>JAVJIF010002191.1:0-508807 GCA_038442645.1 Agave tequilana | reverse complement strand
CCCCCCCCCCCCCCCCCCCCCCCCCCCCCCCCCCCCCCCCCCCCCCCCCCCCCCCCCCCCCCCCCAAACACACACACACACACACACAAAATAAAAATAAAAAAACCAAAAAAAAAAAACCCCCTTCCTTTTCCTTTCTCATATAATGTCAAACAGTACAAGGGATTCATTCCCACAGGCTTCCCTCCTGGGGATGCCATACTATGTTAGTATTGTGGCCTTTTACGTCAATTAGAATTCTAGTATTATAAAGTTTTATTTGGAGAATCACACTTAAGACCTTGCAGATAAAGAATCAAGAAGGATTTTAGCGGTAAGTTGTTTCAATCGCGAAGATTGTTTAATACGTGGACGGTTCATACTTATCATTAACTAAACTTTAAATGGTATTTATGGGACAAGATTTTATTTCTTTAAAGACGAGAAATAAAAGGGATAAGGTTACATTTCTCTTGAATGGTCACACTCCTAAGCAAACTACAACACTTCCTCATGAAAGTTGTGGAGAATAGGGGTGCAAGATGGAGAATTCAAGCCTCCAAACTTCATGAAAAGTAAGAAGGCGTGTCATCATCTCTCTTTTATTCAAAATTTGTTATTTCTTGTCTCGTAGCTTTATGTGATAGCCCAAATTCAATAAAAGTAGATCCTAAATCATGTTTTAGTCATCCTTTCTTGCCCAACATACTATGCTAGATACTACACCAGAATACTCAGTATGACGTGAACTTTTGTAGGACATATTGTTCAGACAGATTAAAAGGGTAAGCATGGGTTAGTCTCACTCATATCAGGATCTAGAAGTTTGTTTAAGTGGGATCAATTTCAGCGCTATCCGCAAGTAACCGAATAAGCAACATATTTTTTTCCGTATTACCCTTCTTTGGTAACAGATTCTTTTTATATTTATTTTTTCTAAAATAAGCGAAACGAATGGAAGCTAAAAAGTGCACGAAATGATGTATCCCCAAGCAAACAAAAAAAAATGCTAGATTAAAATATCTCCCACAGGATGGGTAGAATTGTAATAACAACCAAAAAGATTTTTTGGCAGGAAGATTTAAATGACAGAAATTTACAAGATCAAAACCGGAACCCCTTGGTAAATTGTAGCTCTTCATACAAGAATATTGGCACAGAATCCTTTTAACTTTCATTTATTATACCTGAATTATTTTGAAGGTGTGAATAGACTAGAATTTTTAGCTCGCAGAGAAAATAAACAGGAGCAAGTTTGAATACTTGGTCACTTGTCTACAGGGAAAAAAAAAAAAACTTAAGGTTAACTTAGATATTTCAGATCTTCTTAAAGCATCCAATAAAGTTTAGTTCTAGGGATCAGAAAATGTCAATAATTTCTGAGAGCTCTTTTGTACAGTGTCAAGATTGAGAGAGAGAGAGTTGTTCATATCATATTGATGTGGGCAATGCCCCAAATATATAGCCACAATTACATAGAGTCCTAATCAGATACAGAGTCCTAATAAGAGTCTAATACTAGTATTAATATAATACTGATTATATCTCCTAACATACAACAATGTTCTTGCAGTAGATAATTGTCTCAACCATGCATGTTCTAAACTAAATATATACAGAGATCTGTGAATCCAGACCACATATAATTTCTAGTAATATGATGCAGACTCTTTGGGGCTTATGAACTAATGTAATGTCCTCCTACTCCCAAAATTAATCCTAGCCATCCATGCATCTTATGGAATCCCAACTATAATAACTTTCATTTAAAGCCAACAACCCATACTTCTACAATTATGATAGCTTTCATTAAATTCAACCTATTATATTTCTAAAATTCAAGTTAAGTTTTACAAAGTATATTTAAAAACATTAATTATCTACAGAATCATGTAACAAGTTTTTTTTCTTTTGAAGTAATTTTATAGTTTTTTTTATCATCAGATCTTTTAAATCTCTTAAGAGATAAAGAGCACAAGCTTTTTGCACGTGCCATAGATCTATGGAAATTTCAATACTTACGATGTCAAACCATGCTTCTGCAGTGCTTCTAGTTTCTCTTTATAGCATTTGTCAGATTTATCAAGAGACAGAGACAACTCAACCGAATCATTTGGGTTTGTACCCTCTTTCAGAACAAAACCATATGAAAGCAATAACTCTCCATTTGATTTCTTGCCATAAGATATAAACACCTGCAAAAATAGGAACAAGGACACGTGAGAGAGACAACAGAGCTAACAAACTGAATTATAAGACATTGGCAAAGGAATGTAAAATAGAGTATCAAGCTGGCTTTTTGGATATCCTTTTTATGTTTCTAATAATTTAAGTGTGAAAAACTATAGTTCTTTTCTAAGGAAGCCTCATTTATCAGTAACAGTATCTTTGTCACATATACAACATCTCAACAGCATAGAAGTTAACGCCAGGCAGATTCTTTTGATGCCATAAGTTATAGAAGATTTTTATTTGTGCCCAGAATATGTCTGCTAATCAACTTCAGGATGAACATTTGGAAACACTTTATTTGTCGCAATCCTTCCAGTTGACTCCTGGTATTAGTTGAGAATATTTGGAAGTGGGCTAAGAATGAAAATACAGTTAGATTCTTGTATGACCTATAAATTTGATAGAGATTCTTATCATTAGAATTAGTGTCAATTGGCTACTTCCAACATCATCTGACAATGGAGCCACAATCATATCATCTGATCTAATCGAATTTCTCTCATAAAACATAGTAGCCAACTGCCCTCAAGAAGGAGGAAGAGAGAATAAGGAAACCAAAGCCTTATCTGCTTCATCAATCACCATCTCTGTTACTAATAATTAATTAATTATTTTATTCAAGAGATTAAGTCATCATGAAGAGAGGTACTTTCTTCACGAGAGCTGGCAGAGTTGTTGCTTTAGATATAAACAATTCATTAGGAATTTTGTCATAAACTTCACTAGGCCTTCTACCTTTGCCTACAACCTGCTGTTGTATCTCACTTGGAGGATCATACTTCACCTCTTCTGCTAAACAGAGAAGAATTATGATAGCAGCCTCCAAATCAAATTCATTCCAATTATCATTAGACCAGGATGCCAGTTTCTTAACCTCTAACATACAATGCCCTGCGCAAGCCTTGCTGAATCAAAAGATTGAAGTTGTTCTTCCCATTGAGTTTCTCCACCTCAAACATACTGACACGAAGGGAAAACTAGGGTTTGTGATGAGACTGGGAATAAACTAATCTAAAATTAAGATTTGGAAAATTGGGGGGAAAATAAAGATTGATTCGGGCCTCACCGAGGTGAATCACTCACTCACTTCATGCATCGCACGCTGAAATTTAGATTCGGCCTTCACACCCAGGAGAATCTCTCTCCCACTTTATGTGAGATGTTTGTCACATAAAGATTCAAAAGAACTCACTCAAAATTTCTAATAATCCATTGATCTCAAGCTGCGCGCGCTACTTGTATCTCAAATAAAGAAAGTAAAAAAACTAATAAAATAAAAAAACTACTAAAAGATGAAAGACTACTAATGACTATAATCAAATTGGTCTTCAAGTTCCCCATCAATTCTCTCTTGGCTGGAGAAAACTCATCCTCGAGTTTTAAAAGAACTCGTCTTTCAATTCTCTACAACAAAGATATCGTCTCAAACTCGGATGGTGGCTGAATTCAGAATTCAAAAATTGGGACATCTCATCCAAATGAATCACTTACTCACCTTATACATCGCACATAAAGATTTCAAAATTTGAAGTTTGAATCTATTACCAACGCATTTGAATCTGACATGGGTTCGGAATGAAATTGCAGCTTTTCAAAATCTTTTGGGTCTGTTGAAAGGATGCTTGTCTCCACTTTGAGCTCGAAATCTTGGGATGCATAGAAGAGTCTCTCACAATTCAAACATCTCGAAAACGGCTTGAATCGGCTTTAGAATGACCGTGAAATAGCCCAAAAATCAAATCTGATGTTAACGGGTTTGAATATGCACTGCAAGTTGGGTCTGTAGAGATTGCCTCGGGTCAGGTGCAAGCCGGGTCGGATCTGAACAACAAGGAAGCGGTTCGGTTTAAATTCTGTCGTGGGTGAAACCGGGTTGGATTTGTCAGTTTTGAGTCCGATCTAGCATGGTACTCGTTTGCTGCGGACCTAAGAAGTAATGTTGGCCACGAGGAAGACAAGCAGTTTCGATGGTTGGGGATTGGAGTCGGTGATGAGGGAGACGAGCTCTAGTCTAGGATGGAGTTGGTCGGCTAGGAGTTTAGAGAGGATGGGGTGGCTCGCGTGTTGTGAAGCAAAAAATTTGGCGATCGGGATCTGTAGTCGAGGAGGAAGGTTGGAGAAAGTGAGATCAGCAGGCGTCGAGGTTTCATCGTGGTGGCGAGGCGAGGGAGACAACTAAGACCGATGTCTGTGGATGATATCATGGTCGATGAAGACCAGAGAGTTGTCGACGGCGAGAATTAGGCAAAGATGAGGTCAAGGGGAGGTGGATCGGGCATCGTTACAGGCAGGTGGTGATGGTGATGGGTGATGGATGATGTCGGCAAAATCTAAGCATGGTTGTTCGTGAGGAAAGGATGAGTTGGCATCATCGTAAGGGTTGAGAGGTTGAGGTGAGGCGAAAGAAAGGAAAAGAGGAAGATGGAAAGAGGTGGCGCTGATTAGGAATTTAAGTTAGGGCTGAGGGAAAGAGATGATGAAAAGTGACTTGAGGGAATTTTCAGAGATTTCGAGGATTTTTTGAAACAATAACTTTTTTAAGAACTATAAGAACATATATAAGATTTTGGTGTTTTTGTGGAGAAGAAAAGGATGGGAAAACTAAGTTTTGTGGTGGGATTAGGGATAAATTAATCTAAAATTGGGAAAAAGATAAAGACTGATTCGAGCCTCACCGAGATGAATCGCTCACACATACATCGCACATGAAGATTTAAATTCGAGATTCACATAGGGCCTGTTTGTTTCGCCGCAAAACGTCGCAAGTCGTAAGTCGTAAAATGAGAATGGAAAATGTGAACTGTAGCAGGGAAAATATATTGTGTTTTACGGTGTTTGGTTGATAAAGTGAAAGTGTAAATGAGAAAATATATTTTGTTTTACGGTGTTTGGTTGGTAAAGTGAAAGTGTAAATGAAAAAGTATATTGTGTTTTACGGTGTTTGATTGGTAGCATAAAAATGTAAGTGAAAAAGTTGACCACAAAATTAACTGTAACAGTGATTTAAATATTATAAATACTATTAAATTAAATCTACTATTGCAAATTAAATTGTATTAATAAATTTGAGATAAAATATTACTAATCTTAATATTTTATTTATAATAATAATATTAATAAAATATTAGTAATAATTAGTAAAATATTACAAAAATATTAACTAAATAAATAATATAAAATTTTAAGGAAATCTAAAGAACATTAATAAAATTTTAAGAATACTATAAAAATAAATATTAAAAATCTTAAGAAAAATAATAAAATATAGTTAAAATATTATAATATAAAAAACACTTGAAAATTATTATAATATTAAATTTTATTATAATATTATTGTAATATTATAAAAATATAAAATTAACAGAGTAAAATATAGTTATAATTTAATAATAAATTATTATTATAATATTATTATAATGAATTATTATTATAATATTAACATAATAAAATATTAATATAATAATAAAGTATATTTTAATATTAATAAAGTAATATTAAAAAATATATAATTACATATATAGTAATTTTATATTAAATTATAATATTGTTATATTAATAAAATATTAACTCTAAATAAAAAATAAAAAATTGGTATAAGTATTAATAAAATAATAAAGTATTAAATAACAATATAAATAAAAATATTAAATTAAATTAGTAAAATATTAAATATTAAAACAATATTAAAAATAATAAAAAGCTAAAGATTAAAATATAAAATAATTAAATAATTAAATAATTAAATAAAAAATTGAACACTATTAAAAATATTAAATATTTAATAATATTAAATTATATATTGATTATCAAGTAACTGCTTTGAACTGCAAGTGTATTACAAGTGGGATTTGCATGACCACAAAATTAACTGTAACAATTGCAAGTGAGAAAATGTGAGTGTAAAAGTGAGATTTACATGACCACAAATTTAACTGTAGCAACTGCAAGTGAGAAAATGAGAGTTGCATTTTGCAATTTGTTTTTGAGCGAAACAAACAGCGAAAAATGAAAAAGAAGTTTTACGACTTACGATTTGCGGGGTTTTGCAGCGAAACAAACACGCCCATACAGGAAAATCTCTCTCCCACTTCATGCTTTTCACACAAAGATTCAAAAAAGCTCTCAAAATTTTCAATAATCCATTAATCTTAAGTAAAAGAACTACAAGACTATATATAGAAAAGAGGTCGCGTGCACTACTCGTGCCTCAAATAAAGAAAATGAAAAGTAATAAAATAAAAAATACTAAAAAATAGAAGACTACTAAAGACTACAACCAGATTGATCTTCATTTTCCCCATCACATACTAGTCGAAATTTTCCAACCATCACTTCAAAATCACACTAACAAAAGGAAGCCAGAGCTTTGATATCGACACAGCAAAAAATACAAGGTGCAGAGCAATAAATTGATTGAAGAATGTATATCCAAAGAGGAGACAAGAGAGAGAAGGGAAATATATAATCTTTTAGATGTGCACCCAAGAGGGCTACATAAACCAATGAAGATGACCAGGGAGATTCCACTGTTACAAAAGAAAAAAAAATGTACGACCAATGAAGGATTACCTCCAATATTCACTAGCACTCCTCTCAAAAGCCTTCAAAAGAGAAATCCCAGTTTACAAAATACTCACCCAGAATTCTAAGAAACCCTTCAGCAACAAGCATTGGATGATTAACACAAAGCTCCCTAAACCTAGCACATGAAACATGGATATGACGCGGAGAGACGGATATGACGCGGAGAGACGCGACAACATAGAAAATCTTTAAAATGTTAGGATATTAGGACATGATGACATGACTATGTGGGTGTCCATATACAACACATATCAAAAGCCACAGTGAATGGGATGAGTTATATTAAAAGTAAAATGAAATACAAAATAAAATCATAATATGACTCCATAGCTTCTTCTATCAAAGTAATGAAATCAAACAAAACTTTAAAAAAAAAAAAATCTAATCAATGCCTCACTTAGATAGTTAGGTGTTTATGTTAAAATAATATAATTCATTCATGTAAAATAGGCCTTCTTTTCATATTTGTTCAAGAGGCGTACGGTTTCAAAGTGTCTAATATGTGACCTTTAGATTTCATCTAAAGCCAACATAGCTCCAACATGCAAATTTGTTAATTTTTTTCTAAATCTTATGCAGATCCAGAGTGTCTGATACGTGTTTGCAAGTGTCATGCAAGTGCTGGTGTTTGAGCCGTACCCAACACGGACTGACTTGATCATACTTCATAGCCTATAGCTATAGGCTATATAGGCTCCCAAGCAATTTTAGTGAGATTAAGAATCCTAATACATATCTAAATTGATTAAGAAACTTAATAAAATCTTAATTTAATCAGGATTCCATACATAACCATCAAAATAATACAACACAACATGCCAGATCCTACAAGAATTTGGACTACAATATGATGGCTATTCCTGCTCGAATTTGTGAATGCAAGACATAATTTCTAATTACATCATTGGAATATAATTGTTGCGGGCAGTGGAAAGCATTGTCTAATATTGATGCTAGTCAATAGTCACTAATTTCAATGTTGGAGATAAGAGTGACAACTCTGTGACAGAAAAGTTTTCACAGTTACCACTGATTATTAGGGTTGCTTTGGGAAAAGGCGTAGATTGCAAAAACAGGTGAAGCCACTATGCTATTGTGCACAACGATTATTGCACATAAATGGCTAGTAGCCATCCATTAGAATCCAGATTTGTAAATGACACACTGATTATTGGGTTGCTTTGGGAAAAAGCGTATACTACAAAAACAGGTGAAGCCATTATGCTATTGAGCACAACGATTACTGCACATTAATGGCTAGTAAGTATTTGCTCCTTTGAAAAGAGAGAGAACACTGACTAATGACTATGTGCACAATGGAATAATGGCTTTGTTTTTTGTTGTTTCAAATGATTAAACACTACTATTAAAATAAAGACAACCCAGCCGTTGCACGATTGCAACAATAGTGGTTGGGTTTAAGTGGCTAAAACGTTGTGGACACCTAATCCTCGCATTCAACGAGCCCACTCACCGGTTATACACGTGTCCATTAAGATTATAGATGTAGTCAGATATAAATTCCAAGACTCGAAAAGTCAAAATTATTTTGAATTCTTCTTGAAAAACTCTTTACCTATTTAAGGAAGGGTTTCAATGTGTCTGACCAAATGCAGATTATTAATATGCTGCATATTGGGAAGTAATACGTTAATTTGGTACTTAGACAAACTCGGATCAAAGAGGAAAATTATCTTTAGAATATCTAGATATCAAGGTCGTGTTTTCCAGGAAGCTACTCATATAAATAATGCACCACGTCACATTAGTTGCAAGAGGAGAATGATGGTTGTTTCATGAATAATGACCATGACTTAAATGCAACTGGAAGCTGAGTTTGTGACCTAAAACCACTTGAGAGTTAGGTTAAATCAAGAATAGAAGTACATCTTCAATGTGTACTGTTGCTTACATATCTGAATCTCAAAAATATAACAATAGCTCATAAGGACAAGCATTCCTGATGCCAATCCCTGCAAAAGGAAGAGGTCGACTGCACAAACAATTGGAGGTAAATTATTAATGCCTTTGTTGATTTTTTTTCCGATACATCATTCCCCATGATTTTCTTCACTAAAATAAGTGTATAATACATGGATCTGGCTTCTCATGTATTTTTGAATGCTTGCCAAGACTTACATGGCTTAAAACTGTTGCATTTGAAGAGAGATGGTAAAATTATTTGGAGGTTAAAAAAAGCATATATGAGGAAGGTGCTTGCTTAGTTCAGTTTGTTTCATGGCATTTTCACCCAGACATAGAAACATCATCTTCAACAGCTGTATTACAAGTTTATGAGGACATTGAGGAGTTTCTGCTAATGAATCTGTATTTGAAGATCTATTGAAAGATTCCGGTAGCCAATATACAATTAATGGATAAATTTATCCACAAGGTAGAAATGTTGCACAGGTTAGTTATTAGGTTTTGTATTGAGCCCAAATGAACAGACTACAGAATTTGGAGTTAGAAAGTTCCCTAGGAGAAGGATGGTTCGGCAATTCTGTCTGACATAAAACTACAAATTCGACCCAATACTCAAATAAAAAGAAAATAAATAAAGGAAGAAATTTGAAGAGTTCCTTGAAGATGGTTATGTCCTAGAAATATAGTTTCCAGACCATGAATACTGATAGCATGTATTTTCCAGTTACAACAAATAAATAAATGGAAGGCCAGAAACTCTTGTTTGTTTTGACAAATTGCAAACTTGCAGACTGTCACTGTTCTTGATGTTTATGGTAGCAATCAACATACACTACAGTGAGTAAATTAGACAGAAATTTACCTGCTCACCTGGTTGATAAGATCTGTCAGCTGTAAAAACTACTCCCAGTGATGACTTGTCATAGTCCAGATATGTCTCCACCTGGACAATGCATATGCAGATATATCTAATTAAAGCTTGTTATAATTTTATTTAAAAAAAAGGGTTTCCAGACAACCTTAACAGAAGAGAGTAGAGAGTAATAGATCAATATACTAGATGACACAGAGCTCATTAAAAAAATATTTACATAATATGCATCAAACGCATTCCTGGTGCAAATTTGTAAAAGCATCAGTATTTCAAAAAAAAAAAAGAAAAAAGAAAGAAAAGAAAAAGTGGTGAGTTGCTTAATTTTACGCTCTGAAATGTTTCAAACCTGACAAAATTTGGTGTGCAAGGGTTTTAAAGGGTAAATCATGAAGAAAAGTTTCAATTTTCAATTTGAATGTCCTAAATGATAGATCTAAACAACTTGCTACTTTTAGCCACCCGTTCTGCAACTATTTGATATATTGGCTGCAATAAACAAGTAAAATGATAAAGGTCAACTCCAACAGAATGGATCATCAAATTTCAATAGGAAGAAATTCAAATCATTCCACAAGTAGCCAAATCTCTCTCTATACCCTTCTAAGAGAATGAACTAAACTTCATAGATCCAGGGTCTCATGTCAGCAAAAGACGATGAATTATCATACCATTGAATAAATTTTGGATATTGCTTTTCTTCTTGGTACACAACCAACTACCATGAATTTCTTCTCATATATCAGGTAATATTAGTGGTCAGCGTCATTTTTTTAATAGGAAAATGGGGCTTTGGCATTCAATTTCTAAAAATCAATCAAAAACAAAAAAAATAGCATACCTCAGAGCTATGGTTAAGCATGTCGGCCCAAGGAACTAATGCCACTTTTCCATCCATTGACGGCAAACGGACCTGTATGTCAAATACCATAATCCATCAAACTATATTACAATATTCTTCATTATTTTTGGAGACTATTTTTGGAGACAGTAGGCTCAGAAAAAAATCTCAATGAATTTCATATTGAAACAAAAGATTTTCTGATAGTAAATTTAGTGTCATGAGTTATACAGATTATTGAATATTCTGAATTGGGTAAATGTGAAAGAAGTAATCATTGAATAATCAAGGATGTTTATTTACCAGACGGGAGAAGAGAATGCCGAATGACCATCTAAATGTCTCCATGTTAAATACCTAACAATTGGAAACTGGTCACTATTAGAACTTAAACTTCATCCCTGTCTATCAGAAAGAAAGCATTGAGTCTCAAACTTTCTGAAAGCTGAATCTCAAACCAAAAGGGAAATTTTGGAAGATTAAAGGTAAATATCCATAAGAATAAACTAATCTACAACCACAATTCAAAGCCTTGGAGCCGTGTCATTGTAGTAAATATAGGAGTAACAGCATAAGATTTCCATCCCTCATAGTTCCAAGAACTCAATAATAACAATAATGAAAAAAAAAATGAAGCTCTGCCTACCTCATCAAATTATATTTACTGATTCAGATCAGGCATTAATCAAATAAACTTGTGAGTCCATTAGTGAAATATAAAGAAATTTTCATAAGTACCTCCTCAGGAAACAAGTCTGGGTGCTTGGAGAATATTCTAAGCTTCAAGTCATTGTACCTGCAACAAACTAAGAAAACTTTAAAATACTCAAAAAGAACTATATAGATCCATCCAATTTATTGATTTGGGGAACATCAATATATACTAAACAAAAGAACAAAAATAATAAGACTGAATAGTAGACTTAGAAGAAAAAAGAAGCTTGAGTGTGATTATTACGTTCCAGTTACATCAGAAATCCTTTCAATTGCTCTTTCTCTGATCTGTGAAGCTGTCAAATATTGGTCTAGTTCTGAGCGTGTCCTGCAATGATATATAAAGACTGTAGAGAAGAAATCTGAGACTAGACCCTTGATAGGGAAAAAATAAATTCAACACTTTTGACTCATCAGTTACTGAATGTGTACTTTTAGTTTCAGATCCAAAGAAAAATAATAATTGTTTGAATACCAGTATAAAAGTGAGTAAGGTTGTCTAGGCAAGGCTGAGATATATCTGCTCCATCTTGAAGACTTCATGAGACTTGCTTCACTGATCAGGTAAGTGGCAAGCAATGGCCAGTCGGGTACAGAATATTTCCTCAAGACATCACCTGCTTCTGAACAGCTCCACTCCTAAAACCAAAACTAACACATTCAAAAGGGATAAAAGATGAAACATTCTAAGATCCAGAAAACACAAGGGAAAAAAAGAGGAAATAAAGAAGCTATATTCATGTTGACAACATACCCAAAACTTTCACAGGAGCACATCTCTATGAAGTTGGGAAGAAGATATATCGGAAAATAATCATAAGAATATAGATTTTTAAATATTCATAAAGGCAGGCCTACAGTGTTAGTATTGAAAGACCACGTGGGTGGGGGTGTTAAGAGTAGAAAAATAATTTTCTCAACCCTCGCAAAAATTTCAGAGTTTTTGTGTAGTGACAAGGACTTTAAGATGGTACCAGGGCAAGCCAAGTTCAGATCCTATCGGGCACAGATTTAAAAGTGCATTAAACAAAAATATCACTACGCGAAAACCTAGGTTTAGACCCATAAAAAGAGCACTCGATGCATGGGAGTGTGTTAGACTATAAAAATATTTCTCTCAATCCTTGCAACTTTGGAGTTTAGGTGCGATAGCAGGGACTTAAAGAGGAGGATACACCCAAAAGGAATTGTTTTTCCCGGTAATTGACCAATGAACAAACGAGCAGTGATTTAAATAGGTGCTATAAGAAGAAATGACAATCGTAGAAGAAATGAAGGAGCAAAAACTGGCAAGAGAAAAAATCACAAGATAAGTAGAAGTGTAGAACATTAGCACCTTATCCAAATTTTGACGCAGTATTATGAAACATCTTCAGAATTTATTCCTGTTGATAACCACTTCAACCAAAAACTTGAGCTTAACATTAGAGGCAAAAAATTGTTTTTATACCACAACAATCCACACACCCCATTTGGATGATAGGATACACTATTTTACACGTGGACACAATGAGGAAACGGTTTGCTTATTTTTTAATATTTAAGGGACAGTTTTTAATATTTAAGGGACATTTTATTCCCCGTGCTCTCATATCACTCAGTGACCACTTTGCCAAAATTTTATGCGTACGAGTGGGGAAACAAAACAATTGTTTCATACTGCAATATCCAACATCTCGTAGCCTATATCTATCCAGGGTTGGAAACACCATAACCTACAGACTTCACATCATCCAAATGTCATTTTCTAGGCCAATATAGGATAGATCCAAGTGAAAATGATGCGGACATCAAGCCACGTGTATGCCACGTGTATCACTGATGGAGGAGACACCTTGTTCCAGTTTCCCAATAGTAATAGAACTCTATGTATAGTTTTTATTTTAAATTTTTTTTATTTTGAGTTGTATATTTATTAGGAGTTTAATTCTTTATTTTGAAATTGTAATTCTATTTGATTAGGAGTTTGAGTTGTATTCAAATTTTGTAAAAGCCAATATAAGCCTTGTATCAAACAATTTAATACAATGAATTATGAAAAAATTTTCCTCAAATTTGTGTGAATTGTAATCTCTCAAATCTCTCTTTATGTGTGAAGTCTTAGAAAAACCCTAGACTAGTGGTGTGAAGTCCTAACCAGCTTATCCCCTTCCCTATCTCTCTCCCCTTTTCATATTCAAAAAATTCTCTTCTTTCCTCTAGAAAAATCCCTCTTCTAATTATCTATAAAAATCTCTCAGAAAATTCAAGAAAAATAAAAAAAATTAATGTTCAAAATCTCTCAAAGAAAACCCAGCTACAGTGCCAACTATACTGCTACGGTAAAAAAACAAACCCACTACAGTAAAAACAGACTTGTTAAGTATTCAAAGTTCGTTTTCAAGCCGTATCTCTTATACAGAGCTCAAATCACACACGGTTCGAAGCATTGGATTTGTGGGAGATTTCTCTACGTATTCACAAGCATCACAAGAACACTGAGGCTGACGTGATTGTCATTAGGTACATTTCTAATCCTCTAATATTTTAATGTCTGAGTTTTTATTGATTTAACTGTTATCTACAAGCGTGAGATTGTGCGCATCTACTTACCTGTAATTCAGTAGTTTTAATATTAATCATAGAATCTTTGTCGCATAATAATCTTTAATTGATTTATGATTGAAATTGGAGTAGTCTGTGCATGTTATTTTCGTTACACCTATCCATTTTATTAGTTTTAATATTTTCCTACCAACGATCGTTTCATGTTGGTGAAACGTGATTGAGTGTTTTATCGCTGTTTTTCAGACACCATGCACGTTTTACATCAGTTAGGTATCAAAGCGTATCTAGAGAATTAGAAGAGTGATTTTTCTATAGAATTAGAAGATCTAAATGAGAATTAGAAGAGGGATTTTTATAGAGAATTAGAAGAGGGTTTTTTTTTCTAGAGGAAAGAAGAAAATTTTTGAATAGAAAAAATAAAGAGAGATAGGGAAGGGGATAAGCTAGTTAAGCCTTCACATTACTAATTTAGGGTTTCTCTAGAACTTCACACACAAAGAGAGAGATTTGATAGAGATTACAACTCACACAAATTTGAGAAAAAACTTTCATATTCATTGCATTAAATTGGTTGATACAAGGCCTTCTATAGGCTTTTACAAAATTTGAATACAACTCAAACTGCTAATCAAAATAGAATTACAATTTCAAAATAAAAAAACAAAACTCTTAATAAAAATACAGTTCCAAATAAAGAAACTCAAAATAAAAAAAACTAAAATTACATAAAGTTCTATTACTACTGGGAAACTGGAATAAGGCGTCTTCTCTATCAGTGATACATGTGCCATACACGTGGCTTGATATTCAAATCATTATCCCCTTGTTGGAGAACTCGACAAAGAAAGGCTTTCATCCTGTTTCCAATTTTATGATCAATTTTTGACAGTTCACTTCGGTCTAGTCATGTACCATCAATTGGTACTTTTTCTGTCCAAATCAGATATTTTCGAATTTCACCAACTTGGGTGGTGATAATTTTATCATTTAAGAATTTATCAACTTGACATGCTGTATAGGGTAAAATATATGTAGTGGTAAAAGGAAAGAGCTCTCGAAAATAGCATGGAAAGGTTCATCAACAAGCGAGATAACATTTATAACACCTTTAAAATCCACTAAGCAGTCAATATTGAAAGTAGAACTAATGCCAAAAATCTATAGAAAGATCTATAACATAAATATCATCGTTCAATTTCATCAAGATTTGAAATGGATCAGAACTACAAGCATTCAATTTTTAAATATCACCAACATTAAAAGTATTTAATATATTTCATCATCAAACTGATGTGAAACAGATATGTGTATATGAAAATCAGTAATAAAACTCTCATTCACGCTTCACCAACATGAAACGACCATCGGTAGGAAAAGATTAAAACTAATAAAGTGGATAGATGTAACAAATAACATGCACAAACAAATCTAATTCAATTATAAATCAATTAAAGATAATATATTATGCGATAAAAAATTTTACAATCAATATCAAATCTAATAAATTTCAGGCAAACAGATACACACAATCTCATGTTTATAGACAACAGTTAATTCGATAAAATATTAGAAATTAATTATCAGACTCAAAATAACTGATATGAGTTAGAAACATACCTGCTGAGGATCATGTCAACCTCAGTGTCATGTGATACTTGTGGATGCATAGAGAAATCTCTCACGAATCCAACGCTTCGAACAGTGCGTGATTTGGACTCCAGATGAGAGAGATATAGGCTGAAAATGAATATGAATTGCTTAACAATCAGGCTGTCAGGCTTACTATAGCATGCGTGAATACACTATAGCAGTCAGGGGTTTGGCACTTTAGCAGTCGGTCAGGACTGTAGCGTGCTATAACAATATTCTTTCTGAATTATTTTTAGAGAGATAAATCTGTAAAAAGGTTGGGAACCAAGAGGAGAGAAATTTAGAAGTGAGAATATGAGAGAAGAGGATAAATAATTAAGACTTCACACTCTAATTGGGGCTAGCTAGGGTTTCACACTCTAAATTAAGGTTTCCTGGCTTCTAACTAGTAAGAGAGAAATTGAGAGAGATTATTACTCACACACAATTTTGAGAAAATTTTCATAATATTCATTACATAAAATTGTTTGATACAATGTCTTATATAGGCTTTTACAGAATTTAAATACAATTCAATCTCTTGTCAAAATAGATTCAATTCTAAAATAAAGAAACTAAACTTCTAATAAAAATACAACTCCAGAATAAAGAAACGTAAAATAAAGAAACTAAAATACATAGAGTTCTACTACTGAGAAACTACAACGAGGCGTCTTCTTCACTGTGATGTTCGCATCATTCTCCCCGTATTGGAGAGAACTCAACTCTGTCGAGCTAGAAATTGAAGTGCTTTCATACTGCTCAAAATTTTATGATCAATCTTCAGCAGTTCACTTCGGTCTAGCCATGTATCATCAATTGGTACTTTTCTGTCCAACAAATCAGATATTTTAGAATCCCCACCAACTTGGGTGGTGATAATTTTATCGTCTAAAATTTATCAACTTGACATGTTGTATACGGTAAAATACCTCGTAGTGGTAAAAGGAATGAGCTCTCGAAAATAGACTCATGGGAAAGCTCATCAATAAGTGGGGTCACGTCAAGACCTTTATAATCCATTAAGGAGTCAATATTGAAAATAGAACTAATGTCAAAATCTATAGGAAGACCAATAACATAAATATTATCGTTCAATTTCATCAAGATTTGAAATGTATCAAAACTACAAGCATGCAACTTTTGAACGTATTTAATTTATTTCTATCATCAGCTCGTATCCTATGATTGGTGTTATTTTGTGCAATTTTATCACTAATCTCTGTGGGTTTCATACACGTGTGATGTAAAAAATGATACAGATTCAATGACTTGATATTGATTGGATATGGGGATAAGGTCTGTGGAGAATTTCGATTTAGTACTTAACATATGCCATAAGAGAAAAGGAGATGTCGGCAGTAAAGAAGGAAGGGTTGATGATCAAAACATGTAACGACAGTATGGATCGGTAGTTGAAGAGGATGAGAAGATGGTGTTGGTATTAAAGCTGGGGAAGGGAGAGACAGGTGACAGTAAATTCCTTAATCACATGAGTGACTTTCGGAGAAATAGTACTATTAGGCTTAGGTGCTTCAATGACAACTCTGTCATTGAAGACAATCTTAAATGAGCTTGGACAGTTGACAGCAACATGCCTATAACCTTGAAATTTGTAGCACTTATTTGTAAGACTAATCTTAGAAAAGTCCTTTTCTTCTTACTCTTATTGTTATCAGGCTTTTCTTTGACTTCTCTAATTGTGGGGAATACACAAGGAACACTATTTTCTGAGTGTTGGTTGAAAGAATTCATAATTTGGAGTAGGTTATCAATTTTAGCCATGATATCATCAAGTGTTTGTTGACACTCCATGGTTTAGTTCGAGGGAGTGAATTTGGCTGGTAGGGGTGAAACTGTATTAGATCTATAGGGTTGAACATATGAGAGAGGTATAAACTCGTTGAAATATGGTAGCACGAATTTAGTGATGAGTTTGTCCTTCATATATTCTCAAGTTTCAATTGGTCATTGAGTTCAGGATTTCCTGTCTTTTTTCAAATCTGTCTAGTGTTAGCTAGCTTATCCAATCAGTTTCTGTTAGAACTTGCTTTTGATGATACATTTGTGAAGCCATTTCAATGGAGCTCTTTTGCACAAGTCTATTCAAGAGTTCTACATGATCAAGACTTCCTAAAAAGAGTTTCTATGGATGTGTATTGTAATGTTTAATAGTATGTTGAAAGCCTTGAATACACATACACATCATTAGTCTATTAGTAGACTTGACCCTTCCTATTAGTAGACTTGACCACCTATTAGTAGACTTGACCCTTGCTATTAGCAGACTTGACCCTTCCTATTAGCAGACTAATAGGGTTATTAGTCGACTTATAAAAAAGACTAATCGACTAATACATGTTATAGTCGACTTATAATTCCTGCTGGTCGACTAATTGTAGTTTCCAGAAACTTGAACACCTGTTTCAGTCTTATGTAGTCGACTTATACCCAGGATTAGTCGACTAACCCAGTCTAAATTGCCTACCCTGTCGACTAACCCCCAACCCCTAGTCGACTTATAGCAGTTTGTAACTGTTGTACAGTTATTATATTCTGGTATTTTATCCAACATTTTAAAATTCAAATTTGTCCTAATAACTACCCTAACTGACCCTAACTGACTATAGATTTCAGCTATAAATAGGGTTGTTATCTTAGGTTTAAAATACGAATTCAAATCTATAGTTTTCTGACCAAAAATCTTGTTCAAAATTCTGGTTCTCTGAAAACTGTTCCCACTTTCTGTTTCTTCACCAAATTCCTACTTCAAAGTGAAGATTTCTGAAAGTCAACCTATAATAGCCCTTGTTCACAAGCACATTCAGATTCAAAGCTTATAGGAAAGTTTATAATCACTCAAAGGAAGCACTGTACAAGAGCGTCTTCTTGGTGTAGAAGAGAAGTTGTACAAGGTGTTGTGGTCTTCTTTGTTGTAAGAAGAGTTGTATACATTTGACAAAGGGGATTTGTCAAGTGAGATACAAGGTGTTGATTTTGGGTGTACAAAGTTAAAGGATAAAGGAAAATCTCAAGCGGGTGGCTTGGGGACTGGATGTAGGTCACAAGGACCGAACCAGGATAAATCTCTCGTGTTTGTGTTTACTTAACTTTTCTGAGATTTAATTTCCTTTTATTGCAAGTTCTTTATTTATTTAACTCTAATCAACTTTTGTTTAGTATATGTGTTGACATTGTATTTTAGATCCACAATTGGCATCATCTAGGAACCAACAATTGGTATCAGAGCGGGTTCAACATCAGTCAACAACATACTAGGATGGCAACGGAGTTCCCTTCGTCACAATTCAAAGAAGGACATTCTACACAACGTTCACGGCTATTTGACGGATCTAACTACAACTATTGAAAGTGTAGAATGAAGATCTACTTGCAATCGCTCAACTACGAACTTTGGAACATAGTAGAAGCACCGTACACCAAGCCAACAACCAACTACAACGCTTGGAGTGATGATCAAAAGAAGAATGCGAACCTTGACGCCAAAGCGATGAATGCATTATTCTGTGCCTTAACCAAAGAAGAATTCAACCGTGTGTCAACAGCCACTTCTGCAAATCAAATATGGCACTCTTCAGGTAACACATGAAGGCACAAATAAAGTTAAGGAATCTAGAATTTCTGTTCTTGTCCACAGGTTTGAACTATTCAAAATGAAGGAGAATGAAACCATCTCAGAAATGGTTACAAGATTCACCGACATAACCAATTCCTTAGCATCCCTTGGAAAGGAATACACCCAAGTCGAAAAAGTTCGCAAGATCCTTCGAGCACTCACACCAGATTGGGAGAAGAAGACAACTGCAATAGAAGAAGCGAATGATCTCTCAACAATGACATTAGAAAACCTTATTGGTAATCTAATGACATATGAAGTGCAACTCGAAGAAAGAAAGAAGGATGAACAACAATCTCTCTCAAAGAAGAAAGAACTTGCCTTCCATGCATCCTCAGACACGGACAATTCAAATGACGATGAAGAGGAGATGGCAATGCTTTCAAGAAAATTCAGAAGATTCTTAAAGTAAGGTAAGTTTAGATGTTTTAACTGCAATAAAACAGGTCATATGAAGAAGGATTGCCCATTGCTCAAAAATAAAGGTAAATTCAAGAGCAAAAAGTTCAGAAAGAAGAAAGACTACCAAGCATCATGGGAGAATAGTGATTCCTCTTCATCTAACGAAGAAGAAACCACTGAACATGCCAACATCTGTTACATGGCGCTAGAAGAAGATGAGGTATAATATACTGAACTTTTAGATGCATTCCATGAATTATTCAATGATCTAAAGAATGAAAAAATGAAGAATAAAATTTTATCAAAGGAAAATGAAAAACTTTTCAAAGAAAATTCATGTTATGTCTCTCAAGCTTCTTCTACAAATTCTCAAAAAGATGATTTTGAAAAAGTGATATCATCATTGAAAAAAGATAATGAGAATTTTATAAAAGAAAATATTTTGCTTAAAAAGAAAACTATGTCTTTAAATGAAAGAATTTCTGTGTTAGATAAAAACATGTCAGTTTTCAAAATGAAATATGAAGAGATTTTGAAAAATGTGACTAAATTTAATCAAGGAAAAGAAAAATTGAATGATTTGTAATCATATCAAAAGATGTCACATAATCATTATGGTCTTGGATTTTTTAAAAAATCTTCATATGTTAGTAATCCATATAATTCTTTTGTGAAAAGAAACTCTGATATTATTTCAAAAAGAATTAAGAATAAGTTTATATGGATTCCTAAAAACTTAAGTATTGTTGACAAAAATACTTATATTGCATCATACATACATGATATATATAATTCATGCAATTATGTGTATACTAACAGATGGAAACCAAATTCAAATTGGGTTTGGTCTCCAAAAGGTTAATGCTTTACTCTTATGATTAGTACATCTAATGTTTATCTTTCAGGTACCATATAAGAAGTTTGATAAGAACAATACTTCAAATATTTATCATATATATACATGTTATGATATATTTGTTGCAGGGGGAGAACACAAGTGTTTCTATATCTGTTATAACTCATTTTCTGTAGGGAGAGAACATATAACTTATTTTCTGCAGAGGAAGCATTTGTGCACACAAAGTATCATCATCAAAAGGGGGAGAATGTTGGAACTTGCTTTTGATGATACATTTGTGAAGTCATTTCAATGGAGCTCTTTTGCACAAGTCTATTCAAGAGTTCTACATGATCAAGACTTCCCAAAGAGAGTTGCCATGGATGTGTATTGTAATGTTTAATAGTATGTTGAAAGCCTTGAATACACATACACATCATTAGTCTATTAGTAGACTTGACCCTTCCTATTAGTAGACTTGACCACCTATTAGTAGACTTGATCCTTCCTATTAGTAGACTTGACCCTTACTATTAGCAGACTTGACCCTTCCTATTAGCAGACTAATAGGGTGATTAGTCGAATTATAAAAAAGACTAGTCGACTAATACATGTTATAGTCGACGTATAATTCCTGTTGGTCGACTAATTGTAGTTTCCAGAAACTTGAATATTTGTTTCAGTCTTATGTAGTCGACTTATACCCAGGATTAGTCAACTAACCCAGTCTAAATTGCCTACCCTAGTCGACTAACCCCAACCCATAGTCGACTTATAGCAGTTTGTAACTGTTGTACAGTTACTGTATTCTGGTATTTTATCCAACGTTTCAAAATTCAAATTTGTCCTAATAACTACCCTAACTGACCCTAACTGATTATAGATTTCAGCTATAAATAGGGTTGTTATCTTAGGTTTAAAATACGAATTCAAATCTATAGTTTTCTGACCAAAAATCTTGTTCAAAATTCTGCTTTTCTGAAAACTGTTCCCACTTTCTGTTTCTTCACCAAATTCCTACTCCAAAGTGAAGATTTCTGAAAGTCAACCTATAATAGCCCTTGTTCACAAGCACATTCAGATTCAAGGCTTATAGGAAAGTTTGTAATCACTCAAAGGAAGCACTGTACAAGAGCGTCTTCTTGGTGTAGAAGAGAAGTTGTACAAGGTGTTGTGGTCTTCTTTGTTGTAAGAAGAGTTGTATACATTTGGTAAAGGGAATTTGTCAAGTGGGATACAAGGTATTAATTTTGGGTGTACAAAGTCAAAGGATAAAGGAAAATCTCAAGCGGGTGGCTTGGGGACTGGATGTAGGTCACAAGGACCGAACCAGGATAAATCTCTCGTGTTTGCGTTTGCTTAACTTTTTTGAGATTTAATTCCTTTTATTGCAAATTTTTTATTTATTTAACTCTAATCATCCTCTGTTTAGTATATGTGTTGACATTGTATTTTAGATCCACAATTGGCATCATCTCGGAACCAACAGTTTCGTGATAGCAAATCTCACTTTCTCAACTTCAGAAAATGAGTATCGGTTGAAGTACATGTTCATACTTTGTAACCAATTTAGAAAAACTTGAGAATCTCTTAAATTACCAGAATAATCCAGATGACCGTCAAAAATCGGCACATTCATAGTGGTGGTGTGAGAAGTCCTATAGGTAATTTTTATTTTATTTTTTTAAATGCAAGTAAGCGGTAAAATTTCTAACAAGGGCCTAGATGATGCAAATCTATATTAATTTTATTTTGTTTTGTTGGGTCCTTTTTAAGATTTTTGGATTACTCAAACACTAATTTTATCAGTCTAATTGGCCAAATCGACGTAATTCAGGTGGGAGATTAACTGCTCTTGGCGTTCCTTAATTACAGAACGACGTTGAGTACCCCTTTTTAATTGAACACCAATCGTACGAAATTTCAGGGAAGGATTTACCCTTTAATGACTCCTAAATTACATTATTATTTTTGGGGGTTTTGAATAAAATTTAACTAAATTTGCATCATCTAGGCACTTGTTAGGAAATTTACCGCTTTCTTGAATTTAAAAAAATAAAAATAAAATAAAAATTATCTCTTCTAATTGGTATCATAGTCAATTTGAATGTTTTGTTGCTGATTTTCATACACGCATACAAAAGACATGGTTCCTAACCAAGTGTTCAAACTTCTTTCCTCTAGAAAAATTCCTCTTCTAATTGGTATCATAGTCAATTTAAGTGTTTTGCTACTGATTTTCATACACGCATACACGTTAAATATTCAAAATTCATTTTCAAGTCGTAACTCTCTCATCCAGAGTCCAAATCACGCACGATTTGAAGCATTAGATTCACGGGAGATTTCTCTACGCATCTACAAGCATCACAAGGACACTGAGGCCGACGTGATCCTCAGTAAGTATGTTTCTAATCCAGATCGATTATTTCGAGTCTAGTATTTTAATTTTTAAGTTTTATTGATTTAACTGTTGTCCACAAACGTGAGATTGTACGCATCTACTTACCTGTAATTCAGTAACTTTAATATTAATCGTAGAATCTTTGCCGCACAATATATTATTTTTAGTTGATTCACGACTGAAATTGGAATAGTCTGTGCAAATTATTTTCATTACATCTATCCGCTTTATTAGTTTTAACATTTTCTTACCAAGAATCATTTCATGTTGGTGAAGCGTGACTAGTGTTTTGTTGCTGATTCTTATACATGCATACACATTTCACATCAGAAAGACCTTTCTCATGAGTTGCGTTGACATTTAACTTTATAATGCTGCCCTTATTGGGTTTTGATATATACAAATACATAACATTTCCATTAATATTTTAGACACGTCAATTTAAGATAGTTGAAAAATTATCTAAAACCTATCCATACATGTGCTCTCCATATAGCATGCATTCAGACTGTTCACATTTGCGCATCTAAGTTAACCAACCAAACTTGTTTTACACTTTGATGCCCTTAACATAAAATTATCTGTCATGTATATTCTGTAGTTCAAGAATCCTAAAACTCATGAACCCAGATTGAACACAAGACCAATGAAGTCGTAAAAGTTATATGCTGATTGCAACTTTTGAGCAAACTCATATATCTGAATATCAATTGACTGGATCTCACTTTCATTGTCAGCTTAAATAGTCAATTTAAGAAATGCCCTAAAAGAGCCCATATGACAGATGTCTATAAAATTCTCATTCAGATCTTGCTGGAAAAGCTATATAATGAAATGAATTAGCCGTATTGATCCTATTGTATCTTTGATGAAAGGGGATCTAGTAAATTTGCAAATTTGTAGGCGGCAAAACCTGGTAATATTGGAAAATAAGAAGGAAGCTGTTGTTGATCACTCTATGAAAAAAGTCAACAACCATGCAATGCCCCTAAAGCTGGTAAACTAATTTGGCTTAAGCAATTGGTCCAAGCGTAGCTCTCCAATGGATGTGACTTATGTTAATCAAGAAGCTATACTAGTTGCAGAGTACATAATGACAGGACCAAGTATACTTTTCCATTTCATCACAGAGAATGTGCGGACGAAAAATCCAGAAAATCTATAAGTTCATGGTAAGGAGCAAGCGACACATAATCACTAAGGAATTTAAAATGACACATCTTCCCCGTATATTGTCTAAGTTAGGAATCAACTTGAAGGGAGTGTCGTAAAAAATCTTGTAAGATGTAGAATATTTGTCTAGTAATATAGGCGAGAGATTACGGTGAATGGTAAATATTTGAGTGATTTGGAGAGTGGGATCACCTACCATGTTTATGATCACTCTTTCTTGTTAACTCAAGCGACATGGTTTTTGGCAAATTAAGCATAACAAAAGCAACCAGCCATTGTTTTGTGTTGGTGCATGCCAGTTCTGACAAAACCACCGTAAACATTGAGCCTCATCTTCTCCTAGATCTACTTTTTCATTCATCTTTATTTTCCAACACATGATCTGCAGCCATTGGCACACTGCATGTTTCCTTTTATATGCTTAGAAGTTGCATATAAGTTGTCATGAGTTTTCCTGGACGTGAACCAAATTCACAGAGAAGGTAATGCAACACTTGTTAGACGTACACGGTCTTGATCAGGAAAATACACAAGAGGAGAAAAGTATATCAATATATGTATGTAACCCAAAACTAATCTATATCTGCAAAGGCCACATCAGAAATCACTTTGTGGTAAAGAGAAACCTCCTGTTAGTCCTCTGCTATATCTTCTCTTCTCAAATTTTAGAAAAACCTTCGACTTCTCCAACTTTTGATGTTAAAAAATCAATTTCTGAGGATAGGAAACATTTCCAGCCAAATTAATTGTGTTCTCCCCCCACAATTTTTTTGCTTTTTTATCTTTTTTCCTTCATTGTTTGAGGGGTTTAAAAGATGTTGTAAGCCAGTTATGGAACTTTAATTGACTTTTCATGTATTTTAGAAGTACATCGCCTCCAACTGTTGTTGTTTTCCGCTCCTTCTCATATTTAGGTTTCTTAAACAGATCACTGCCTCTTGAATAAGTAAGCATTTACAGCTCTGGTTCGCAAAGCATGGACAAGTGGCCTTAAGTGAGCAGCTGCTTACTATTGGAAATCGCTATACGAGAAAATGCTAAAGGTGTTATCATCTCAAAGATGAATTTAAATCAAAATTATACGAATCTTTTAACAGGTACAAGTTGGGAAACCGAGGACCAAAGCAGCTCTGCTAGTTGGCTAGCAAATGAAGATGGGATCGCAATTGTTTGAAGATTTGGGTCAGTGGATTTCCATCACCCATGCTGCATTTCGCTCAACTTGATGTCTGTTCTTTACTGCGTTAGAGAATTTCATGGTTCACTATGGACTTTGAATCAGCCATAAAAAAAAAAAGGGAATAAAAGAAAAGAAGAAAGAATAGTGGGGGTGTTCTAAAACTTACCAGTGAATGAATAAATTATAGTAATTCAAAAGACCCAATTTGAACAGAACCAAACTATCTTGTAAAAGTTCAGAAATTTATTAAAACAAAGACATGGGTTTGCTATAATAACTACCAAGAACCAATAGAAAACATGAAATTGCTTACAATTAAATAAAAATCATACCGAGTCAGCAGTTATAACAAGCGACGGAGGCACGAACAGCAATTTCTCCCTTTCCTTATGTTCTTCAGAGCGACCAGCCCTCTCTCGCCCACCTCCACTCTCTCGATCCCCATCTTCTGTGGTGGTAGACCCGAATCCGATAGCCACTGCTGGAGCTCCGAGGCGCTCTCGAGGGACTCGATCTCGCAGCCCCATGGAATCTCAAAGGCCGTGGGCGGCGCGCTGCTGGATGATGCCGTGGAGATCGAGCAGCGGAGTGTTTGGCGGGAAGGAGGGAGGGGGTTTTGGCGGGAAGCGGGAGGTGGGTGATGAGGACAGTGAGGGAGGAAGGAGGTGTAGAGTGAGAGGGAGAGCTTCGCCATGGTGGGTGCTTTTGAGTTTTGTAGCTGGGGAAATGGAGGGAGATGGAGCCTTATCCTCCTTTTGGGACACTTAGTATTTATTAATAATTTATTATTATTATTATTAATAGTACACCGTCACTGTCGATAGAAAACTTACCGATCAATTGGGGCTGTTTGGATTCAAGGAATTGGATGGAAGTGAGGAAGTGGGAAGTGTCTTTTCTCATTTCCGCTGTTCATCCAAATACCGGAAAAGGAAAATGGAAAAAGTTCTTTTCCTTCTCTCTTTTCTCCTTTACACAACGTTTTCCTCACTTCCAGAGTGCTACAGTTAATTTTGTGGTCATGTAAATCTCATTTGTAATAAATTCTAGCACAAAATAGTTAATTTTTTGCTCATGTAAATCTCACTTGCATTCTAATTACAGTCTAATTTTTATTTATCTTAATTAATTTTTAATTTAATATTATTTTGCGGTCAACTTTGTAGTCAACTTTTCCACTTTCACTTTTACATTACCATCCAAACACCGGAAAAGACATAACATTTCCAAACCACACTTCCCAATAACATCCAAACACCAGAAAACTTGCTAACCAATTCCCCAGTTCCAAAGGGAACTATTATCACTTCCTCACTTCTTCACTTCCTCACTTCCACCCTTAACCAAACAGGCCCAGGAGAAAAAGGAGAAACTCTACCGATCAGTCACCATCGAGCGGCGAAAAAAAAGAGAGAGGAGGAAGGGAGAGAGGAAGAAAGAGGAAGAAAGAGGAAGAAGGAGAGGGGGATGTGAGAGAGGAAGAAGAAAGAAGGGCTTCTCTCGCGAATGAAAACGGTGAAAGGAAGAACAAAGTTTCTATAGGAGTCACGAAGAAAACCGTCTATGTGGCGTCGGCATGACCTATCAGAGGTCGATTTTGACAATTAAATTCCGGAGAGATGTTTTCTTAGAATTAAATTTTAAAAGAGAATTTTTTTTAAAGAAAATCCTCACGTTGGACCGCGTGGGGTGGTTATCTTTTCGTCTAAGTTTGGTGAGACCAAACAGAAAAAAAAAAAAAAGAAATAATTTTAGGTTCAAGTTTGCTGAACCTGGACCTGATTTTTTTTTTTTTTTTGCGGCGGGGGGGGGGGGGGGGGGGGGGGGGGGGGGGGGGGGGGGGGGGGTTGGTTGTTCTTTCTCCTCTGTCTTTTTCTTCTTTTGCTTCATTCTTCCTTTGTCGTCTGGGGTTGGTTGTTCTTTCTCCGCTGTCTTTTCTTCTTTTGCTTCATTCTTCCTTTGTCGTCTGCCTCTCCGCCTTCTTCGTCCTCTCCTCCATGAGCCTCCTCTTTTGGTCCCCCTCCATCAACCCCTGCTCCTCCTCCTGGCTTGTTTTCTCCTACCAACACCCCCCCCCCCCCGGGCCTCGTCCTCAAGTTCTTAAGGCGGCTGACGTCGTCGGTGAGCTTGGCGCGGGCTTCGAGGGAGAGGACGCACTCGGTATCGTAGAAGCGAATGCGGAGGGCGATGATGGCGGAGGAGAGGTCAGAGGCGACGACATCGAAGAAGAGGTTCTCCTGGAGGGAGGTGTGAAGGTGGAAGGTAGAGAGGGCATCAGAGAGGAGTTGGTGGGCGGCGACGAAGGGGAGGCGAAGCTTATCTCGACGACTATAGATTTTAGGGTTATGGCTAGGGTTTTGTTTTAGTTATTGAGGCCAAGGCGGTAGGATTTGGAGGGGGGAGGGGGGGGAGAGAGGAGTTTGTGGAGGTAGAAGAGGGGTTGTTAGTGTTAGGGTTTTGATTGGGTTTGATCGGCGGAGCTGCTCGAGTTTGTCTTTGTGATCGGGCTTCACTTCGATCTTGTTGGGTTTGTGGCGAAGCATTCTCCTCCTGCGATCAGTGCCTCCCTGACTATCTTTTGACTTTTCGCTTTGACAACCATCTTGGCCAACATCCTGAGAGGTCGTTAGGGCAGAGGACAAAGAGAAGGTCGTAGATGGCGAGGACGAGGAGGGTCCAGGTGGTCCACTAGGGGAAGCTTGGTGAACCAGGCAGCGACGACGAGAGCGAGGGCGAGCATGTAGGTCTGCTTGAGGAGGATGAGGAGGGAGCTGGAGAAAACAGAGGCGACGCCGAGGGTGGAAAAGTTGAGGAGGAGATGGAAGGAAGAGACGACGTCAAAGTGGAAGGCCATGAAGAGGGAGAGAAGGATGGAGCCGCCTATGGAGGAGAGGACGAAGAAGGTAGAGAGACAGGCCATAGAGGAAGAAGAAAACAGAGGAGGAAGAAGAAGACAGAGAAGAGAGAACATTTTTGTTTCAAAATTAGGTTCGGGTTCAGCAAACCTGGACTTAAAATTGTTTCAAGTTTTGCGTCCGGGTTCATCAAACCCGAAGCAAAAAATATCCACCCGACGGCGACACAACACCACGCAGACGAGGTGAGTGGGGACACAACACCACGCAGACGAGGCGAAACCACTCACCGCCGACGTTGCGCATGTCAGGGGTTGATTTTGGCAAACAAATTCAAAAAGTATCTTTTCTTCGACTTTAATTTCAAAAGAGGATTTTCTTTAAAAAAATGCCCTTAAATTAAACAATCAATGGATGGTAGAATTAATTAAAATTCTCTAACTTCCAAATCCACGGAAAACTGAAACCTTCAAAATTTTCTATGAAAAACATCCAAATGCACCGTAAGCATTTAAAAGACATATTCAGTATATTCTAACACATCAACCATCGACAAGGTAATGCCAAATAGCTTTTTAACCAAAATGATTTCAGCTTTGAATAAAATATATATTTGGGATGTTGGTCTGCAAATATTAAGATTCCTCATTGTTTGTGGAACAAGCTGCTGCAACTGTGATGATACGATGATAACTAAATCACCAGTGTAAAGTATCACACCCAAAAAATTTTAAAAATCAATAAATAAAAAAAATAAACCAATCACTCAATTCAAATTAATAGGTCTAAACTCTGAAGAGACCATTCAATGCAGTAAAATGCCAGTCGTCCTAGAAAGACGAACAGAGGTTCAGAGCTTGGTAGAAATCAAAGATCAACAAGATTTACCTATGTAGAAAACAGGCATCAAATATCAAACTTAGAAGGGTGTTATACAGTACACACTAACTTAAACAAAGCAAAAAGTGAAAATATTATGGTTCTATGAAATTGGCCAAGACCCCAATTGGCTGCCAAAGGAAACAACAAAACCTTACATCCATTTGAAGGTTGGTTACTTGAGGTTATGTTTACACGTCAAATACTCAAATTGGATCAACGAAAACAGTACAGCCGTCTGTTTGCAAGTAGCAACAACAGTTCAGAAGAAAGAAGTTACCAGCAAATCAGACATCTGTTATGAATTTATCGGTGATGACAGCGAAAGCAGCAAATGAAACTTCTAAGGACAAAAGAAACCCAATTTCCAGTCCATCTTCTCAACTTGGAAAAAGTCTTCCAAAAATGGATCTGCTTCTAGGTGCCATATAACTTGTATGAACCTTAAATCCTCTGAGAGTTCCCTCCATATTTCACCTTTGTTTAGCACTTTCTTCTGCCCTTGTAAGAGCATCTGTAAGAACATCAATTGTCCAGTCTTTTAAATCCTCCTGCAAAATAATAAATTCCGAAGCTTAGGCACTATTCTATCATATCAAAATTCTAGATTCTATAAATATAGGGAAAAAAATAATTAAAGAACAGTATTGCTCCTTCAGATAAGGGGTTATAAAACTATGAGGAAAAAGCCCTAATTTTGCAGAAGAGAAAGTACATCATCACCATTTTACAGAACAACATGGACTACTGATTCCAGGAAATTGAAATTTTAAGTGTGCATGGGGAACTCACATGAAATTCAGAATACAGGCTCAAATCATACAGGTTCAGGGAGAGGAGTTTTTCTATGTTTCATAAGTTTCCCGATGAGTTCATAATTAGCTCAGTGGATGCTTGAAATAAATAAATCAATGATAAAGAAACTAACCATGTGTATTGGCTCTCCAGTTCTTAACCGTGCATTAGGTCGAGCAAGCTTAGACTCGAAAGGAGTCCGGGGCCTAACTTCCTGAATCTCATCCCATTCTTCACGAGTAAGCATCCTCACTGTTCCTTGTTCAGGAGGTGCCTTTTGTATTTTGCGCTCCAGCCTCTCTTGTGCCTTGGAATCATCATACTGCCAAATATACCCCAGATAGAAAATTAATACAGAATCCGATTCAAATTACTTGTTCCAAACTAAATAAAATCATAGAAACAATGAATAGGACCTGATGTATATCTTACGTCAATGTTAACAACTAAATAAAGTTAGCAATAGTAGAGAAGATTACAGAGATCAATGAAACCTAGAGAAGTCTTGGCAACCAATATATACACCCTTTTAATAAGATTTTACATGTTTCAGAAAAAAGAATAGTGACAACTAAAGGTTTGTGTAACAACTTTAACTCAACAACTACCAGGCTTTCCCATCACCCCACTTGATAACTGACACATGACGGAAATAAATGAGAATTGGCTACTAAAGCATCTGAATTTGTCAAGATGAGATGCAAAATTGGAATTAAACTGAGAAGATGGAAAGCGTTAAGGGTTTAGAATCAACATATGTGTTAATTTGTAGCACAATAAGAAAAGAATCTACATCTGTAGCACTTCTATGAAAGGTCTTAAAGCAAGCCTCTGAACGGCATACAGTGGTAAGAAGTCACATAAGATATAAATCAAATCATTGCAATATTCAAACATCTAAGACAAGGACAAGATAATAAAAACTTTGACGTCATAATCTGTCCGGCTACTCTTGTTGCCTGTATATAAAATATATCAAAAATGAGTGATGCAAATATTTGTTTGATCTTTGACATCGTACCAGAGGAATTTCTTGCGCTATAAAGGAAAGAGTTCTGAAGCAACATATAAGCGTTAACACAATGATTGTTGTCATATAGTGCATTATTTGTACTCCATTCTATCTATTTTTGTATATGAATAATTGCTATATGGGTATATTTCAGTGACTTTGTAGTGAATGTGCTTAATCGACAAAGAAAGAGGAAAGAAGAGATTAGAATGGCTTGTTTTGGGGAAAAAATCAACAATGAAGATTAAATGTTACTTTCCGAACACACTAGGATATTTTGGCTATAACTTTTGCTACAAAACTTCAAATGAGGTCATCCAAGCATTTACGAAAAGAGAATTCAAAGAGTTACAACTTTTATGCTGAGAACTTTTGCTGATTTGATCATTTGACTGCTTGTGGCAGTCAAAGAAGATATGCTCTTGTCACTGGACTAGGGCTGAGATGCAATTCTGGCACAGTTGAGGGGCCTAAATGACAAATATTGCGGGGGTGAGAATCTTGACAGATTCTTTTGCGATTTGATTTTTATTTTGATTAGGATTTGACCTCGGTGAAAAACGAGGCCTAGAGACTATAAAAGACACTGTAGACCGAAGGGTTTTTTTTTTTAAAGAAAGGAAAGTTGGGGGTCTTTTTTGGGGTTTTTCTGTCAAATACGCGGGTGTTCTCTTCCTCCTCCATGCTGAATCATCAAATCTTGTAAGTCTTTATAAATATTAATTTTTTCATTGAGTATTTGATTATTATTCAAGCATTATAGTAATTTGTTATTGCATTGTGGCCAATGGATTATTCTGTTTACTATTTTCATCTTATTAGTAATCTTGCCATGAGTAGCTAAATAGTTTTCAAGCATATAAGAAGATGAACCTAGATTAAATATTATGTGATCAATCAACAACTCTCTTTAAGGCTTAAATTAGACATCAAATCATTTAAAACTAATAGTAATTAGTTTCAAGAATTGATTAAAAATTTAACAGGTTATTTATTTAGAAATAATAATCAATGCTTAGATATTTATTGCTTTCCTAATTTTATTTTAGATAATTATAGAAAATCTTTGATGGATTATGTAAATAAAATAATAACATGTACTTAAATCTAACGTTCGAGGATTAGTTTTCTTTTAGAAATAATGATTTGATGTAAAAGATTAACTCTAGTAATTTAGATTAAAAAGAAATCAACATGAAATCTACAAACTTGATAGCTTATTTATTAATCAATAATAACCTATGCTTAGGTAATAGATTTCAAATTGTTTATCTTGAAGATCTAGAAATCTAGGTGATTGATCTTACAAATTCAAAATAATTAATTAATATTTAAATTGATAGGTTAATTCATGAGTTTGATTGGTTAATTCATGAGTTTGATTAGTTTATTCTTTTAAATCTGATCAGAAATTTCAAGAGATAAAAAGAAAGAGATTAAGATTGATTGCATGATATTTAGTTTAGGGAATTCGTTCTTAAGTGTTTGATTCTTTTAAGTTGATTATCTTTTAGAAACAAAAAAAATCCAACTTCCTACCATTTTAATCGATTTGCCTTAATAGTATTTTTAAGCTTAAAGAACCACATATCTTTAAGGATCGACCCTCAAGTGCTACGATTGAATGACCGTGCGCTTGCGGTAATTTATAACATCGAGGTTTTCTCCATCACACAATAAAACAATCAATCAAATGACTGTATCATTTCTAAAATGATCATTAATTAATGATCATGAATTATGATGCATAGACATGGACACTGACATGAGAACAACATAGACATGAATGATGCAATTTTCTAAGAGGTAGGATATTGGGATATGAATATTTAAACACACACAGAGAAAGAACATGAAAAACGACAACTTTGTAAAAAGTAAGATACTGGGATACATATATTACACATGCACAAGCACACATGCAAAAATAATGCATGCATGCAACATACATGCAAGTTCGTGAGATGTGTGTATGATTGTGTGCGCCTGCGCGCACTTATGTGTGTGTGTGGTTAAAAGATATGTGAGAAATTAAATATAATTCTTGAAAAAATAAAAAATATAATATAATGAAAAGATTGTAAAAAATGTTTTATATGTATTCAAAATTTTAAAAATATTTTTTAAGAAAAAATAAATTTTTAGGAATTATGAATATATCTCATACATATTATCATGAATATACTTAAATAACACATATTAACAAATCAAATTTATTTTCATAATTTTACAAAAACAAGTCCTACTCAAAATACAATTTAGATAGTAACTTATTAATAAATTTCAGAAATAATAAAATATTTGATAATTTAATATATTATATTTTTAGGGCTAATATTCTCAAATTACCACACACTTTCATGGTTTTCCAAATAACCCCCTAAACTTCTATAAAGTACTATCATATAGAATTCTCAAAATTACCAAACTTCCAGGTGACACCTGAATTTTGCTCATTTTTATTGATTTGTCTAGGCATCATTAGTTTCACTAGTTTCCTAAAGAATTTATTAAAACTCCATTTTGTTATGAAAACTTTCAGCTTTTTTAATTTAGCTAAATCTAAAAATATATGCTTCTGATAGCCAGTATATCTTGTTAAAGTTCCATCTGAAAGTGAAACATTTGCTCATATTGTTAAAAATGATTTGGAGGCATGGTCCTTAGTACTCCCAGCTGTGTGCATATAAAACAGAGATGGTACACACAGACACTTCCCTATAAGGTTTAGGTTAATAAAGTAAAGGGGAAAAAAACTGAGAACAAGTGTAAAAAATACAAGGAAAAGAAAAGGAAAGGTAAAATTAAAGAGGAGGGATGAAAGGATGAAGAGAGGAAAAATGAATGATATGCGCTGTCCATCCTAACGCACCAAATGAACAAATGTTGCCTTGACCATATCTGTTCTGCTCGACAAATAACATAAGATGCATTATTAACAGAAAAGTGGCATTATTGCACTTATTAGCTTGGCCTACAAGACGAGTGTATAAAAAGGTAACCCTATTAGAATGGACATATAAAATCTTTATATGCAATCCACGAAAAGCGCGTGAAACTAGCATATTAATTATTAGTCCCCTCCAGCTATGATGCGCACAAGGCCTGCACACATTCACACCCATAATCACCCTATGTCTAAGTTCTAATAGAATCCTGTCCACAGTGGTATTGGTGTTGCCAAGTGATATCCATGTCCATGTCTCCCAGATGCACGTATATATCTGGCATGTACATATCGTGTTACCAAGTGATATTCATGCCTCTCTCTCCCCTATATGTGCATGTGTCACGGGCGGATCTTTTGACTTCGAACCCCTCGAACCCGTGCGGCACTTAACTCGCTCTTTCTCCTTAGAAGCGAAACTAAGTCAGCCTAACCCTCACACTCACTCACTCAAGAGAGAGAACACTTGGAGAAGTGGAAGCTTGTATTGCTTGCTTTTCCTTGATGATTACAAATGAGCACCCTTGGCCCCTATTTATAGCCAAGGCCTTGTACAAGAATTCTCTAGAATTGGAGGCTTCTAGAATATCTAGAACCTTCCTTATATTCATCCCTAAATATCTTGTTTCTAGAATCCTCTAGAAATCTCCTATGGAATATTCCTCTAATGGAATCTTCTAGAGAATATCCCCTTTACATAGTATTTACAATATTATCCAAGAAGACTCTAGAATCTCTCACCACATGAAATGAGCCCAAATGAGCCCAAGGTGAGCCCAAGTGGACCAAGATGGAGCGGTTCGTGACATTCTCCCCCACCTATCCGAGCGATGCCCTCATCGCTGAGTTTTCTCCCGATGGAACTTCTCGATCAAGTCCTCGAACTGCCAAAGAGCTCGTGCCGGTTCCCAACTGCTCTCGTTATCTGGCAATCCCTTCCACTTCACGAAGTATTCCAACCTTGGGTGGTTGTTTGCTTCACGAAACCGTCCTGTCCGCTATGATCTCCTCTGCTTCCTTGTCGAACTCCATGCGAATTCCTGCTGGTGCTCGACTGGATTTCCCACGATCCGGATCTTCCACATCCTTATGGTAAGGCTTTAACATGCTCACATGAAAGACCGGGTGATACTTCACTGTTGGGGGGAGTTGTACCCTGTAGGCTACGTTCCCCACTCTTTTCTCAATAGGAAATGGGTCTTCATACTTCCTAATCAGGCTCTTGTGTAGTCCCTTGTGTCGATCTAAAGTAGAAAGCTTGACAAGGACTAGGTCACCAACCTGATACTCAACGTGTCTTCTCTTCTTATCAGCCCATTTCTTCATTCTCTTGGCCGCCTTGCTCAGACACGAACGCGCCAGCTCGTTCTGCTCTTGCCATCCCTTAGCAAATTTGTAGGCAGCCGGGCTATTTCCCTTATAGCCTATAGCAATGGAGTTGGGAGTGAGCGGCTGTTGTCCAGTAACGATCTCGAACGGACTCTTCCGGTAGACTCACTCCTCTGTAGGTTATAGGAGAACTGGGCTATATCCAGAAGCTTCGCCCAATTCTGCTGGTTGGCACTCAGATAGTGCCTCAGGTAGACCTCCAACAAGCCATTCACCCGCTCTGTCTGGCCATCCGTCTGAGGGTGAAAGCTAGTGGAGAAGTTCAAGTCCGACCCCATGAGCTTGAAAAGCTCCGTCCAGAACCTGCCTGTGAAGCGGCCATCTCGATCACTCACGATCGTCTTCGGCAAACCCCAATACTTCACCACATGCTTCAGGAATAGTGGGGCTGCTACTTCGGCTGGACACTTGGCTGGGGCTGGAATGAAGATACCATACTTTGAGAACCGGTCGACTACCACCATAATAATATTGCACCCCTCGGACTTGGGTAAGCCCATGATGAAGTCCATGGAGATGCTTTCCCAAGGTCGCTCTGGAATCGGTAGTGGTTCCAGCAATCCGGCCGGTACCCTTTGCTCCGTCTTGTCTTGTTGGCACACAAGACAAGTCTTCACATAGGCCTCAACATCATCCCTCATGCGAGGCCAATAATAATTTTCTTCTGTGAGAGCTAATGTACGGTGCACACCTGGATGTCCTGCCCACTGGGAGTCATGACACTCCTTGAGAAGCTCCCTCCTTAGGTTCCCGAACAGCCGCACGTACAACCGCCTCCCCTTTGTATAAAGCAGATCTCCTTCTAGCCAGAACCTCCGAGTCTTACCCTCCTTAGCATATTCCATCATGTTCTTGGCTGTAGGGTCCTGAGCCAAGCCTTCTTTGATGCGGTCAAGTAAGGGACTCTGAGGATGACTTAGCATAGCGGCAAACTCAGCCTTTCGACTTAGCGCATCTGCTACTAAATTGATTCTTCCCGGTTTGTACTCGAGCACATAGTCGAACTCGGCTAGGAAGTCTTGCCATCGCGCCTGCTTGGGAGACAACTTCTTTTGGGTCTGGAAGTAGCTGGTGGCCACATTATCCGTCTTCACCACGAACCTCGAACCAAGTAGGTAGTGTCTCCATACTCGAAGGCAGTGAACCACAGCTGTCATCTCCTTCTCCTGTACGGCATACCGCCTCTCGGTATCGTTGAGCTTCCGACTCTCATAGGCCACAGGGTGTCCTTCCTGCATCAACACCCCTCCAATTGCAAAGTCACTCGCGTCGGTGTGCACTTCATATGGCTTGCTGAAGTCGGGTAGTGCGAGAACTGGTTCCTCCGTCACAGCTCTCTTCAAAGACTCGAACGCCCCTTGGCACTTCGAACTCCAATCCCAAGCCCGATTCTTCTTTAGCAAGTCGGTAAGTGGAGCAGCCATCGCCGAATAGCTCTTGATGAACCTCCGATAGTAGTTTACCAAGCCAAGGAAAGATCGCAGCTCCGTCACCTTGGTAGGAGGTCCCCACTCTAATATGGCCTGGATCTTGGCTTGATCCATCCGAATCTTTCCTCTTCCAATGGTGTGGCCGAGGAACATCACCTCCTCTTGTGCGAACGAGCACTTCTCCCTTTTCACGTAAAGTTCGTTGCTTCTGAGGGCCTGGAACACCTGCCTCAAGTGCTCCACATGCTCGTCCATGGTCTGGCTATAAACCACAATATCGTCCAGGTAGACCACCACAAAATGGTCCAAGAAGGGCTCCAACACCTTATTCATCAGAGTGCAGAATGTGGCCGGTGCGTTGGTGAGACCAAATGGCAAAACTAGAAACTCATACGATCCGTACCTGGTCACGCACGCGGTCTTCGATTCATCTCCTTCTGCAATCCGCACTTGATAATATCCCGAGCGTAAGTCAAGCTTGGTAAAGTATCTTGCTTGACCCAACCTGTCGAACAAGTCCGCTATCAGAGGAATAGGGTACTTGTTTTTCACCGTGATCTTGTTTAGCGCTCGGTAGTCGATGCAAAGCCGCAACGAACCATCGTACTTCTTCTGGAAGAGCACTGGTGCACCATAGGGAGCCTTCGACGGACGAATATATCCGGCATCCAACAACTCCTTCAGCTGCTTTCGAAGTTCTTCCAGTTCTGGTGGCGCCATGCGATAAGGACCCATGGCCGGGGGTCGAGTTCCGGACTCGAGCTCGATTTTGTGGTCCACCTCTCTCCTAGGTGGAAGCTTGCTTGGCAGCCTGGCGGGCATGATGTCCTTGTAGGCTTCCAAGACGCCTCGGATCTCCTTGGGCACGTACTCTCCTTCCTTTGAGCCTTCCTCCACCTTAATTGTAGCAAGAAAGGTCGGCTCATGACGTCGAACTCCCTTGGATATCTGTAATGCCGAGAGCATTTTGGATGATACACTCTCCCGCTTGATCTGAACTGTGCACGCCTTCCCCTCAAGGATGCACATGGTGTTGGTGTAGGGAACCAACACGGCCTTCACTTTGTCCAGAAACTCTAAGCCAAACACCACATCGAAGTCGTCCATGGTTACGACTGTCAGGTTCTCCTGGCCATGCTACTCCCCTATGCTCACATCCACCTTGTGAGCTACGCCATCGATAGGAGTGGGACTAGAGTTGACGGCCTTAATGGTGCCTCCTCCTTTAGAGATCTTAAGACCCAACTTTCTTGCAACATCACTTGAAATAAGAAGATGAGAAGCACCAGTATCTAGAAGGGCCTTGAAGGTCTTACCGGAAATGGTTGTCTCGACGAACATTGCCCCTCGAGGCCTTTCATCTACCTTTGCCTTGATCGCATTGAGGAGACGAAGTGAGTGGAGTCTAGTCTCCTCCGGTTGCTCTCTTCTTCTCTTTGGACAAGAGCAGCGAGATTAGCCCTTTTAGGACAGTCCATGGCTTTGTGGGGATCTCCGCAAAAGTAGCATGCTAACTTCTTCGGACGATCGCTTCCTCCATTGGCGTTGCCGCGGAACTTTCCCTTCTCAAATGCTGGCTTAGGTGGGAACTCCTTAGATGATTTCTCCTTTTCTCCCCCACCTTTAGCAGGCTTGCCCCTCTTGTCTTTTGGTTTGGATGAATCTCCCATCTTCTTGAACTCGATAAGAGACTCGGCTACTTGCATGGCTTGGGCAAGGGTTTGGACTCCTCGCCTTTGTAGTTTCATCTTGGCCCATCCAGAGAGGCCATCCATGAACGAGAATAGGGAGTCTTTCTCGCCCATGTCGGGGATCTCCAGCAGTAGTTCTGAAAATTCTTTGACATAGTCACGAATGGAACCTTTTTGAGTAAGGCGTCGGAGTTTACCTCGGGCCTCGTCCTCGGCATTCTCCGGATAGAACTGCCGCTTAAGATCCGTCTTGAACTCTTCCCATGTGTTGATGGAACACGTGCCCTTCTTCATATCTTCACATCGCCTCCGCCACCACAACGTAGCGATGTCTTCAAGGTAAAGAGGCACAGCTTGAATCTTGGATGCATCATCTCGAAATCCGACAGCATTGAAGTAGACTTCCATGCTCCAAAGGAAGTTATCAATCTCCCGAGCATTCCGAGACCCCTTGTAAGGCTTCGGCTTGGGCACATCTTTAGCCATAAGAGGATGCGACACCATACCTCGAGTTGCCAATGCGACATCATGTTGGTCGACCCTTCCCTTGAGTTCGGCCAACTCCTTCAAGAGTACCTCCACGTGATTCCGCAGAACCGCGTTCTCCTCCCTCAGGGAAGCGTCCCCTTGCTGCAACATGTCGACGGCGGAATTCAAGGCCGACTGCATCTCCTCCTGAAGCTCGTCTCCCACAGACTCTAGCTTCTCGATGCGCTCGTCGTAAGCCTCCAGCTTATCCGCCACGGTAAGCTCCATCTTAGCTAACCGTGCCTCCAGCGTCGTCATGACATCTTGGGACTTCTCCCTACGAGGCTTGGGGCATCCTTTGGATCGACAGCTCCAACTACCTCGGAACGAAAATCGGAGCTCGACATTATCACTCTCGAACCAAGCTCTGATACCAACTGTCACGGGCGGATTCTTTTGACTTCGAACCCCTCGAACCCGTGCGGCACTTAACTCGTTCTTTCTCCTTAGAAGCGAAACTAAGTCAGCCTAACCCTCACACTCACTCACTCAAGAGAGAACACTTGGAGAAGTGGAAGCTTGTATTGCTTGCTTTTCCTTGATGATTACAAATAAGCACCCTTGGCCCCTATTTATAGCCAAGGCCTTGTACAAGAATTCTCTAGAATTGGAGGCTTCTAGAATATCTAGAACCTTCCTTATATTCATCCCTAAATATCTTGTTTCTAGAATCCTCTAGGAATCTCCTATGGAATATTCCTCTAATGGAATCTTCTAGAGAATATCCCCTTTACATAGTATTTACAATATTATCCAAGAAGACTCTAGAATCTCTCACCACATGAAATGAGCCCAAATGAGCCCAAGGTGAGCCCAAGTGGACCAAGATGGAGCGGTTCGTGACACATGCACATTGCATATTTCCATGTTAATATCATGTTACCAAGTGATATTCATAACTATGTCTCCCAAAAGTGCATAAACACATACACCACCTCCCTATATCTAAATTTAAATCTCTATGCGCAGAAGTTCTATCCATGTTGTCAAGTGCCATCTTCATCCATATCGAACAAATTATTTTCTAGTCAGATAATCGGCATATATGTTACTTCTTATGAAGATGATGGCATTGAGAAAAAGAAGCAAATGCAGAATAGGGATGGGGGGAAAATGCAAAGACAAAAACTAGAGCAAAAAATATAACTTGCACTAAAGGTTTACTGATCCCAGGCATAAATGAAGCAGCAAATGTCATATGAATAAATAACATGTACATGCCAGCACGTGTGGGAGGATTTTCTTTCTTCTTCCTCCTTTATTTTTGGCTTTTTTTGTGTGGTGGTCTCTCTCTCTCTCTCTCTCTCTCTCTCTCTCTCTCTCTCTCTCTCTGTGTGCGCACGCGCGCGCACGCGTGTGTTGTGGCGTGGGGTGGGGTGGGGTGGGGTGTCGGTCGGATCTCTGGAGTCTAGTTGCTAAGAAACAATTAATATACATTAAAATATAGTATATTATTAGCTTTCAAAGGTCTCTTATTAGAAAGGTGATACAGTAACGCATAATAGACAGTTGTCTTCTCTCTAATATATAGTCTCAAATTTGACAACCTAAAAGTAAATTATCCTACTAAAAAGATCACTTCTGTGCTCTCATGCAATGTAACTGTTCATACATAAATTCAAATGAAAAGCAATTAAAGAACAAAAACACAAAGCGGGGTGGAACAAGATGGAGCCAGTGTAGAACTTAATTTACAAAAGTAAGCACCTGATATAACAGGTGACAACCATGTTGTACAGTCATTGATGATAATGTTATTTTCTCCTTCCATGCTACCCGGACGTAAATTTGAGAAATCCATACATGGAAGTCATCTCATCTTGGCTCAAGAGTTGTCCGTTTGTGTTTATTTATTAACTTATCCACTCAAGCTTAAACTTTACATAAGGCAAGCTAAAGATACATCATATTTGAAATTTTGAATGGCTCGTTCATGTCTAGTAATGTAATTTACTGAGTCACCTATCCTTAGTTCCGGCATCATCATTGACAACAAGAAGCTCATCTTAGTTTTGACATCAATTATCAGATAAACTGAGCTCAAGCTATATTGTGTTCTATTAAGCTAGATGACTCAAAAACCTCTGTGCACTTGCAAAAGCGAACGCGAGCGCGTACACAACCACACACACACAAAAATAGTGCTGAAGCTAGGAATGAAAAACAGTATTGCTTCTAGGATTTTGGTTGCTAGTTTTGTGCTGCATAATGGAGTTTTAGTTAATTTAATTTGTTTAGCTCTTCCGGTGTTTCAAGCCTTGGGCTCTCATCTTCATTAGATCTTTTAGTTAATTTTGATCGTAATTGGATGTCAAAGTTTCCTTTTCTCTGGAAACTTATAATGCATATATTATATGACTTATCAGGCTAAATCTTAGCCGGTAACAACAATCAGCAACCTCGCTCTGAGTGTTTAAAATAACTATAGAAAATTAAATAAGATAAATATGATTATGAGCTATTGATCTATTGATCTATATAAAAAAAAATTCAGACAATCTGCAAACGGGTAGTTCAGTTTGTTTCAAACAAGCCTGAAAGACAACATTAAGATAGAGTTAATTTGTTAAACACAAACTTTAATTAAACCAAGTGCAAGCTGCACGAATGGTTCTTAACCCAAGATTGAGCATTCCCAGTCGAGTTCCAGTCAAGTTCAGGTTGCTCCAAGCAGCCCAAAAACAAACCAACCAAGCCTGAACAACTCAAGAAAAGCTCAACATAGCTTGTTTACACTCCGAACTGCCACTCTGACTTGAAAAAGTTTCCATGTTTTGTGTTTGGCTTCAATGCGGTATTGATCTTAAAATAAGTCTCAATAACAACCCAAAACTCCAAATTTTAGAGCAAGAAACAATCTCAGCAAACCATCCAGCCTTAAGTTAGTTATGTATATTTCGGATAAATGTAGAGATGCTCTAGAAAATTTCAGTAATATATATTTCAGATAAATGTATAGATGCTACAGAAAATTTCAATAATATAATTTTTTACAGAATTAAAAAGAGAATTCATTCCGTAAATCTGAATAGACTTGGACTGTTAGAGGAATACCATCATAAGGACTTTAGCAAAGAGGGCAACAGCAACGGCAGTGAGGACCATCGGCATGGTAGCAGTGTCGAGCCAAGCTGCTGATTCAGGCACGGGCACAAAGAACTCATCTTGCGTTGGGTTCCTTCTCCTTCTCCTGCTCCGCTCACGATCCCAGACACGAAACCGCAGTATGTCACCCGGAGCATCAGCTGTAGCAGCACGTATAGGACGGCCAGTACGGAGAATAGATCGGATGATCATCTCAATTTAGGGTTTTTTTTTATAAACCTGTATGAGACAAAGAAAACAAGTGTTAGGTCATTGGAATTAGTATCCCGGTAAGTTTTAAGAATATTATATCACACTAGTTCCAAGTTCAATAAACTTAAAGGGGAGTCCAAAAGGTTCCATTTTTCTGTGTCCTGCTTCGTTCAAGCATTGAATTACGAATGAAAAAGGAAAGAAAATTTTTTTCGCTTCATCACTATTGATCAATTTTGAGGAGAAGCTTGTACTTGAACTGATGATTTTATACATAAATAAGCATAAATCTTTCCTTTAACTTCGGCTTGGATTGGAACTAGGGTTTTCAGTAAACAGTATCAAAATTGCCCAGTTCCTCTTTTAACAATTTCACAGCTAATTTCATAAATTACTACAAATTCAATCTAGGGATTTTCAAAACGGGGAAAAAAGAGAAACTTTGGAAAATGAAAGAGAGAGGGAGAGGGTTACCTTTGGCTCGATACATAGAGGGAGAGCGCCAGAGGACCAAAGAACAAAAGCTTTCTCTCCCTCTCTCCAGAGGGTTCAAGATGAACCTCGGTCAATTACATAAAAGCCCTTGCACTCCCATGATTTACTGACAGGGGGTTTTTTTTTTTGTAATCTTCGGAGTAGAGGAATTTCTGGCTAAATCCTAATAGCACGTGGGCTTTTCTGCAAGTTTATCTTCATTTTGAGCTATATGATGAAATATTAATATGCGCTATAGCCCAAATGCTCCAGCAATTATTTAATTATTTCAAAATACCCACCTCTTGCTGCCTATTATTGAAACAAAGTTAGAATCTTGGGACGGGCCATGCACCGGACAAGAAAAATAGTCAATATCTTTATGAAAAGATAAATAATAAAAAAAATTTAGATGAAATTATGATGTTTCTTGAATGATATAATAAGCGCAGCATGAAAATAATTAAGAGCTATTAGGAGTTAGACCCACATGATAATTATGGTAATTAAAATGAGAGAGTTTTAATATGGAATATCTCATATATATTATGAAACAAAGAGAAATTTTAGAGAAATGAGAGTAAAAAAGTAAAGCAAAATTATTTTTCAATTTGTGTGTTTTTTATTCTTCTTTGTAACCTCTATTTATAAGCATGTAGAGCATATGTTAAAAGGAGGAAGATGGAGAGGTCACCCACTATATAATGCATTCACAATATACATTTACAAGGAAAAATGTGAAAATGTATGGTGGTCATTCACTATTTTATGTATTTACAATATTCTCTCTTGAATGTCCACTATCCATGAATATGCCTCGTTAAAAATCTCGCTAGTAAAGCCCAGTGGGATAAAACTTGGACTAAGAGAAAAAGAGTACATATTCATATGCACCTGGTGAGCGTGTGGCACTGCCTCGTTAAAAGCTTGCCAAGAAAAACCCAGTGGGATAAAAACTTGGACGAAAGAAAAAGAGTACAGTGTGTAGACCTACTGATGACACGCTCCCTCTAATGAGATAAACTCTACTTTCAATATATAATATCTCTGAGGTGGCGTATTCCAATTTGATGTACCAGCTTCTTGAATATCGATGTCGGCAATACTTTTGTGAATAAATTTGCTAAATTTCACTTGAGCGTATTTGCTGAATATCGACATTGCCTCTCTTATGGAGCTCATGTGTGTAGAAGAACTTAGGTGATGTGTGTTTGATCATGTCTCCTTTAATGTAGACTCCTATAATTTATGCAATACAAGCAGTATTATCTTTAAACAATGTTGTTGGAGTATCTTTTGTTGAGAACAATCCACATGATTCTCGAATATGTTGGATCATAAATCTTAACCATATGCATTCCCGACTTGCTTCATGGATTGTAAGAATTTCAGAGTGATTGGATGAAGTGGCAACCATACTTTGTTTTACAGATCTCCTTGATATAGCGGTGTCACCGTATATGAAGACATAACCTATTTTGTGATCTTCCTTTATGAGGATCAGAAAGATATTCAGCGTCTGCGCATCCAACTAAAAGTGATTTTGATTCTTTGAGGTAAAATAAACCTAAATTAATTGTTTCACATAAATAGCGAAATATGTGTTTGACACCATTACAGTGCCTTTGAGTTGGGGCAGAGCTATATTTTGCTAATAAGTTGACTGAAAATGTAATGTCTGACTGTTTACAATTTGCAAGATATGTAAGAGCATCAATTGCACTAAGATATAGTACTTCGGGACCAAGAAATTCTTCACCCTCTTCAGGCGGACGAAAATGATTTTTTTCACATCAAGTGATTGTATAACCCTCGGAGATGTTAATAGATAAGCTTTATCCATATAAAAATGTTTCAAGATTCTTTTAGTGTACGTTTTTTTTATGAAGGAAAATTCCTTCTTGAAAGTGCTCAATAGTTAGGCCAAACAAAATTTTGTTTTTTCAGGATCTTTCATTTCAAACTCCTTTTACAAATAAGAGAGTCTTTGTGAGCTCTTCAAGAGTTCCTATAATGTTCAAATCATCAACATATAACACGACTATGAAAAAACTAATTTCTGATTTTCTTGCGAGTATACATGGACATATGGGATTATTCACATATTCCTCTTTTAATAAATATTCACTATGACAATTGCATCACATGTGTCCTGATTATTTTAATCCATATAAGGATCATTGTAGCTTAATTGAATATAGATTCTGGATTTTGAACTATGTACTTTAGGAACTTGAATCGTTTTGGGATCTTCATATATATGTCATTATCTAATGACTCGTACAAATATGTCGTAACTACAGCCATGAGACGCATGCGTACTCCTTCTGAGACTACCAAAGTGATCAAATAGCGAAAAATAGTAACATCCATTACAGGAGAGTATGTTTCTCCATAACCAATTCCACGTCTCTGCAAGAAACTTTGTGCTACGAGTCGAGTTTTGTATCTTACAATCTCATTATTTTCATTAGTTTTTTGAATAAATACTCATTTGTATCCTACAGGCTTTATATTCTCAGGCATTTGGACTACAGGTTCAAAAATTTTACGTTTTGTTAAAGAGTCTAATTTTGCCTGTATTGCTTCTTTCCATTTTGACAAATCATGTCTATATCGACACTCTTCGACAGTTTGTGATTCAGAATCCTCATCACTTCTGGTAATTTCAAGTGTTACTGTGAAGGCAAATATGTCATCACCAATAATATTATTTTAGCTCATATATCTCCAACATACATAATTGATTGATGTCTCCTTGTTTTCAGGTACCATTAATTCTATTGCATGCTTTTGTTGTATGTATTCTTCTGAAGTACCCATTTCTATTACATTCTTTTGTTTCATAGACTCTTCCGGAGTTTTCATATTTAATTCTTGTAACTATCTCTTCCAGAAAATCATGTCTTTTGCACCGACTGGTCTTCCACGCTTCAGACACGCCTTAGACTGATTTGCGATTGTATTAGTTAATTGTCTTTCAGGACATTGATCTTTGCCGGAATATTCATTGCCGGTATATATGATTTTGTTACTTTTTTATTGTCCGTGAAAGCATCTAGTAACTGGTTCATAATACTTTGTAAATGAATAATTCTTTGAACTTCAAGTTTACATTGATTAGTGCAAGGATCAATATGAGACAAAGTTATAGTTTTTCAAGAAATTTCATGTCGTTCTTCAATCTTCGACTTTTCTCCCCTAACGGCGGGAATGTTGTCTCATCAAAATGACAATCCACAAATCTTTCTTGAAAAATATCACTCGTCATGGATTTAAGGTATCTTATTATGGAAGGAGAATCAAAACCAACATAAATCCCAAGCCTTCGTTGGAGACCCGTTTTGGTACGTTGAGGGGGTACAATTGGGACATACAAAGCACAATCAAAAATTCGCAAGTGACTAATGTTTGGAGGTTGACCGAAAGCAAGTTGTAAAGGTGAGTGCTTGTGGTAGGCCGAAGGTCGGATGAGGACTAATGCAGCAGCATGTAATATTGCATGTCTCTAAGCAGAAACAGAAAGTTTTGTTCTCATAAGTAAAGTCCTAGCCATCAACTGAAGTCTTCTGATGAAAGATTCTGCTGAGCCATTTTGGGTGTGAACATGAATAACAGTATGTTCAATAGTAATTCTTAGAGACATGCAAAAAACATCAAATGCTCAGGGAGAAAATTCACCGGCATTATCATGACGAATTGACTTGATTGGATAATCAGGAAATTATGTTCGTAATCGAATAATTTGGGCAAGTAATTTAGCAAGTGCAACGTTACGAGGGAAAAAAAAAACATGTGACCATCTAGTGAAAGCATCAACTAAAACCATGAAATAACTAAATAGTCAAGAAGGCGGATGAATTGGTTCACATATATCCCCTTGAATCCGTTCTATAAAGTTTGAGATTTCATTGGTAATTTTAGAAGGTGATGACTTAATAATCAATCTGTCTTGAGAACAAGCAGTACATGGTAGTCCCCTGGTAAAAGAACTTTCTGGTTCTTTAGCATATTCCATATAAATTTTCAATTATTCTCCGTATTATAATTGCCCCTGGGCGACCCAATCGATCATGCCAAAGCATGAAATTCTTTGGATTAGAGAACTTCTGCTTCATTACAACATGTGATTTGATTATTCTTATTATTGTTGATATAACCCAGATGAGAGTGCAGGGAGCTTCTCCAAAATATGCTTCTTGCATGAAAAGACAGAGGTAATGCAAAGATATTCGATATTAGATTCATTTGTGGTTTCAATGTTATATCCATTGCGGCGGATATCTTTAAAACTAAGCAAATTTCTTCTGAATTTGCTGGAATATAATGCATTACTAATATATAACTATGTCCCTCCTGGCAACATGATGTTAGCTTTTTCGGAGCCTTCATTTAAATTTGTAGTGCCTAATATTGTATTTACATTAGTTTCTTCTAAAATTAAGCTTGTAAAATAAATCTTATTTCGAAGGATAGTGTGTGTAGTTATACTGTCTGCAAGACACATGTCTTCACCACTCGTCTCGATGTTCTAAAAAAATAAATTGATGACAATAAGACAATATTTTATTCAGTGATCAAATTAAGAAAATAAAGATACAAGACATAAATAACAAGATAACACCACAAAAGAAACAAAGTTTAATCGGTTGGGACAAACCCATCACCATTCAAAAAGTTGAGTTTTTCACCTGAGTCCACAAAGAAATCAGAAATATTCAAGTTTGTTATGTCATTTTCGCCATCAAGATCAGTGAAATTCATTTCTATATTCTTTCCATTTTCCTTCGACGCTTGGTAAAGATCACTAAATGTTTCGACATATGACATGTACGAGACCAATGTCCTTTCATTCCACACCTATAATAGGCATCTTCATGATGATGATGATGCGCCTTAGCCTGCATTTTCTTCTCCTTTTCTTACTTTGCCTCAATATTTGTCCACTTCTAGTGGCGCGGTGTATTTTGTAAGGAACATTTAGAGCATAGCGATTATGATCACCACCACGGAACTTGTCACGACCTCGTGCATGTCCACATTCACGCTCATATTTGTGGGATGATGCTGCATTCACTTCGGGAAATACAGTTTTATTCACTTCAAGGAACGATGGAGATCCTTTTGGACGTAAATTATGTTTTTTCATTAAAAATCGTTATTTGTTCGGCAACCAAGAGACATGAAATAAATTAGAATATTTCTTGAATTTTCGCTCTCGATATTCCTGCTGCAGGAGCAAATTAGAGGCATGAAAAGTAAAATAAGTCTTTTCTAACATGCCTTTTTTGATTATCTTTTCTCCGCATAATTTTAACTTGGAGATAATTTTAAACAATGCGGAGTTGTGTTCACTAACTATTTTGAAACCTTGCAACCTCAAGTGCCTCCATTCATATCGAACTCTTGGTAAAATAACAGTTTTTTGATGGTCATATCTCTCTTTTAGATTAGTCCAAAGAGTTAAAAGATCTTTTACCGTGAGATATTCAGCTTTCAATCCTTCATCAATATGATGTCAAAGGAAGATTAGGGCTTTACGCGATCTTGCTGGGATGTTTTGTTTCCTTCTTTAATTGTCTTTCCAAGATTCTTAGCCTCGAGATGTATCTCAGCGTCAAGGTCAATGATAGGTAATTTTTGCCTGAGTATCCAGAGCTGCAAAATCAAGTTTTGTGATGTGTGACATTTTGCAATCTATCCGTATTTGAAAAATATAAATATTAGTACAAAATTAAGAACATGCATTGTGTATGTGTGTGTGTATACATGGATGAATGCAACTCTATGCTATCACAAAATAACTTCGAATTTTATTTTGAAAAATTTCAGGTTCCATTAAACTATAATATATGACAATATACTTATGTAAAAAAAAATGTAATAAATTAAATTTCAATAAATATAGCTATCAAACTATTTATCTATTAAAGGCTTTCATAAGTTTTTTTTAATCTTCCAAATTTTTAAAACAAAATCAACAACTAGGATTATCGAAAAATAATTTCAAAATTGTATTTGTATTTTTAGAAAAAGTGAACAAATTTTAAGAGGAGATTTAAAAGAATTCATAACTTGCTTATATAAAATTAGAACTAAGCATATGATCTTTGTATAGAAAAACTCCAAAAGTCTACTTTCATATGAAAACGGTTTCATTAAAAATCTAAATAGATGAAAATGTACAACGAAAATGTAGAATATATGTTGGACTTGATCCAATATCAATCTCAATAATTTATGGACTAATTTTAAAACATTCATTTTCTTAGAGAAGATTCAAAGATTGTATATGAAAAGAAATTACCAAAATTTTGTGTACCTTGATCCTCCGTTACTTAGAGCCTTCTTGTTGATCTAATACCTCTTGATCTTCTGTTGTTTAGAGCCTCATGCTAATAACGTGTTATGAAATTAAGAGAAATTTTAGGGGAATGAGAGTTAAAAAGTTAAAAGAAATTGTTCTCCACTTGTGCGTATTTCATTCTTCTTTGTAACGTCTATTTACAAGCATGTTAAGCATAGGTTACAAGGAGGAAGATGGAGAGGCCACCCTCTATATCATGCATTCAAATATGCATTTATAAGGAAGAATGTGAAGAGGTATGGTGGTCATCCACCATTTTATATATTTATAACAATATAATATTAGTTGTAAAGTAATTTTTTAATTTTTTATTTGTCTAATACGTAAAAAGAGAGGCATAAGAGCAGACTATGAGGCACATGTCCGGGTTAAATAAGTTCATTAAAACAACAAATAATAATAAGATATTCTCCTGTTAATGTCTAAGTTTAATACTAAGTTTGTAAATTCTTATTTCTCTCAACTTAAAGGCTTCTTCTTCCTCTTTGGCTCCTTTCTTCCATCTCCCCCAATAACTTTCTCTAATAATTTTCTCCCAGATGTCACTCTTTATATTAGTCATTTCTTTCCCTTCCCTTGAGATCAATTCCGAACATAGCAAATAATAAGAGTTGAGTCTGAATCAATTTTCATTCTTGATACCCCTAGACATCCAACAATAATTCTCCCTTTTATTGGTTGTTTGCTTGCATTGAAAAGTCTAAATCCTTGGAGTTAGGGGTGAGCATCGGTCGGTTCGGTTCGGGTTTTGCCAATTTTGACAAAACCGAACCGAACCGAACAAGGTCATGAACCGAACCGAACCGAACCGACTCGGATCGGTTCGGTTCGGTTCGGTTAATTCGGGGGATCACCTCGCCGTCGAACTTTCCATCTCAACTTTCACACCTTCTAGTCAAATCTAACTTGATTATGAATCTTTTTCCCGTGATCAATATTTTTCTCATGCGAACACTGGTTTAAAAAATAAACTAACTTTCAAAACTTAGACGAACATAAAAGTTCAAAAATTGATTTAAGAAAAGCTTTAGAATATATCTACATTAGATATTTAAAAGAGATGTATAATACTCTATTGCATATAACAGAATATTTCAAAAAAAATATAAGCGATATGTAAATAATAACCTTAATATTACACAAAAATGTGAACATCTCATGAATTATTGCTTGAAATATTTCACTAATTCAAGCATTTTAATGATATTGAAAAGTTAGAGCTGTGTACTCATGACATAAACACAAGCATGCTTGACATGACATACATCAACATCATTTAAAACCATGAATGTTGCTTGTATTGGCGCAAAAATGTGCTGGGTTAATTTGGTTCGGTTAATTCGGTTCGGTTCGTGTTTTGGAACCCAATACCGAAACCCGACCGAATTTACGCGGTTCGGTTCGGATCGGTTTCGGTTTTCGGTTTTTGGGCGATTTTTTCGGTTTTAACCGAACTCTGCTCACCCCTACTTGGAGTCATCTTTGGAAAATCTAAAGCTACCTCAAGGATCTTCAGTTATCAAGTTAACACTTCAGGTGTTCAGATGTTAACAGACATGTGATAAATGTGATACATTGTATCTAAACATGTGTATAGATATGTGAATTGTATCTAGACATGCATACTTTTTTTATATTCTTCTCTCCACTTCTATATATATTAATGTAATCCTTAATGAAAGAATAAATTTTCTTCTTCTCCAAATTATCATAGTATCGGAGCCATTCCTTTATTGATCGTTGTTCTACGCTATCAGCAAGCATGTGCTGGGCCGTGCTTGCATAGCGTGTGCTTAGCGCCGGGTCACTTTCGCCTCGAGCTATCTCTTCATCTTCCGCTATTGTCGACCTGTACGACATCTTACTCCAGTGCTGCCTCTGTCACCTTACTGTAGAATTCATGTAATCGAGTTTTCGTGAGCCCTTCTACCTCAGTCCTCTTTATGCACGTGTCATCAGTGATCGCCTCTGCCCTGTGTGGTCGATTCTGCTCGCCATTTCCGCCGTCGACGAGAGACGATCGACGAGCGATGACTTCACCATTCTCGTCGTCGACGAGAGACGATCGATGAGCGTATTTTCAAAGTCTCGGTGTTTGATCCGCCGTGAGCTTGAGGGAGGGTGTTAACAGACATGTGATACATGTGATACATTGTATCTAAACATGTGTATAAACATGTGATACATTGTATTTAGACATGTATACTTTACTTATATTTTTCTCTTCACTTCTATATATATTGATGTTATTCTTGGTGAAAAAATATACAATAATACATAGTGAAATTTTCTTCTTCTCTAAATTATCATGAGAATTCTTCGAATGCAAAAGTAAGCGAAAGCTAGATTTTGCAGCCCTCAGTAAAAATTTAGAAAACATAAAATAGATCTTTTTTCCTCAATTTTTATTTGTCATCAAACTCTTTTCTCTTCAATGCAAATATCAAAGTGGTTCTACATGGTATATAACATTCGCATAGAATTTGACGAAATCTCTAAAATATCTTTCAAACCCTTCTTTTAAGCAAAACAAACATGTAAAAACTTGAAGAGTCATTCCATGGACTTCACAATCTCCTCCAAACAAATATCCCTTTAGCTTCAAAAATTGAACCCACAATTCATAACAAGTCTGAAAAAGAGAGACTTTAGTTACAATATTTCCCGTTTAAGCATTATAATAAAATGTTGAGTAACAAACATGGGTTGATAGAAAGACAAATGCTAAAATCTAGTTATACACTATGATGCACTGATTGTTTAAATAAGTCACATACCTATATTGGATATATATCATAATTCGATAATTGTTAGATACTTGCTAATTTTTTTATATAAATTTAACAATTATCGAGTTTTAAGCAAGATTAACAGTGAAACATGGATCCTTCTAAGATTATCAAACTCAACTAAAATCAATTAATTTTCCATCCTACAAACTTGTTATAAGTGAAATATGTCTAGTGGAAATGATTTTAACCCTACAACCTACTAACTTTATATAGTTTTTTTCAAATCAATTCATTTCGAAATTCTTCTAACAGGTTTTGTTCTATGATTATATTGTAAAATATTATAATTGCGTATATAAGTTATAAATAATACTACTTAGTTGCCGTATCCACAACGTATCTATATCTATTGTTTTTCTAAATTTTGTGTGATTCATGTATTTGTATCATATCATATTTGACCTTATATCCGTATTCATGTAATCTTGGTTACATAGATGATGGACAACAATCCACAACCTTCCTGGCCTCCTTCCCCACTCTCGCCGCCGACCGCCGCTGCTCCTCATCCTCCATTATCTCCCTCACTCTCCTCCCAATCTCCTCCCCACTCACCACTCCCTCCGCCTCCCACCACCAATCCTCCATCCAAATACCAACCCCGCTCCTCCTCACCACGTCCCCGTTCACTCGCTGGTCCCCTGCCCTCGGCCACGCCAGCACTTTCACCCTGGCCTTTGCCGCCTCCGTCACCGAATTCCAGCCACAATGACTGACAAACATCCCCACCGCCTGGTGCCGCAGTATCTCCTCTTGCTCCACCCACCCACTCACCACCATCCCCCTCTCCTTCACTCTCCCTGCATACCCTTCTCCCATTAACTCCTCCAAGTTCGTCTTCTCCTCCTCTTTATCAACCTTCTTCGTCTTGATCACCCACAAGAACCTGCACTGGCTCCTCTCCAGCCCTGCCCCCAACTCCCTCATCTGCTCGGCTGTCATTGCCGTCCGGCTACCGAAACCAATATAGACTACCGACTTGTCCGGTTGCTGATCGAGCCAGAGGCCCGACGAGGCCGCCTTCTCGGTCCACGGGGACTGTGGAGGCCCAATGGTGAACACTGGCAGGAGATCGGGCACGACATACCCGCCGTTCAGCGCGGCCATTGCCTCCGGCTCTAGTCCTGGGAAGGTGTTGACCAAGATGTCGTCAGCTTTCAAGAGTGCACGCCCGTTCGCGACGAACGGAATCGTGAAGAGGTGGCTGGGGTTGTGAAGTGGAGGAAGCACTGACGACTTTGGTACAGTCTTGAATCCTGGAACATCGATGTCTCCAATGGTGGTAGTGTTGGAGCTTCTTGTTGTGATGTAGGTAGGGAAGTAGGCTAACAGAGCGAGTAACGCGGCCGAGGAAGTGAAGAGAACGTAGCTCGGGAGGTTCAACTCGTTGGCGATGGGGACGAAGGTGTGGGCTGACATGATGCCGATGATGAGGGCCGAGACAGTGGCAAGGAGGGAGGAGGAGGTTAGCGGAGCGGCGGATGGCTTCCATGCAAAGGAAGAAGGCGTCGGAGGGGAACTCAGCGGGGTCTAACTCTGTTGGGAAATATGAAGAATTAAATGTGAATCTTTGAGTTGAATTACGGCGAGATCCGTTGATAGAATCAATTGGATAATAGTTGGAGTGTGTTCTCCTTCCATTGGAGATGAACATGGTATACTCACATGTTCATTTCTGACTTCGAATGAATGAGATATTCAAGTCTAAAGTTTGCCTAATTCAAAAGCCAAAAGGGGACTAAAGGTAGCTAAAAGCATTTAGTCCCACATTGGCCATGGGATAAAAATTTGAAGTGTTTAAATAGAGAAAAATTGGAACAAAGGGTGTGCCCTTTGGGTACTACTTGGAGTTTTCGCGCGCGATTAGGGTGAAACCATGCCCGCGCGCGCCGGCGTCAGCGCCGGAATCGGGCTCGGGTTCCCTACTCGGTCCGGTTCTTTTTGAACCGGGTCTCACTGGTATAGGGTACAGCGGATCACACCCGCTCCGCCATCCGGATCTGAACCGAAACAGCGCAACGACTGACAGGAAACCGCCGCGAACGATTAGGTGGTTTCTGTCTGAAACGAACCATTGTAGCCGTTCGGACGGATTTGCCCCTCTCGGAGCGCTATAAATAGCTCTCCTTTTCTCTTATTTTAAAACACACAAGAAAACAACAACACAGAAAAGGAAAACAAGTTCCTTCCTCTGCATTTCGAAGTGAGAATTCTGCAACTCGGATTCAGAAGTGACTTACAACAGGAAATGAAAATTCTGCAACTCAGATTTTGAAGTGACTTCCAACAGATTTTGAAATTTCATTCTGAAAGAAGGCTCAGAAAATTTAACAGATTCTTTAATAGAATTGTTGTCTGAATCTGTGACTTCCAAAGAAGAATATTCTTCTATCTTCCTCCTTTCTCTACAGTGGGTGTTTCTCCAAAGTGAAGACAAATATTCTCCCTGAATTTTGTCTTGGTCCTGCTGGTTTGATAATTCTGTGAAGGTACTGATTTACTATGGTTCGACCGTACGGTGATTTGGTAGTGCTATCCAAATACCGTGAAGGAGTGTTGTATCTTGGAAGACTAGCGTCCAGTAACCCCAGAAGCACAAATGTGAAAAGAAGCTATAAATAGCGAAATAGAATCCATATTAAGTAATCATACTTGGGAATTGACAAATTTGCCTCCTGACAGTACACCAATTGGGTGTAAGTAGATTTTCAAAAGAAAATAACCCGATGGATCTATCGATAAGTACAAGGCCAGATTTGTAGCCAAAGGCTATCGACAAAAGGAAGGACTTGACTACTTCGATACTTATTCACCAGTAATAAGAATAGCCTCTATTCGGATGTTGATTGTAATTGCAGGATTGCATAACTTAGATGTCCATCAAATGGATGTCAAGACTGTATTCTTAAACGGTGAATTAAATGAAGAAATATATATGGAACAATGAGAAGGATTTATAGTCAAGGGCCAAGAACACAAATTATGTAAATTGGTAAAATCCTTATACGGTCTAAAGCAGACTCTAAAACAATGGCATGAGAAATTTGATAGTGTCATGATCAAAGATGGATTCACTATCAATGAATGCGATAAGTGTGTTTACACTAAAACAGTTGAAATGCATGTATCATTGTTTGTCTTTATGTAGACGATATGTTGATACTTGGGACTAATATTGAAATTATTAAGTCCACTAAACGAATGTTATCTAACAGTTTTGACATGAAGGATCTGGAGATTGCTGATGTAGTTTTAAGAATTAAAATCACAAGAAAACCAAATGGAATCCGTCTATCTCAATCTCACTACGTGAATAAGATGATAGAAAGATTCAAGGATCACGAGATAAAGGAGAATAGAAATCCTTTTCTCTCACACATCCACCTTCGTAAGAATACAAGAACTGGAGTACGCCAGTTGGAGTATTCTCAGATTATTGAAAGTCTAATGTATTTAATGAATTGCACTAGATCCGATATTTTTTACGCTGTAAGTTAAGCAGATACACTAGTAACCCTAGTGATGATCATTGGACTACTCCACTACGAGTATTAGGCTACGTATTACATACTAAGGAATACGCCTTAAGATATGGATAGTATCCATTTGTACTTGAAGGATACAGTGATGCTAATTAGATTGTACATTCTGAGAAATCAAAATCAACTAATGGATACGTATTTACTCTAGGAGGAGCAGCGGTATCTTAGAAATCTTTCAAACAAACATGTATTGCCCATTCCACTATGGAATCAGAATTCATAGCCTTAGATAAGGCCGAAAGAAGCAGAATGGCTTCGACAATTTTTAGATGATATACCATTATGGTAAAAGCCAGTGCCCGCTATATGCATACACTGCAATAATCAAGCAGTTATATCTAGGGCACAAAATTTTATATATAACGGTAAGTCTAAAACATATTCGTCGTAAACATAATAACGTTAAGCAGTTGCTCTCAAATAGTATTTTCTCTATTGACTTTGTCTCGTCAAAAGGTAATTTAGTGGATCCGCATACCAAAATTTTAAGTGGAGAGCGTATAAACTGCGCATCGAGAGGAATGGGTCTAAAAGCCTAACCTTACCGAGTTAGCTTAATGGAAATCTCACTTAGCGACTGGAGATCCCACGGATTAAGTTCAAGAGGAAAAACTAGTTATGATTGACTCAGCAAGTAAGCACTTAGAAGCTTGACTCCAATCCATTCTTAAGGTGCACACAAGTGCTTTCTACAAGTGGATTAAGGATAAATTTAACACTTTTAATGATGCCAATATCTTGTTATTAAACAAGTGGAGTAGAGTAGTCTACTCTTAATAGGACGATCACCTATGTGAGTATAGAGTTGGATCGACTCTTTGAGAATTTTTATGGAGGTTGTTATTCCCTAAAGATACTCTCTGAAACTAAGAATGTACAGGGCCAAAATGGACACAACCGAGAACCAAAGTTGATTTAGAAAGTTACTGTGTGAAGCTTATTGACTTGGCTTACACTAACGGCTAACAGTTCAAGACCTAGTTCACTGATTAGCCAGTAAGTCCGATAAAGCTTTCGCTATGAAAGGTTCAGGACCTAGTTCACCTATCCTGATGCAGTTTCTTTTCTAAAATACCTTTCACTATAAAGTCAGTCTCTTTGTGTGTCAATTCCTTAAATCTCCATTCATTGTGGGGGATTGTTGAGAAATATGAAGAATTAAATGTGAATCTTTAAGTTGAATTACGGTGAGATCCATTGATAGAATCAATTGGATAATAGTTGAAGTGTGTTCTCCTTCCATTGGGGATGAACGTGGTATACTCACATGTTCAATTCTGACTTCAAATGAATGAGATATTCAAGTCTAAAGTTTGCCTAATTCAAAAACCAAAGGGGACTAAAAGTAGCTAAAAGTATTTAGTCCCACATTGGCCATGGGATGAAAATTTGAAGTGTTTAAATAGAGAAAAATGGGAACAAATGGCGTCCCTTTGGGTACTTGGAGTTTTCGCGCGCGATTAGGGGGAAACCATGCCCGCGCGCGCGCAGCTGTTGGTCGGTCGGCGCCGGCGTCGGGCTCGGGTTCGGGTTCCCTACCCGGTCCGGTTCTTTTTGAACCGGGTCTCACCGGTATGGGGTACAGCGGATCGCACCCGCTCCGCCATCCGGATCCGAACCGAAACAACGCAACGACTGACAAGAAACTGCCGCGAACGGTGGGGCAATTTCTGTCTGAAATGAACCGTTGCAACGGTTCAGACCGAACCATTGCAACTGTTCGGACGGGAACGGACAGATTTGCCCCTCCCGGAGCGCTATAAATAGCGCTCCTTTTCTCTCATTTTAAAACACACAACAAACATCAACACAGAAAAAAAAATAAGATCCTTCCTCTGCATTCCGAAGTGAAAATTCTGCAACTCGGATTCAGAAGTGACTTCCAACATGAAGTGAAAATTTTGCAACTCGGATTCCGAAGTGACTTCCAACAAATTCTGAAAATTCGTTTTGAAAGAAGGCTCAGAAAATTCAACAGATTTTTTTAATAGAATTGTTGTCTGAATCTGTGACTTTCAAAGAAGAATATTCTTCTATCTCTTTCCTTTCTCTACAGTGGGTGTTCCTCCAAAGTAAAGGCAAATATTCTCCCTGAAATTTGTCTTAGTCCTGCTGCTTTGATAATCCTTTGAAGGTACTAGTTAACTACGGTTCGACCATACGGTAATTTGGTAGTGCTATCCAAATACCGTGAAGGAGTGTTGTATCTTGGGAGACCAGCATCCAGTAACCCGTTAACACCATAGCGGGGGACGTAATTGTCTTAAGGAGATTCGCTATAAGCGTACCTCACTCCAAGTACTGTATAAGTGAATTAATTTTCTTTATACAGGGGTTATACTGATATTCAGTATATTGAGACTGACTTATACCAGTGTAATTGGTGTTTAACCAAGGGAGGTAATTGAAAAGTGGTTCTATAATTAAGGAACATTCTATCGAACGAAAAACTTCCCACCTGATATTCACCGACCTGACAATTAGATCGGTGATATTGATTAGTTGTCAGATTGATCCTAGAATCTAACAAACTCGACGAGGGGGAGATCGAGAGATCGGATGTTGGGGAATGAATCGAGAAGGCGAGAGGTGGCGAAGGATTCCTCTGAGGAGATCATAGGCTGGACGTGATGAATGATACGGTACAGCCTCGAGCAGAGAGGGCGGCCGCCAGGCGGCAGAAGGGGGAGGAGGACTACATGAGGACTGTTCTTCTCTGAGACGACTGGCATCTTTTGCAATGGATTCTTGGTGTGGGATTTCTGAGTGGACTTTGTTTTGTTCGGGCCTTGAGAGTCTCAGACGCAATGCCAACCACCTCTCTTTGTTAAGTTCGCAAGTTGGTAGTAGTTGGTGAAAGGGATTGATATGCAAGCATCTAGCATACAACCAAGAATCTCTTTCCTCTAGAGATGGTGTACAAATTAATGCTAACTTGTGGTCTTCTTCAATCTTTATATTTTGAATCATATAATGCAAGGTAGACTTGTGTCATTCCAGAGGTATTCGAGGCCCAATTCTTTTCACTCAAATACAACTCTACGACATACGAATGCAAGATTCATTCCATTGAAGTTAATTTACATTATTTCAAGTAATTAAAAATCAAAAATAATGTATTTAGTAACGCCACGATCCCGCGGGTATGGAGACGTTACTGCAACATATATACGCAGGTCGAAAATACCCTCACGTATATACGCTAAGCATCAGTACAAGTAAGAATTAGAGTACAGAAGCACGTGGTGCATTATATATTGCAACATATGAGTACAATTACAAAGTTATCATAAGATGTGACACAATATTATAAGAATATTACATCACCGATAAGCTCAAATGCGAGAATACAAAGATAACAGGTGGCAGGTGATAAATAATATCATAATAGGGGCAGATGTCAAGTAGTAGCATGTCAGGTGTTAGGTGGTAACACATTAGATGCCAAGTGATACAGACAGGTGACAGGTAATAGCATGTAAATATCAGGTTATAGTACGGCAAGTGTTAGCACATCAAGAGAAAATTAATAGCCGAGCACAATCAAGCAAAACTTATGTAGTGCTGGAGGCGCGGACAACAAATAATGTTTAGTCACTATATCGCTTGACGGCTAAATGACTCAGCTTAAAAGGCGACTCTAAAATCCGACAGAGTTCTACCTAGACTAATCTAGTGGTTAAGCGATGAGCGCCAAGCATGCCTACCAGGCGGAACATAAGAGACCTGATGGTCTAAGCGCACTCCTCTTTCAAGGAAGTGGGCGAGAGAGTCTGAGGGTTAGAGTATGCTCGAGATCTAGACGTACTCTCGGTAGCCATCACGAAACCCATAAGGGTGCAAGACCTAAAACCAAATAGGTAGCTAACCTGGGAGTGGGTAGAAACACATAGTTGGTACAAGGGTACCTGCATAAGATGTTAGTACCACACGAGCATACATATTAACGTGAGAATCTAGGCTACCATGGAGTGGTGAAGCCCGGAGCTGAGTAGAGATAGCCCAGAGGCTAAACGCAACCCGAAGGTTGGGTATAGAATGCCCAAAGGCTGAACGCAGCCCGGAGGCTGGGTATAGTACCTGCAGAAGTGTTAGTATCAATCACACGCACGTAATAAGGCAATAGTCAGTAACAACACATGCATAGTACATGTACAGGAATTTAACTATAGTAATACAAGCATTCGTCTCTGCACTAAACATATACAGTCTAGGGCACTTGGCCACATATAAATACAAGTACACGGTACAAAACAAAATATAATATACAAGCGAGGTAATAAATATATGAATCCCTTAAATACACAACTCAACCCGTCGCAGCGGGGAGACCCAATAAAGAGGCGAAGACACTCGCCAAAAATCTTCGAAAAATCAGCGTAAATCCTGCATCTCAGAAACTCGCGCACGCGCCACAATATATTAAAAAATATATAAATATTTAAGAGAGAGAATAAGAGAGAGGAGAGAGGAGAGAGAAACAAGGAGATAGAAGGGAAAAGGGCCAAGACCTTTTGGCCGTGGACCTGGCTCACGGCCAAGGCCGGTCGGCGTCGGCAGCCGGAGGGCCGGTGGGCCGGTGGTCCTCAGAAAGGGAAGGAGAAGGAGCAGGTGGAGGTGCTTTGATGATGAGCATGATGACTAGAGTGTTGTGATTGAAATTGGAGGTGAAGGAGGAAGGGGAAGGTGTTGGAGAGTTGGATTAGGGTGGTGGATGGCCGAATTTAGGTGGTGGGTGGTGGTGGTAAGGATGAATGAAGGGATTGAAGGAGAAATTTGAAAGAAATAAGAGAGGGGAAGACTTGATTGAAGAAGAAAAAGAAGGTGGAGATGGAGATCGGTGATGTTGTTGTTGATGTTGATGATAGAAGGGGAAGTGGTTGGAGCTAGGGTGGCTGGCGTGGTCTTAGCCGGCCAGAGGTCGCCAAAGGGAGACAGGGTCGTCGGTCTTCAAAGGAGAGAGGGAGAGATTGGGAGAAACATTATAAAGAGAGAGGGAAAAATAGAGATTGAATGTGAAAGAGATTTGTGAGGAGGAGAAAGATGGAGAGGAGAGAGAGGAGGGCGACTTGGCCGGAGCTTGGGGGTCCTCATCGGCAGTGGTGGCCTGGGCTGCTGGCAGTCAAGGAGGGGGAGAGAGGTAGAGGAAGAAAAGGGTGAAGGAGAAGCGGAGAAAGAGATAAATGGAGAAAGAGAGTGAGTGAGAGGAAGTGATGGATAGGGGTGATGGAGGAAGATGGGGACCGGCCCATGTTGGGGGTGCGGGTCGGCAGGTGATAGGATTGGAGGAAAGAAAAGGAAAGAAAAAAAAGAAATGAAAAGATTTTGAAAAATAATAATATTATAATAATATCAGAAAATATTGACTGTTCCAGAAAAATTCTCAAAAGTAGAAAATATCATCCTTGGAAATAATATTAAATCGGTTTTCAAAAATATAATCTTGTTTTCAAAATAAAAATCTTGAAATCTACCAGCGATACTGGCCGACAAAATCCGGCCGAGTTCTGATAAATTTAGAAAATTCACCAAAAATACATTAAGTTAGAAAATGTGATTTTAAAAAATAATGTCAAAATAGATTTTAGAAATTCAACTATGTTTGTAAATTAAAAATTCTGAAATCGACTAGCGATACCGGTCGACCCCAAAACCGGTAGAACTTTGATAAATTTGGAAAAACTCAAAAATGCATTAATGTAGAAAATGTGATTCTAAGTGGCAATGTGAAAGCAGAATTCAGAAATTCAACTCCGATTGTAAATTAAAATTTCTGGAATCGGTCAGCGATATGGTCGACACCGATTTTGAAAATTTTACAATTTAATTCAGAAAAATTCCAGAAGATCGTAGAAAATTTAAAATATTAGAAAATGATGTTTGAAACTAAAACCGATCAAATCTGATTACCGAAAAAAACTAAATCGAGCAATACACTAGTATCGGGTCCCGATTCAGATTAGAGCTGACTCCGAGTTCACGAATCCGGATCCAATACAAAACGATCGCATAAATCTTCATAAAACAAAAACAAATACAGTAAGTAAATAAAAAAATACGATCGAAAAATCTGAATACGTAACTAAGTATGTGTTCCGGGAACGTGGTGTTGCAACTGTTAAACTACTTAACTCACTATTTTGACTGTCCATTTTGCGCTTACTTAATGGATAGTCAAATAGTATTTAAAATACATAATTTTTGATTTTTAGTTACTTAAAATAATATAACTCCGCAAAATGTGCCCGATCTGGCGTAATTCTCTTTTGGTTCATGTAGCCTATCCCAAATACTTGGGACAAACGGCTTAGTTGTTGTTGTTGTTACTTAAAATAATATAGATCAACTTCAACAGACTGAATCTTATATTCAGATGTTGTGAGTTTGTATTTGAGTGGAAAGGATTCAGCCTTGAATTCTTTCGGAATGATACAAGTCTATCTCCATATAATGCCTTGACTTACAAATAACAATCCAGCATTAGTTAATTTGTATATTCTGCATTGCTAAAAGAGACATAATTTACTTGTTTAGTTCCTAGTTGGTATCAAACTTAATTTTGCCAAATATATATCTTTAAATATTTTATGTAATTTGTTAAAGACTCAAAATATTACTAATATTTATCTTATTTCTTTTTAAGCAAACTCTTAAATATTTTCATCAAGAAAAGTAAATATCATCATGCAAAGTATCAATTAGTTTTCTTGTAGGTAGCCCGTCAATGAGTTTAATGAAAGTCATGTCGGATATTATCATTCGGCTCATATTTAAATCTCTGATGCTTGAAAAAATAACCAATTATTTCTAGATTAATCAAGCATGAAACATCTCTCATTTCTCTACCTGGCTATTTCTCTCTCGTCTCGTCTCCACGTTTTTTTTAGCCTTCATCCTTCATCTCATATATAAAAGAAATATAATTAGTTATAAGAAAATCACACATTATAATTATTGGGTAAAGTCATTAAATTATTTTTTTAGGAGAAAAGTTAAAATTAGATCGCACGTTTCATTAAGTTTTTATAATTCGATTATCAAGATGAAACTATCATGAGCATAGCTAGAGCATTTTTTTTTTCCCGGAGGTCCGGAGGTTGTGAGTTTGAATCTCTTCAATTAGAAGGGACAAGAGCATTTTATTAAATTAAACTTGCTTGAAGCTAAAAATGCGAGATATCATACATTTGGCGATGTACAGGAGACCAGCAAGCGAAAAACGAAAAGAAAGGGAACATCTCAAAATCCCAGTTCACAAGTCAAGGGCTATAAAGCTTTGGGGAGACGTAAGTGCAAAATGCCGGGCCTCTGAAAGACAAGTATTCAATTATTTGCTACTTGTAGGGGTTCGAAATGGGCCGGACTGGCCTGCCTACTCGCACGGACCCGGACTGGGCCACTATGTGAAAATTCTACGGGACATGCCCGGGTGCGAAAATTCTCGCCCACGGCCCGACCGGGGCGCACCAGGGCCAGTGCCGAACCTAGGCCGCACCCTGGGTCGGGTCAAGTCCGGGGCGAACTCGGGCCACACCCTAGTCCGGGCCGAGTGCAACGAGACCAACCCGCCCAGCGACTTTTAGCCATGGGAGTTCTGAGGGGTATTTTGCATTTTTTTTAAAAAAGATTCCCAACAGCTATATTGGCTCAAGAATATAGCCGTGGTGATTTTTGTAATTTTTTTTATAGATACCCCCCCACAGATATATTTGGTCCAAATTATTTTTTTACAAAAAAATTATATTTTAACACCTTCTTCCTCTCTATAAATACACTATTTTCCCCACTTCATTTTATCACAAAAATAAATCTCTAAAAATTTTTTAAAAATCTCTATAAATTTCTATATTGTACAATTTCTCTCAAGTTCTTCATGTGCTCAATCACTTAATCTCCCTCTCAAGCTCTCTTTCACATTTCGGTATTTATATTCTTGTCAAATTTACTTTAATAATTTTACTAGTAAAAAATAGATTCACATTCTTCATCAGCAAGTTGTGGTAATCATTCTTTTAGTTATTATGGTAATTAGATTTGACTAGTCAATAATGATTTGATTTGCATTTGTGTTTATCAGACACTACATTTTTTTTATTCACACAATTAGAAATACCTTCCACAAAGTTTATTGCTTCTTCCGAACTTGCTAATTCACATTCTACTTTCACTGTCGATGTATCAACTTTCATGGTAGAGGGAAAAAATCTGAGTTTGAAAATTTTGAAAAATAAAACTATTAATGGAGCTAGAATGGATGTATGCAAGATTTATCCTAATGTTTCTTACACTTTTCCAAACAATAATGAAACTGGCACACTAATTAGGCACATAGGGTAAAACACCCCAGAACCAACCACGACAAACATAAATTTCTATTTTAAGTAGCACACTGAGCATTTTTAGTTATAATCATCAATGAGGTAAAACTAACTTAATTAATATTTTATTTAGGCTGAACAACCTTTTAATTTTGCTGAAAATGTTCATTAATTTTATTTGAACAACTCATGATCCTGAATATGATCCATTCTGTAAAGATACTATTAGAACGAAAATGTTCAGGGTTGTTGAAAAATAAAATAACTTTAGTTGTAATTTTTCTTCTATGCACATAGAGTTGCACTTGCTTCTAATTGCTTGAAAGTTCTTAACGGCTTTCATTATATAGTTGTTACTGCACATTTTATTAATTCTGATTGGCTTTTAAACAAAAAAATTATTGATTTTAAAAAAAATACTTTTCCTCGCAATACTTCTAAACTTAATTAGACTATTCTGATAGTTGTTAGAGATTTTAGACATGAATTTAAATTTTTTTCTATTCAACTGATAATGCTAATAATAATACTGCTGCAATTGAGTTTTTAAAAAAAAATATTTTAGACGGTTTTGAGTAGAAAACTTTTTCATATTCAGTGTGTGTCACATCATTAACTTGTGTGCATATGATAGTTTAAGATATATATATATATATATATATATATATATATATATATATATATACACACACTTATATTTAAAAGTTAAAAATACTATTTTATTTATTAGAAGTAGTGGTCCACGGAGGCAAAACTCTAAACAAATTTGTTACGGTTTAGACCTACAAATTAAAAGTTTCCCTCAGCATATAAGAACTCGTTAGAACTCAACATATAATATGTTGAAAAACGTTATTCCTTATCCGAAAGCAATAGATCTGTTTATTTTCATGAAATTACCAGATTAAGATATTTTTGAGAAGGAATGGAAAATTGTGAAGTAATTTGTGAATTTCTAAAAAAAAGGAAGAGTAAGAAAATTATTTTCTAGGGTTTATTATCTCACAATTAATTTAGCATTTTATATGTTAATTACTAAACTATTTTATATATATTGAATGATTTTTTACTTCAAAATATTATTTTTTTATGAAAGAAAATTTTAATAAGTATTTAAAAGATTTTTCTAGTATATTTTATTTTTCTACTATTATAGATCCTCAAATTAAATTTGAAGAATGTAAATATTTACTTGAAATTTTTTATGAAAAATGGATTATTCTGATTCTTCCCTTTCTGATTCTTCCCTAGCATCAAAAGATATTGAGAATTCTATAAATATTTGCATGATTTTTATGTATCTCAATTTGAAAATAAACAATTATTCCATTCTGCATCTCCATCTAGGCGTAGAAGTTCTTTATTATCTGCATCGAAAAAATCAAGAAGCTCAGATGCATCGAATAAGCTTCATTATTATTCGACTCATGTTATCACTTCTGAGCCTGATGCAAACTCAGGATTTGAATTTTTTTAATATTTGGCCTAGTGAAAATCATATGAATCAATATAACATGTGTTTTTCATCATGGCGCGTGATTTACTAACCCCTCTTACCTCTACACTAACTTCAGAATCTACTTTTAATACAATCAGACGAGTGCTGGCTGATTCCAGGAACCGCCTGTCGTCAGAAGTCATCGAGATAAGCATTTGAGGAAAGGATTGGCCATACTCGGAGACGAGAAGTAAAAATAAATCAGTAGAAAAAATCATTGAAGGCTCTTCAGAAGATAAATGAAGATCTATATACTTCATTTGTATTTGTATTTGTATCATTTTATACTTCATTTTTAATTCATATATTTCATTTATATTTATATCAATTTATACCTCGTTTTTAATGAATATACTTCATTTGTATTTGTATCAATTTATCCAAATTATTGGATTGTTAAAAAAATTTACATTTATATTTCACTATAGCAATTTTGTCAATTTTTTTGAAATTTTTATTGATTTATTTGAAAATTTAAACATTATTAAAAAAAAATTTAAAAATGCAAATTTTGAATTTTTAAAATATTTTAAAATTGATCGGACTGGCCCGGATCTGACCGGACCCAACACGGCCGGTCAGCGGGCCGTGCCCAAGTCACCCCCAAAAGGGGACCGGCTCGACTCGGACCAGGTCGTCCATTATTTACGGGCGGGTCCGAGCTTGGCCCGACCTGCTGCCATCCGTCCTTGACCCGCTGGGACCGAGCCAGGCCGGGCCAAACGTGGCCCATTTCGCACCCCTAGCTACTTGACATTCTCACACAGCCCGAAGAAAGGACCTCTGGCTTTGTGTTTTGTTTAAAGACAAATGGTCTGCCGATGGAGTGGTTGGATGAGGTACCGTCAAACTTATTTACGTAGAATTATGAATTGTGCGTACCAAAAGAGCCGTGCTCACTTGGCTGACTTGAGACTCAAGTTTTGACCACTGCGGAGATTGCCTTTGCAAAATGCAATGCATCTCTCTCATCAGAAGTACTACTTCAAATAAATTTTCATTTGCAATAATCAACAAGACAACATCTCACACTTTAATAATGACCAGCGGCGGCCAGAACAAGAAGAAGATTCCCCACCTCGCCCTCCTCCCCTCCGCCGGCATGGGCCACCTGGCCCCCTTCTCCCGCCTCGCCGCCGCCCTCTCCGCCCGCGGCTGCACCGTATCATTCATCACCGCCCACCCCACCATCTCCTCCGCCGAGTCCCTCCACCTCTCCCACCTCCTTGCCTCCTTCCCCGCCATCCGCCCCCTCCCCCTCCCCCTCGCCCAACTCGACCCCTCCGCCTTCCCCGCCGATGCCGACCCCTTCTACCTCCGCTACGAGGCCATCATCCGCTCCGCTCACCTCCTCCCCCCTCTCCTCTCATCCTCCGCCGTCTCCGCCCTCGTCGTCGACATGGGCCTCGCCTCCGCCTTCGTCCCCCTCGCCAACGCCCTCTCCCTCCCCTGCTTCATATTCTTCACCACCTCCGCCGCAATGCTCTCCCTCTATGCGTACTTCCCCACATACTTCGACGCCAGCGACGGCACCATCAGGGACATCGATGTCCCGGGCCTATGGACCGTGCCGAGGGCCTCCATCGTCCCGGGCCTCCACGACCCGAATCACTTCTTCACCCACCAGTTCTTGGCCAACAGCCGGAGCTTTCCGCGGGCCGACGGCATTCTCATCAACACCTTCGAGGCGATGGAGGGCGAGACGCTCGCTGCGCTCAATGCCAGCCGCGTCACGCCCGATCTCCCGCTAGTGCTCCCCATTGGGCCGCTGCGGCCGATCGGATTAAACCCCCGCCCTGTTCTCCTGCCGTGGCTCGACGCGCAGCCAGACAAATCGGTGGTCTACGTCAGTTTCGGCAGCCGGACGGCGATGAGAGCAGAGCAAATTAAGCAGTTGGGAGCTGGACTGGAGAGGAGCCAATGCAGGTTCTTATGGGTGATCAAGACGAAGAAGGTCGATAAGGAGGAGGAGGAGACGAACTTGGAGGAGTTATTGGGGGAAGGGTATGTGGCGAGAGTGAAGGAGAGGGGAATGGTGGTGAACGGGTGGGTGGAGCAAGAGGAGATACTGCGGCACTGGGCGGTCGGGGGGTTTGTGAGCCATTGCGGGTGGAATTCGGTGACGGAGGCGGCGATGGCCGGGGTGAGAGTGCTGGCGTGACCGAGGGGGGCAGACCAGAGGGTGAACGGGGAGGTGGTGAGGAGGAGCAGGGTCGGGGTTTGGATGGAGGAGTGGTGGTGGGAGGCAGAGGAAGGAGTGGTGAGTGGGGAGGAGATTGGGAGGAGAGTGAGAGAGATGATGGAGGATGAGGAGCTGCGGCGATCGGCGGAGGGAGTGAGGGAGGAGAGTAGGAAGGCTGTGGAGGTTGGGGGGAGCTCTGATGAAGTGTGGAAACAGTTCATTGGGAAGCTTCAAATGTGAGGATTAGTGTAATAGTGTTACTTGTTTCAGTTTTTAAGAGAGTTTAGAATAAAAGTTGATGTTTGTAATCTTGTTAAATGAAATGGATTTCTTTTCTTAATAGGACAATCATGCTGAATCAATTTTTATCTTTAGAGATTATCAAAGAAAGAAAGAAAATTGATTACATGATAAAAAAGATTATGGCTTATTTTCTAAATACCGCCTTAGACCTTTATCGTTTTCTCATAAAAGTCTTCTAAAGTTCGAAAATCTTAAAATATTCCCTTAAACCATGGGAACAGATGTTTCCACCAAAAAATGAGGAAGGCATCCCACAAATTTTTACAAGTGTGTCATAATTTTTTTTGACATTTTCACCCTCAGTGAAAAGTCTAAAATACCCCTTTCTTCTGCTTCCTCCTCCCCCCCTCCCCTCCCCTCGTTCTCCCTTCCCCCTCACCACCCCCCAAGATCTGGCCTGTCCGTCTAGATCTAGTCGAACATGCCAGATTGTAACGCCCCGATCCGGAGGGTACGGAGACATTACTGTGACGTATATACGTTGGTCAAAAATACCCTCACATATATACGCTAAGTATCAGTACAAACAAGAATCAGAGTTCAAAAATAGGTGGTGCATTATACATTACACCATATGAGTACAATTACAAAGTTATCATAGGATGTGACACAATATTACAATAATATTATATCACTGATATGACGCAAATGCGAGAATACAGAAAATATACAATAATGAACTGTATAAAAGGCGCTCACGAGTCACAAGGGAAAACTTGAGAGCCGAGTAGGGGGCCTAGATGGATGGAGCTTCAGACGGTCTGCCGATGATCCATGCTTCCGCTGCACCCCTCTGATCAGTAAACCGGGAGAATCCACAAGCTCCAAGCTTCGAGACCTGGACATGAGATCTAGGGGAGTCCGAACTCTCCAACGAGTGATATGGCGAATGCCAAGTGGCGTGCATAGATAAGCACACATGTATCGATAAATTCGAGTACAGAAAGCATGCATTGAAAACCATGTCGTGGGTACATGCATACAAGAATATGAAAGAGGCATCAAGCAATGCGATGAATAGAAGTGACAAAACCAATTGTACGGGCTCAGTAAATAGATTCATGAGATTGATACCTCGAGGGGATAATCCAAACAAGAAAACCCTCATCTATATATCATATACCTCATGTCTCTGTCGACTGAGTACGCACAACCTGAGTTGTCCACAATAATAGCTAAGTGGAACAATATGAATCATGAGGAGATTATACGGTAGCTAAGTATCCGTATAAATAAAGAATAAATAAGTCAGGAGATCGGGTACAATAATACAATGCAATATCATGCAAGAGACAAGATATGTACAATATGGTAATAGTAGGAGATCAGTGAAGTAGCACACAGGGGGTAAAGCCAGGAATATATAATATAATAATAGTAGTAGTAAAATTGAAAATTCGAATAAAAACCCGATAAAAGCAAATACGGCAAGACTAGCAGTAGAAATCTAATTTACGGCTTCGTGAAATAAGTACGTCGGAGGAATAATCCAAATAAGAAAACCCTCATCTATATACCTTATATCCCACGTCATCATAAACTAAGTTAATACGACTGAATTGCAAATCAACACAACAAATCACTAATTAGCATCTTATTATTATTCATCCTACCCATATATTTAAGTATGCGTTACCGGTACACATACGTCCATATATGAGTAAGCCGAGGTTGTTATTGGAAGCTGATGAAGAACTGATAGTTCAAATTTATAGTGGTTTTCGTCCGCTCGGAACATAGCCAATAGGGGCCTGAAATCCTCCTAACATGCATCTTCTGGGTGCCTAAAAGCACCCTAACACGAATCATCAGTTTAATTATCCACTACTATAAGTAAGGTATCATACCGGCATTCATCACTTTTCATTCCCAGTGTAAGCTGTCCTTTTTATATCTTATTAACATAATTATCAGATTACGAGAATGAGCAGGAATATCACAAGAATACATGCATAACAGGAACACTTGCATAACGGGAGTATTTACATAACAAGAGTATTTAATAAGAGATCAGGTACTACATTCCTGTAATGTGATAATCATGAGCCAAAAGTTAAATATGACAGGTATCAAGTGTTAATATGACAATGACAAGTGATCAGGCAGGTGGCAAGTGATAGTGATATCAAAACATGGGCAGGTGGCAAGTAGTAACATGTCAGGTAACAAGAGACAACATGATGAATGATAGCATGTCAAGTGGAAGCACAGAAGCGATACAAAAATAATATTAGCAAGATTCCAAACTCTTCACAACCATTAATAGAAGAATTAATCGAGTAGGCAAATGAGTAAGCAAGCAAGTGAACATTCAAGCGAACCTAAATGAGCTGGAGCGAAGCCAATGTACAGCACTAGATGCTATCACGCTCGGCGTGGTTACCGCTCACTGCATAGCTAAACGCACTGTCGCAACATGCGTATGAACGCCATACTACCGCTCACGGCACAATCGTGCTCACTGGGAAACTGTGCTCACGGGGAAACTGTGCTCGAACGGAGTTAACAAATTAGTGTTGACTCTAGGTCCGCCTAGCAGGCGTAGCATATATAAAGTCCAGAGGACTTTTAAAAGCTCAGAGAGGTTGAACCCGGAGGTTAGGCCCGAAGGCAAGGGTATCTGTAGAAGGTGTTAGTTCCAGACAACACACATAAAGAATATTATCTACACTATTACAAGTATTCACAATAGATATATACTTGTACAATACTGGTCACTTGGCCATATACAAATTCAAATACAAGGCCGCTGCCTAATACATAAATACGAATATAGGTACAAATACAACATGTAATAAAAGTCAATCCGATGAAGCGGAAAAATTCAAAATGAGGCGAGGACACTCGCCTAAATATTAATGCGCCGCATATCTCGAAACTGCAAATACCAACATGAATAAACATTCAAATATAATAAATATTATATTATATAGAGGAGGAGAAAGAAGGAACCAGAAGGAGAGAGAATGAAGCTGCGAGAGTCGCAGACGCAGGAGCCGCGCTATGCAGATGCCACAGACGCAGGGTTCGAAATTCGCATTTAAGCTATAACACGAGAAGAACGCGGGCGTGAGCTCCGCGTCGCGTTGATACAAGAACGCGGGATCGCGTTAAGGAAATGCCTGGACGCGGGGATGGGCTCCACGTCCGGTGGCTCAACGTGAGAGTCGCGTTAAAGAGAAAGTGATAAAGAGAGATGCATGGGTTGAGAGTGAGAGACAGACGCGGGAGTGAGGGAAAGACAGGGAGACGCGGGGTTGGGGTGAGAGAGAGACGCACAGTTGGGAGAAAGATAGTGAGAGACACTGTAAGAGAGAGGGAAAGAAAAACAGTGAAGAAAAAGAAGGAAGAAAAGGAAGAAAAGAAAGAAGGAAGGAAAGAAAGGAAGAAGGGAGGAAGGAAAGGGGAAGAGGTGTCCTGATCAGCCGGGGGTGGCGCCGATAGTGAGGAGGCACCGACGGTGGCCCAATGGCCGGCGACGAGGAGAGGAGGAGGATGGGAAGGGTGCAAGTGTAGTGTGAAATCGTTGTAAAATCAGATTTTTGGAGCTGATGAAACGGGGTTTCAGAAAGCAAAGGAATAGCTCGTTGGAAAGAGTATTACGAGGAGAAGATGGCGGGGTTGGTGGTGGTCGAGGTGGTGTAGGTGGTGGTGGAAATGATGGTGAAGTTTGGTGGTAATGGGTTATTTTTGTGTAGAAGGAGGAGATGATGTTTGTCGTTGGAGTTGGTGTTATGGTTGTTGTTGTTAGAATGGGGGGGGGGGAGATGATGGAGGGATGGTGGAGAAGTGGTGGAGATGGTGGCGCTCGCCGGAGACTCCCTGACCAAGGAGGGGCGTGGGTTGGCTGGTGCTGCCGTGCTTGCTTGCTGGAAGAAGAAGAAAGGAAGAAGGAATGAAAGAAAGTGAATGGGGTCTCTTTCTTTCTCTCTCTCTCTCTCTCTCTATATATATATATATATATATATATATATATATATATATATATTATATATATATATATATATATATATATATATATATATATATATATAGGGATTATTACAAGTTTGCCATTACAACATAAATGAGACTCGCGTCTCATTTAATTCAGACCCGCGTCTGGCTAAAATACCCAGACGTAGGGATGAAGTCAGCGTCAGAGAAAAATGCGAATGTCGCATTAGCAGAGGAGAGAGAAAGTCATGATGACTAATGGGAGTTCATTTGAAAGGAATTAAATGCAGAGGGAGAAGGGCATCTTTGCATTAAAAATCAGATCCGCGTCTGGTTGAGCCTTGCTCTGGGGAGGAGAGAGAAAATGGGAAAAGAGAAAAAGAAAAATATATGGATGAAATTCCGGTATCTGGGAAAACACCGAAAACTTCAGAAAAGCCCAGAAAATGAAGTAACTTGGAAAGGTTTTTAAAAATTCTCAAAATAATAAATATTATTTTAAGACTAATGGTGAAATTAAATTCTAGAAATTCAATCCTATTTCCAAAATAAAATTCTAAAATCAACCATCGATAACGGTGTACACCGGGTTGGCCGGATTTGATAAATTTAGAAAAATCTTTAAAAATTCTCGGAGATAGAAAACATCATCCTGAGGGATAATATGAAATCGGTTTTTAGAAATAAAATATTATTTTCTAATTAAAAATTTTGAAATCTTTCGAAGATACCGGTCGACACCAAATCCGGTATAATTACGATAAATTCAGAAAAATCTCCAAAAACGCATTTAAATAGAAAATATGATTTTAAGAGATAATGTAAACGCAATTTTTAGAAATTCAACTCCGTTTATAAATTAAAAATCTGGGAATCGATCAGCGGCACTGGTCGACACTGGTTTTGAAGATTTGCAATTTAATCTAGAAAAATTTCAGAAAATCATAGAAAATCTAAAATATTAGAAAATATGTTTGAAATTGAAATCGATCAAATCTAAATGCCAAAAAGACCAAATTGAGTAATACTCTAGGATCGGTCCAGACTAGGGCTGACTCCGAGTCCACGAATCCAGATCCAAGGCAAAACGATCATATAAATAATTTATAAAACAAAACAAATATAGGAAGTAAATTGAAAAATATGACAAAAAATCTGAATACATAACTAAGTATGTAATCTGAGAACGAGGGGGCGGGGGTGAGCGAGGGCGCAGGGGTGGGTGAGGGGGAGGAGGAGGGGGAGATCGGGCGGGGAGGCGGGGACAGGGAGGTCGAGGGAAGGAGGAAGGATGGCGGGGAGGGAGGAGGTGGGAGGCTGGGAGGGGGTGGAAGGGAGGTCGGGGAGGGGGATAAGAGGGGGAGTGGGGGGAGGCCGGGGGGGAGGAGGAGGGGGAGTTTGCCGAAGGGAATGGAAGGGAAGGGAGAGGGGAAGGAGAAGAAGAAGAGGGTAATTGGGCCTTTTTTGATTTTTTTTGGGTGGCTTTATCATATTGTGGGTGCCTTAATCACTGGGGTGCCTTTATAATCTTTTGGGTGGAAATATTCACTCCCTTAAACCATCTAAAATATTCCTAGAAAAGCCCATTTTATTAACTGGTCGTCTACTAGTGGTCACGTGTCTTTCACATGCATATTTTATAGCGAAAATTATTTTTAGTTATCACGTGTCTTGCACTTGTTTATTTCGTTTAAGGCCCTATTTGTTCCCCATAAGAGAGAGGAAGAGGAAAGAGGAATAGTGAAGAGAAAATAAAAAGAGGACGACTTCTTCCCCTGTTTTGCTGCTGATGTTTTATTGGGGGAAGAAAGGAAAAAGGAAGAGGGGGAAATACCAAAACCCATCGCCCCACTCTTTCCCCTCCCCCATGTCTCTATCTCACCTCGATCCACGGGCTCAACATGAGATTTTACAGAATTTTGAGGGAAAGAAACTCTTCCCCTCTTCTGCTGACTCGGTACCACGTGGGTGCCATGCTGGAGGAAGATATTTTCTTCCTCCATCAAACAAACATGAGGGAGAGAGGAGAGAGCCACATGCCCGTTGGTGATTGTTACCTCTCCTCTCTTTCCCTCTCTCCCTCCCAGCTGCAGCAAAATAAACAGGGCCTAAGTTGAAAACTCCCCACCCATCCACCCACTCTCTCTTTCATCTTCCTGCTCTACGCACTCCTAACTCTCTTATGTTGGTTACAAGACAATATTTTTCTTGTTTTTTATTTTTTATTTAAAACATGTAACAATTTTATTTGTAAATCTGTAACCAATTTGAATAATTGTCCTAAAAATGCAAGTAATATAAAAGAATTAAAAATAAAGAAAATTGCTGGGCTAGGGTGACAATCGTACAGAAGCACTGCCCTAAAAGATAGATGGCCGATTCCTCGTCCGGACCTTAGAATGACCTCCTCTCCTAGCGGTAAAAATTTCCCGGTAGATCACCAGCACCTAGCCTCAGACAAAGAGCTAGGCCTCTGCTAAGATGGAAATGCGTTGCCCGTATGCAATAGAATTCCTCGGAGAAATCACCAAAATCGAACTAGAATTTTGTAAGAAAGAATTTTGGAGGAGGGAGACAAAATTTTGTAGAATATTTTGTGCAGTGAACAAACTGAACAGCGAAAAGCTATTTATAGATTCTTAGAGTTCATCTATTGTAACAGTCCCGCTCCAAATCTGCACACGGTCGTGCAGTTCGCGAGCAGATCCGGAGAGTGGGTCAAAACCGAACAGAAAATCCCAAAAAAATCAAAACAAAATTTTAAATTAAAATAGAAAAACTGGAAAAAAAAGTTTTAGGTTCAAGGGTCCCCTGAATCAAACTGCATTCGTGTCCGCAGGTCATGGGCGAGCGCCCCCCGAACCCGACCCGGCCCGGTTCGGTTCGGCCTGCGTGCGCGCGTGTGGGGATGTGGCCCATGGCCCAACATTCATAACAATTGGCATGAGAGGAGTTGGTATATATATTGCTAAACGTCCCATTTCCTATCCAATGTGAGAACAAAACGAAAGTCAAATAAGAAGGAAACTCAAGTTTTCTCTCTAACTCAAAACACATCCAACATCTTATCCCTTTTGAATTATATGCAGGTGTGAAATGTCAACTTCAAGTGCGGAGAAGAAGTGCTCTTGTGGTGTTCGAGCTTCGATTGGTTGTTCCTCCACCGAATCAGTCTTCGGGCATTGTTTTTTAGGCTATCACAATTAGAAGAGAAATAATTGTGATTTTTTTTGAGCGGATAAATGTGAAGAATGATGAAGTCTCAAGTGCACATAAGGAGGATTGGAAGCAGAGGGAAGAAGAAAATTTTAATTCGATAGAGAATCTGAAGAATCGAATGGTTAGGCTATTATGGAGAGAAACTATGGAGTTAAAGGGTAGGAATAATAAGATTCTGATAGAGATTCTGTAGCTGAAGTCAAAATGAGAGAGTTTTGTTATGAAATTTGAGAGAATTTCAATGTGTTTGACCATTATTTGTGTAATAAGTGGTATTATGGCAGATTTTTTTCTTGATAGTTTTTTATTGTTGTTAGCAATTGAATGAAGAACTATCTAATATACCATTTTAATGAAATTACTCCTCTATAATTGTGTTTTAATGTCTCTTGAAAGTTCTAAATTTTAATTGAGATTTATGAGTAATTGACTGAACAAGTCACTCGAACAAGCAAATATATCAATACAGCAGATTGCACAGTTGTGTGAGAGACCAACAGGCTTCGAAAACAAAGATTTTGAGTTTTCTGACTATCTTCAAGTGTAAAAACAACCTTCTTCAATTTTTAAAAAGGTATTAGAAAATTCCACTAAACTTTTACAATAGTCTCATAACCCCCCCCCCCCCCCCCCCTCCCCCTCTCCCAACCAAAAAAAAAACTTCTATTATATTGTCAAAAAGTCACCCTAAACTATAACAAAGGTATCATAAACCCCCCCTGAACTTTAAAAATATCACATAAAAATCCATTAAACTTTCCTAAATGTCTCAAGAATCTGCCATTCTATTCAAACACAACTAATGCATACACATATAATAATCCATACGCTTGAGTACTTGTAAGATAATCGTTGATAACACTTTAATAAAAGCATATTTCGCTACAAATTTCATCACAACCACCTATAAAATGATCAATTTACTATTCAAAAATCTCTAACCAAGCAACTTTAAAACATTACATGTTGTTTGGAGAGACATCAAACACAAAAAAATATAACACAAGTGACAAAGAGTCATCAACTTCCAACAAGTTTACAAAAACTAATAAGAGTTTACCCTTCCCAATAAGTTTACAAAAAATATCATCAGTTTAACATCTAATGAGCTATATCTACTTAGTTGGATTAATCACTTGAGAATTTTGGGAGCCCACACAAATTTGAGGATCTTGATTGTTCTATGTAAAGACAAGTTGAACCCTTCTCTTGTTGTTATATGTGAGACACATAAAACTAAAATTAGTGGATATATTTCACATTCACTCTTTAAGTACAAAAAGTAAAGTGGTAATGATAATTTTCTAACTTACCTTATTTACATTCCTAGATCTTGAAAGTACATTTTTGTGGCCTCTTCTTGGCCTACTTTAGTTGTTCCACCCTTTGTCAGAGTGCTTTGATTAGCATTCATCGATCCCACAACCTATATTACAAAAATAATTGAACAAGTTAGGGCCACATAAAGTATTCAAGTAAAGTTAACACAAAACATTAGAAATATCAAGTTAAACACTTGAAGTACCAAGTACCTTGGTTAGGATAGTAGTAGCAATTGTAAAACCCCCAATTTTCTTTCAATAGTAATTCCATGACCCCCTCCAGTAGTCATGAAGTCATTAGGGATTATATCAATATATGACCTTCCACTAGTTATGACATCAACTCTTATAATAGTAGTATTTCCCCTTCCTCTAAAGCTTTCCCTACTACTACTTTTTCTCCTTCCTCTTGTACTATAACTGTAATCCCTAATCTGCTAATACTTGTATGGTATCGATAATCTGACTTATTTTGATTTACAAACTGAGTTTTGTTAAATACGTATTTTTATATTAAAAGTAAATTATAGTATTGATAAATTTTAAAAGATTATTTATTTATATATGATAATATTTAATAATATTATTACTTATATTTAAACTAAATTTTGAAACATATCAATAATTAAATTTGTTCTGATTTATTTATATTAACAAAATTATTTTTGAGAAATAAATATTTCTATAAAGTTAATTATTATTTTATTATACTTGAGCATATATTTTTTTATAAACAAATACATATTTAAAATAATAAATATAAATTTGTGTATATTAATAATATAAAATTTTATATGAATAATAATACTTAAATTGGAAATTATATATATATTTATGCATTAACACCAATTTTTGAGAAAATACAATTATAGAATAACTAATTATAATTTATATAAAATTTTAAAGAAAAATATAAATTATTCTTTTATTTCTAAGAAATACATAACAATCGATAATTTAGTTCTTTTATATTAAATTTGAATCACCCAGTTTATATTTATTAAAATAAAATATTATATAAATTTAATTTTATATATAAACATCAGTTTATCCTTATAATTTATTTCTTTTATCTTTCTTTTCCTTTTTTTTCCCTTTTCCTTTTTGTTCTCTTCTCTGGACACTTCCCCTCTGTTCTCCTTTTTTCTTCTCTTTTTCTTTTTCCACCGCCATCTGTCTCCCTTCTCTCTCTTACTCACTCTCACTTTCTCTAGCTCTCTCTCTCTCTCTCTCTCTCTCTCTCTCTCTCTCTCTCTCTTTCTATCTCTCTCTTCCTTACTCTCGCCTTATCGACTCATCCTCACCCTCTCCCTAGGGACCAGATCATTATCGGTGGCCAGCCGCCGCAGCTGCAAGTTGTGGTGCCGTCACAGTCTGCTACAACCTACTCCTCTAGCCCTGTCTCTCTTTCTCTCACTCTTTCTCTTACACTATCTCCCACACACTCTCTCTCCTCCTCTCCCTCCAACCCTCCCTTCCTCTCACTTTTTTTCCTCTGGAATTTGTTGTCGCCGGCCTCGACCCGTGGCCAACAGGCCCTGTGCCGCCCAGCTTAGGCCGCCGGCAGCAAACACCCCCTCCTCGCCTTTCCCTTACTCTCTCTCCCTCTCCTTTTTCTTTTTCTTTTTCTTCTTATCCTCCTCCCCTACTCTGCCACCGAGCGCCATCGTCGCGTCGCCTCCGGCCAGGCCATCCCACTACCACCACCTCTTCTACCTTCTTCTTCGTATTCTTCTTCTTTTTCCTCTCTCATTTTTTTCTCTCTCTTTCTCACTCTCCCTCTTGTTTCTCTTTATCCCCTCTCCATGCTGGCACTGTCGCCGTTGCTTCTCCCTTTTGATCTCTCTCTCTCTCTCTCTCATTCTCTCTATCTCTCTCTCATGTTGGATTCAACCCAACAACCCGACCCGACCCGTTAACCCTTTAACCCACACCACTTAGTTAATTGGGTTTGAGTTTCAGATATGAACCTAAAAGAGACCCAAAGCAGCATAAAAAAACAACACAACAGTAAAATTTACATAAACCCCCAGATAATTTGGAATATTTGCAACTTTGACCTTATTATTACATATCTAATCCATTTTTATTAATTTTAATATTTAAGTGATATCTTGATCATCCGGAGTCCGGTTTGGACGATTCTCGAACCATTGAGATTGTAGAAAAATGAACTAAATTCCTGTGATAATTATTGTGAGGATTTTTCTTTTATAAGTTATATTTCAATGGGTGAATAAAATAAATTTATTAAATTGTATTTATCATTCAATAAAATCATTTGACCGGAAAACCATTTCAATTAAAATGTGTGAGTGTTTTTCTTATATAAATTATATTTCAACATGTTGAATAAAAATTAATTTATTAATTTATTTAATAAACTGTATTTATCGTCTAATAAATCATGTGACGGGTAAACTACTTTAATTAAAATATGTGTAAGTACTTTTAAAGATATTCAATAAGATAATATTTTATTATGATTCTTGATTTAATATAAAATATAGAATAATTATCTATATATTGAGTAGTTTTTAAACTATTGATAAAAATTTTAGATTAATAAATTAATAATTTTTAATATGATTGTGAAGAGTTTGAAAATAGATAATTGTATATAATTATTTTGTGATATCGATCATGTTAATATTATATAAATTATTGGAACAAATAGATATTGATACATGCACATGTTAACAATATTACCCTGATATTGTCAAAGTTACCCGACTCATGAAAATAAATACTATTACACCGGACACTGTTATTTATATATTCTGGTATCACTTTACATATATTACAGTTATTTGCATATACATGTACTCTCATTACGCGGATACTCAGTTACACTGGACATTATTATTTTATATTCTCGTATCATAATTACATAGATTCATCTGAGTTCATGACTTGATTGTTCTCACCTTACAGTTACATGAATATTTATTCAATACTAATACATGATTGTTTTCTGTATCACTTATATTGATATGATACTCCTGTTTGCTAGACATATCGGCTACTGACATACGATGTGTGAAACTAAGTGCCTTGCGGAGTTAAGTCTTACTAGAGTAAAGGCCACAACACATACATTAGTGGTGGGGGCCACCTCTAGAATTTATGGGGACCACATCTAGAATCCCACATCTTATGAATCTTATGCCTCATGTTATCTTGTTTAATAATATAGACACTACACATGTCCTGTTATCTTGATACGTACTATAAGCACTGTTATTGTTCCTAATATACTGTTTAGTTCAAATATAATAAATATCTCATTAAGTTGGGGAAAATTAGACGGTTGTTTAGGTCTTATCGGGTGGATATCATGAATCCATATTAATCCCACTGTAGGGGACTTGATAGTGCTGAATACCGTCTGTTATAACTCATTGAGCTTCATGTTTTCTGTTTCGCCTTAGCGGGTCAACCTTGATCTCAACAACCAAGTGACTGTTTAAAGCCGTGATCTCAGATATGCACAGGACACACCCACTTGATTAGAGCTCCATGGCCTTTGAATTTTTTTATTAACATAATAAAACAACATAAATAATGATGACAACAGAAACAGTTGTTATTTGGTTACTCTCTTTCGTTCGGATAATGGTACATATATGCCATATTTGGATGAGTTCTGTTGGAGTACGGATTCTAGTATGGACTGCCAGTGGTATGAGACACTAGAAGAGATTAATTAAAATATCAAGTGATACTGATTATTATTATTGTATAATTTTCATATATTGCTTGTAACATACATGATATATTATTGTCTGTTTATACTATGTTATGGCTCATGTTATTGTTAATCACTGTTATTATTCATGCTACTGTTAGTATTATAATTGTTACCATTCATGTCACTTTTATGGTTAATTTCTATTATTGTTAATTTAAACAATAAATATGAAATAATTAATACTTGAAACATGTTAATAATACAATTATTTCACTAATATATCTTATCACTCAAATGACATATTAATAACATGTTAATGGTTATTAATGTTTAAACGATAATGTAATAATATAATGTTAGTAGAATTGCACTACAAATCGACTGTTAGTATAATTATATTTTATCACTATTATTTATCGACATGTATTATATATTATCGTGATCGTATACTATTATATTATACTATAAACAAACCCGCATCTGTAGCCCGCTTTGATAATAAAGGTATAATTTCTTAAAAATTCTTCATAAATTCTTATTCTTACATTTATAACCCTATAAAATTATGGTTAACCCCTGAATACATTTCAGATATTATAAATAGATCATGAATCGCGTTTTGGACAATATCTTGATCATTTGAACTCCGAATCACGCGTTTTTGATACCGTTAGGATCGGCATAGCGAGAACTTCATTATAAGGCAAGTGTTTACTGTTATTTTTATTATTTCACCAATTAAATCATCCATATGATTCGTGTTATCTGATTGGTCCTGATATTGTAGATAATCCCGAAAATAGTCTATTCCTGTGGGGTTGTATGATATTTTTGAGAATGAGTGTGTCCTATTGAGTTATCAACAAAGGTTGTGGCATATTGTGCATATTATTATGGAGATTGCTGAGATAAATTCCTGTATTCCTGTTATTTATTCTCGTTACATATTGCCTGGATATTCCTGATATTTATTCTAGTTATCAGTTACATGGATACTCCGGTTACATATTCCTATTACTTGTGATACAGAAATTTCTGTTATTGACTCCTATTATCTGCACGATACAAGCTTATACACACACTACTGTAGTATTTATGTTACTTGTACATGTTATATAAGATATTATAGGAACTTATCAGACTATGTTCACACATACTCTACTGTAATACAATCACTTCAGGATGAGGAGACTTGATAATTGACTAGATCTTATTGAGTGGGTGTCTGGATCCATTGTTGTCCCACTGCAGGGGATGGGGTAGTGCTGGCTACCGTTTGTTATAACTCGATGAGCTCTCATTTCTCGTTTCTTGTTACTTATTTCGTCTTAGCGGGTTGGCCCTGGTCTCAGCAGTCAGGAGTCTGTTTAAGATCGTGATCCCGAGTATGCACAGGATACACTCACCTGATCAGAGCTTCTCAATTGTTTAGTCTCATGGCTGTTGACACTCTAAAAAAGACAAGAATCCTAACTGGTCTGAACGAGATCTAACTTGTTGACATCTACAAAAGACAAGTGGCAGACAAGCTGACGGCCAGCTCTTCACCCATCTCAAAGGGGACGAATCAGCAACTTGAACTCTACTGATCCAGTGAAGCAGACAGTAAACCGAGGTCATCCTTAAAAGCCTGTGAGAAGGCCCAAGCAGGTCCAGGACACTAAGTTAGCTCAACACTTAGTCCCACACGAGCCCACGAGATAAGTCTCGCATGAGAAACCAAAGTTGCTTAGCATAGCAGGAAGCTCCTTCACAACCTCGCTGCGAGCTAACTTACAGCTTCGCCCGAAAATGCTCAGTTAACTCCGCAGAAAGTTAACTTCGCTCGAAGCTCCACATAGCTGAGCAAAAGGTTGACTGGTAGCTTCCTCCACAAGTCTTATCCAGCTCCGCTGAGAGCTTTCTTTTAACTTCGCCAGATGTTTCTCCCAGCTCCGCCATGAGCTCAACGCAACGACTCCGCTGCGGGTCTTTTATAGTCACCTTTGACCAATCAAATCTCCAGATGAGATCAAATCTAATTGAGATCAAATCTAATTGAGATCAAATTTGACAGTTGCATGCCATAATCTTTTGACTCTTCAAATCAGGTGAGAAGATCAGGGGAGATCTTTCAGTTATTTGGAAAGAATCAAGAGAGTATCCCTTATTTAGCAGAGCGGATCAAGAGATCAGCGCTACTTCCTATTCCTAGCTTCGCGAAAGCTGTCTCTAGCCTCGCGGCGAGGCTACTTTCCAGATGTAAAACAGATTGACTCAATATGTTTCCAGGTTTTCAGGGCAATTATACCCTTATTCTTCCTTATAAATAGCCTACCAGAGGCACACAGAAGAGGAGGCTGAAAAAGAGCGGGCAAACATAGAGAGGAGATTGCTCCGGAAGCAGGCTTTCTAATTAGAGGGCTCTACCGACCCTCTGTTCTCTGATTCCCCGAGCCAGGCGAGAAGTGAGTCTTATCAGGCGGCAGTCCGATCGTCTGACCGATCGCATCGTCAAAGGGATAAAGTGATCACGCACTGATCAGATTCCTACCGGCACACTTCCTCAGAAATCTCAGAGAAGATCTACTTATAATTTTTCTTTTCAATTACTTGTAATTTAGCTCCTCAACACTTTTTTGTAAGTTTTTCTCTTTGCAAAATCAATGAAAAATAAGATGGCGACTCCGCTGGGGAACTGATTCTCCACTTCTGAGAATCAAGTGTCGCAATGCGATGATCAGACCTTCGGGTCTATTGCTGAGCAACTTCTTCCCAGGGTAGCAAAAGTCCCCTACGTATGCACAAGTATAAGGAGGTCGGTGTAGTTAGAGCCCCTCTGGCTAATTCTTTGAAGCAAGTCTCTGTTGAGACAGATAAGGCTCTCTGCAAGCCTATTACGGTCTTCTGACGCAATAAGGAGATGGTGTCGCAATGCAACAGTCAGAATCCTAAGCCCGTTACTTTTGAAAATTTGGTCGTTCATTTCGACCAAGGAAAATTCGAGGAACTCCTCTCTGGAGGTAGTCTAATGCTCCACGCACAGAAGCATAGAAAGGTCTCGATGGCCAAGGTTTTGGAGCAGAAATCAGCCCTAGTTGGGCAAGCAATCGAACGGACCTCCTCCCAACTCCTCTCAGCCTCGCGCGAGGTTAGCCAGGTTCCCTGCGAACCTAAGTCTCCTCTTCCAAAGCAGATGTGGAGGCCAAAGTAGAAAGCCCCGTGTGAAGCTTCTGGCGTAGCTACGTCACAGGTTCGCCTGTCACGCAAAGATAAAGGTAAAATGCCTGCCTGCTTCGCTGAGGCCATTAGCCGCGAGGCTAGAACGACGACTATGCCTTCGCCTAATTCAGGGGCTTATTCTTCCGAGCAAAGTTACTGATAGCCCGGCAGGCGCAGCACCAGTACCCCAGGGTACGCGTGAAGTTCCCAGCCGCCAAGTTAAAACTAAAGCACCTAGCGGTGCTAACCACCTTCGCGAGAAGACAACGAGCAAAGCATCGCAGCATGCTTCAAGCGTTAAGTTCGCTCTTTGCAGCGGTGCTGAGGGATCGTCCCTGGGTGCTGATAACGGTGCTTATGCAGCTTCAGCAGCTAAGGGTGCTCCCAAAGTTCCTAGCCGCGAAGCTAGAACTAGAGCACTATCTAGTGCCAATCACCTCTGTGGTGATGAGAAAATGAGGCATCATCCTATGTTTCATTTTCAAAGCTTGCGGATGCCAAGTCTACCCTCACACAGTTATGAGCGGGAAGGTGGTGTCAGAATTACCTGAATACATCAATGCGCGATCCACCAGAGTCTCTGCACTGAGCCGCTTAAACTCATCTAGATTCGACTTGCGAGAGTTCTTAACAAACAAACGGAAGTCAGAATCACTCCAGACTTCTCCCTCCTGTTGTCAACAAGTGGGATGTCAGTTGGTGACGGTCCACTCAGTCCATTGCCGGCTAGGACCAATCTCTGCCAATCTTCCAAACCGACGGTCAGTTTTTGATCGAGTATCGGTGCAAGCTCCTGTGAAGCATCGTAAAAGAAGCGTATCGCAAGATCTACCAGATTTGCCCTCTGCATCCGTCAATATGATCGGAAGGGGACGAGAACCACATAGAGGTAGACGAGCGCCACGTCTGCTAACTCTCCTCTCTTCAGTGTTTCAGATCCGGATTATAGTCCGGGCCTTAGTGAAGTCTTGGTGCACGAAGAAGATGTCTTCCGAAACACCAGATCTAGGGTCGCAATACCCTACAGTTATGAGCAGCCATCCTCCTTAACTGCAGTAACCTCATCAGAGCCAATGAGAGGATTATCCAATAGTCTGATGAGGAGGACGAAGATAGTGCGTATGCCTCTTCGATAACAGTTAGCTCGGTACGAACAGATAGAGTGTCGGTGCATATGACTGATAATGGTAATGATGACCTCCGTCGACGGTTGGAAGCTCTACACCTCCACCGCCTACAACGGTTCAATCTGAAGATAACAAACCAATTCCATCTCACTCCGCCTCTTCCTCCGAATGGGACTCGAATGTCAGTGTGGGAACGTTGTTCGAGAATCTTACCGTTAATATGACTTCAAGTAGCCAATTGGAGTAAGCGGAAGCTACTGATGTTGAACCATGGGCTCAGCAATTGGATTTCCAGTGGAAAAGGTGATTCGAACAAAGCAAACCACCTACTGAAGACAAGATGATCCAGGTTAACTTGGGTAGTCAAGATCACCCTAAACCCATCTGTATAAGTGAAAGCTTATCACTTACGAAAGAGAAGAATTGATAGTACTCGTAAGAGACTATATTGATGTCTTCGCATGGAACTACAAGGATATGCCCGGACTTGATCCATAAATAGCCATGCATCGTCTGAACATCAAGCCAGACGCCAAGCCAGTTAAGCAACAACAACGCTAGTTTCGCCGGAACATTATGGAGGCTATTGAAGCCGAAGTCCATAAACTCATTGCATGTGGCTTCATACGGGAGGAACAACATCCAGATTGGATTGCTAACATCATCCTCGTTCTCAAGAAGAATGAAAAAATTCGGATCTGTATTGACTACCGCGATCTTAATACAACCTATCTTAAAGACGAATTCCCATTGCCCACCACCGATGTCATGATTGACAATACCTGCGAATTCGAAAGAATGTCTTTCATGGATGGCTTTTCAGGGTACAATCAAATTAAGATGTACCCCGGAGGATGAAAAGCATACTTCATTCCGGACATCGTTCAGGGTATACTGTTATACCGTAATGCCCTTCGGGTTAAAGAACGCGGGAGCAACTTATCAGCGGGCAATGAGTATGATTTTTCATGATCATTTTCGAAAAATGGTAGAATGTTATGTCGACGACATTGCTGTCAAAAGTCGCGATAAGAATGACCATCTTCATGACTGGAGAACGATATGTTCGACATAATGCGGGCTCATCAACTGAAGATGAATCCTACAAAATTCTTCTTGGGGTTTCCAGTGATAAGTTCCTTGGATTTATTGTTACATCAAAAGGAGCTCATCTTGACCCAGACAAAGTCAAAGCCATTCAGAGCATGCACCCACCTAAGAATCTCAAAGAACTTAGAGGCCTGCAAGGTAGACTGGCTTATATCAGAAAATTCATCGCAAATCTCTCAGACCACTGTCAACCGTTCACCCGACTCATGAAAAAGAGTGTTTCTTTTGTATGGGATCAAGCCTGTCAAGAAACTTACGAAGATATCAAAAGATATCTCACAAAACCTTCAGTCTTAGTAGCTCCCACATTAGGAAAACCATTGCTGCTTTATACGAAAGCTGTGGACCATTCTCTTGGTGCTCTGCTTGCTCAAAAAGGCGATAATGATCACGAACAAGCTATTTATTATTTGAGCAGGAATCTGATAGGGCAGAATCTCGCTATAATCCTATTGAGAAGGAATGCTTAGCTCTTGTCTTTGCTATTCAGAAGACACGACATTATCTGGTCGGCCAAACCATACATGTTATTTCCAGAGTGAATCCTTTGCGTCTCCTCATGACGAAACTAGGATCACTGAATTTTAGATTAGCTAAATGGGCCCTCCTTTTGTCTCAGTACGACACGCTCTTTGTCACTCAGAAGGCGGTTAAAGGCCAGGCACTTGCAGAGTTCTTAACTGCTCATCCGGTTCTGGAAAACTCAAAACCTCATGAAGACATTTCAGATGAAGTCTTCGAATCTAATATAACTTCAGAGGATGAAGTTTGGCAGTTCTTCGATGGAGCATCATGAATAGGCCCTAAAGGTAAGATCATTGCCGGTGTGGGGGTTGTGTTTATCTCACCACAAAATTATGTCCTTTCTCGGGCATTTTCTCTGACGGAATCATGCTCCAATAATGTGATAGAATACAATACTCTACTCATTGGCCTTCAGCTCGCCCACGAAATGGGGGTACGCTACCTTAAAGCTTATGGCGATTCAAAACTGATTGTCAATCAGGTTAAAGGCGAATATCAGTCATGTGTCCTGATCTCAGAATACTAAGGCTGATGCTCTGGCTGCACTAGCAACAATGTTAGCCTTACCAGTCGACACCAAGTATTACCTTATAGTGGCGACTCGACACCTTATTTGCTTTAAACATATGTTGAGAACCAAAGAGGCCTATAACATCTCGACAGATCTTGAACCGAGAGATTGGCGATTTCCCCTCATCGACTATGCTTTGCATGGTTTGTGCCAGACGACCCTAAAGAAGCGGCATCTGTCAGACGAAGATCTCTCCATTTTTACTATGATCCAACACTGAAGACACTGTACCATCGTTCATACGACGGTATCCTCCTCCGTTGCCTTTCTAATTTAGAGGCACAGGAAGTGCTCAAAGAAGCGCACGACGGTATATGCGGAGCTCATCAGCCAGGTCTAAAACTCAAAGACCGATTGTACAGGCTTGGGTATTATTGGCCAACCATGATGGCCGATGCCATCCAATATGCATGAAGGTGTAAGGCCTGCCAAATCCATGCGGACTTCATACATCAGCCTCCAGAGTTGCTCCATCCAACTGTTACTTCGTGGCCATTTGAAGCGTGGGGAATCAATGTCGTAGGGTCGATCAGCCCCTCCTCAACGAAAGGTCACCGATTTATCTTAGCAATAACTGATTACTTTTCAAAGCGGGCAGAAGCTATACCACTGGTGGAAGTTAAAACTTCTAACGTGATTAATTTCATCAAACACCATGTCATCCATCGATTTGGTGTCCCTAGGCGGATCATCCATGATAACGGTCCCCAATTTGCAAGCTAGGTATTCTATCAGTTCTGTGATAGATACCGGATTCAGAATGTAGCATCAACTACTTATAACCCTGCCGCTAATGGCTTGGCGGAGGCATTCAACAAGATAATCATTAAGCTACTCAAAAAATTCGTTTCATCAAATAAGCGAGACTGGAATGAGAAGCTTAGTGAATGTCTTTGGGCCTACCGAACCACAGTTCGGACCCCGACAGGTAATACACCTTTTTCCCTGGTATACGGGTGCGAAGCAGTCATACCGTTAGAAATCCAGATGCCGTCATTACGAGTCGCTTTGATGACTAAGATGACAACGGAGGACAACGATCGGTTGCGACTCCAAGAGCTCGAAGCTGTAGATGAGAAGCGGTTACAAGCTCAGTAACATATTGAGTTGTATCAAGCCCGGATCTTAAAAGACTTTCAATAAGAAGGTTAAGCAAAGAGTCTTTCAGAAAGGAGATTTGGTTTTAGCCGTCAGACGACCGATGATCATGACGCACAAAACCAAAGGCAAATTTCAGCCCAAATGGGAAGGACCGTTTGTGATAGAAACAATCTATTCAAACAGGGCATATCGCCTTATGACTTCAGGTGGTGACTTACTCATGATGCCGATCAACGACAGGTTCTTAAAGAAGTATTATCCTTGATAGGATCCTTCTCATGATCAAGTTAACATGGCATTCATGATCAAGATCTTCAGATCCAAGATATGCAGAAAGAGCGCTCCTCTCTTTCTCTAAACGAGATCATACAATCATAAACCAGTGTCGAGCTGATCGAACACTGGTTATCTCAAAGAAGAATCAAGGTTATGAATACAGTAATAAAATAATCCAACACCCTAGTGGTTAAGGATAGAGGAAAATGTTGGCCTTTAAGCCCAACATAAGTCCTTGATAACTCATCATGCTGAGGGGAATAGCATGGCTAGCCCGACTCAAATGGTAGTTGGTAAAGGTATATCAAATCCGTTGACAGCTGAGGATTTGCTAAAAATCTTAAGGGACCTGTTCCCATTTGATTTCGCGATTAAGGATAGAGGAAAATGTTGGCCTTTAAGCGCAACATAAGTCCTTGACAACTCATCATGCTGAGGGGAATAGCATGGCTAGCCAGACTCAAACGGTAGTTGGTAAAGGCATATCAAATCCGTTGACAGCTGAGGATTTACTAAAAATCCTAAGGGACCTGTTCCCATTTGATTCCCTCTCCAAAATCACTTACTAATTCTCATCCATGGAATGGTAAGATCACATATAAAGATATTCATATCCCTTGCGAAATGACGAGTCTAACCTATCATGTTAACATTAAACCTCTGATAGCAAGACTCTACTCTACTCCCCAATAGATAAAACCAACTCCCCAATAGATAAAACCAACATCCCAAGTGAATAAACCCCGCTTGTCATTCTCTTCAACAGAACGACAGGTCCACTCAAATTACTGTTATGTTCAAACACCTCTAACAGTAAGTGAATCCTTGTCAAGTTAACATCACACCTCTGGCAAGTTACTTTACAAATCCCCACGGAGTTCTCTGACATATGATCTTTTATGGGATTCATTTCCTAACTCCCCAGTGAGTTTCTGATAGACTCCCCTCAAAGTCTATCAGTCCTCAGTAGACTTTTCTGGTTGTCATATTAACAATATACCTCTGATAATTTCTTCTAAATAACATCCGAAGGAGATATCAAAATCCCCATAGAGTTCATAATCAAGTCTTATTTCCCTCAGTGGAATTATTTCTTTGTCATCATGTCCAGTTCGTCACCTCTGAATGAAAATTTTGAGCTTGGTGGCTTCTCAATCGGTTATGTTCATGTTACCTCTGAACCGACAGATAACCAAGTCTCATCTTTCAGTCCAGTAGGGACTATTTCTTTGTCATCATGTCCAGTTCGTCACCTCTGAATGACAAAATTTCGAGCTTGGTGGCTTCTCAATCGGTTATGTCCATGTTACCTCTGAACCAACAGATAACCAAGTATCATCTTTCAGTCCAGTAAGGACTATTTCTTTGTCATCATGTCCAGTTCGTCACCTTTGAATGACAAAAATTTCGAGCTTGGTGGCTTCTCAATCGGTTATGTCCATGTTACCTCTGAATCGACAGATAACCAAGTCTCATCTTTCAGTCCAGTAGGGACTATTTCTCTGTCATCATGTCCAGTTCGTCACCTCTGAATGATAAAATTTCGAGCTTGGTGGCTTCTCAATCGGTTATATCCATGTCACCTCTGAACCGGCAGATAACCAAGTCTTATCTTTCAGTCTAGTAGGGACTATTTCTCTGTCATCATGTCCAATTCGTCACCTCTGAATGACAAAATTTTGAGCTTGGTGGCTTCTCAATTGGTTATGTCCATGTTACCTCTGAACTGATAGATAACCAAATCTCATCTTTCAGTCCAGTGGGGACTATTTCTTTGTCATCATGTCCAGTTCGTCACCTCTGAATGACAAAATTTTAAGCTTGTAGCTTCTCAATCGGTTATGTCCATGTTACCTCTGAACCGACAGATAACCAGTCTCATCTTTCAGTCTAGTAGGAATTATTTCTTTGTCATTATGTCCAGTTCGTCACCTCTGAATGACAAAATTTCGAGCTCGGTGGATTCTCAATCGGTTATGTTTCATGTTACCTCTGAACCGACAGATAACCAAGTCTCATCTTTCAGTCTAGTAGGGACTATTTCTTTGTCATCATGTCTAGTTCGTCACCTCTGAATGACAAAATTTCGAGCTTGGTGGCTTCTCAATTGGTTATGTCCATGTTACCTCTGAACCAACAGATAGCCAAGTCTCCCTTTTTGCTTACTGTTATGTTCAGTTCGTCACCTCTGAATAGTAAACACCTCGAGTTTGGTAATCCCTAATCGGTTATGTCCACTTTGTCACCTCTGAACCGATGGATATCCAATCTCATCTTTCAGTCCAGTAGGGACTATTTCTTTATCAAATCATTTCTCAAATGCGTAACTAACCCTATCAGTTTATCACCGCAGATTAGATTAGTTTATACCGTTATTCCTTTTCCTTTTGAGGATTGTAATACAACGTGAAAGTAAGAATTGAAAATTCAGAAGATAAAACAAGTTGGAATTGCAACAGGGGAGTAAAATAAAATTATTTTTTATTGAATCCAAAGAGGGATACATGGATGCACAGATTACAAGCTACGAGGGTGCTTCGTAGGACTTGATCCGTTCTTTAAGAGTGGCCAACCTATTCTTCCACTCCTCAGTAGCCCTGATAAGTGCCTGCGACCTCAACTCGGCCTCATTAAAGCTTGATGTCTGGGACAGGTAAGCCTCAATTTCAGCCAAAGTCACCCTCTGTGCCAGCTCCTATTGCAGGACTTCGTCATTCTGAGCCTTAAGCTGCTCTAACCGAGCAATCTCCTCAAGACGCACCGGTCGGCCTTGGACAAAAGAAGATTGGCTTTCTTGATCATTTCCTTGGCCTTTCAATCTTATCCTTAGCGTCGAGAAGAGCACTGTTAGAAGTTTCTATGGCATCCCCAAGTTCTACTTTTCTTGTCTCCAAGGATTTCAAGTCAGAAGAAATTGCCTTAGCTGCTTCCTGAGCGGCAAGATGTACTTCATGTATTTGAGCAGTAAGGTGTGCAAGCTGCTCATTAACTGAAAACTCCAGATCTGAATGGCTGAGATGGCGCCATTCGTCCACATCCCTCTCGAGCCTCTCCACCAGAAGTTCCAATGTGGCAGCTTGGTCGTCCCTCCAAAGTCTCGAATGCTGTCAATACTTCAAGAGAGGACCACCTTCAAAGCAGAGAACGAGGTAGTCGAGCCCTTCAAGACCAAAACAATGGATCGCTTCAAGCCTTATAAAAGCTATCGACTAGCTCAGCCACAAATTCATTCTCGGCTTTAACTACTCCCGGTGAACGAGTGGCCCTTGAAGGCAAAGCTTCCACCAGTTTCACTGACATAACCGTAGAGGGGATGGCAGAAGCGCTGGCTAGAGCAATATGAGGAATCGCCGGTGATCTCGGAGGAGTCCTCATTGAAACTAATATACTAGCCACAATCGAAGTAGGGCTAGTGACTATTTTCAGGAAAGCTGGCTCGACGACCATTGTCGGAGATGAGGGACTGGTAATTACCTTCAGCTCTGTGGTATCCAGTATAGGCAGCGTTAGCGAAACCACTAACATTTCACTTACCAATGGGGTTAGAAGTGAGATTGGTTCCATCACCACTGTCCCCTCAGCCTCTTTTCCACTGGTCGGTTCAGGTTGATAAGTGGGCAGGTCGTGATACAAGGCATCCAACTCAGCAGCGTCCGTCGCGGTCGAAGTACTTACTTCACCCCTAACTCCCTCAGGAAAATTGGCTGGCTCCCTTGAAGTTGATGCACCCAAAGGCGGAACACTTGTGGCAAGACTTTATTTGAGCAAGGTATAATGAATATCAGGAGAAAATTACTCACGAAAGACCAAAATGTTACCAAGAGGTGGTATCGCCTCAACTGCCTTAGCCGCAGTCTCTCTGAACTTTCTCGACGGCAACATCAAACCCCTCAGGCTCCATAGGAAAGTTTTTAGCAGAGTCAACATGGACGGCTGGCTCACCTTCGCTCGCCGAACCCTCTGTGATCCATCCTATAGAGCTGGAGGCCATGGGACTTCCTTTTGAGGTCCCAACACCCGAAGGACCAACGTCGGCCGCATCACCTCCAGAGTCTTCTGAGACGACGAAGTAGCTAGCCTCGTCACCTTCTTTATAAGTGAACAGGGGATCATAATACTCTCCCTATTCTCCTGTGGCCTCAGCTCTTGGTTCTCTTGTCGTCTCAGTTCCTGAATCATAGAACAAATGAATGAGCCATATGGAATATATAAATACGTATCGCAAGAATAGAGCTGATCTTACTCAGGTCAGGAACAGCTTTACCAACGGTCTGCCTCGGAGCCGACAGCTTAATGACTAATGGAGCAGGAGGAGGAGGCACCGCGGTTGACTCACCCTCTACAATAATGGTGGGAGTGTAGTGACGGGGCTTCTTCACTACCCTCTTCCTGTGACATCCACCTTGCCGCTTTCGTTTGAAGTGGACGTCGGGATCTTCTTCCTCCACTTCTTCTACCTTTACATGTTCCATGGGGGCCGTGCCTACCCCACCAGGAGCATCAGGTGGAACCTCAGCACCTGCGTTTCCCTCAAAGTGGAGACTTTTCGAGTCGGAAGCCTCACTATCAGCAGTGGCGACGAACTCTCCGAGGCCTGGTACACGGACCCGCCTGCCCTTGCCCCTCTCGGTGACTTTCCGCTTAAGCCGCTGAGAGATCAATTTCACACCAAATGAGTTGATAGAAAACCCAGTTGGTGTGGAGTTTGAAGTTCTGTACCACCGACAGAACCCCAAAGTTGTTTGAAGATTCGGAGTCCTCAGCGGCATGCACAGCCTCGCCTCAGTACAACCAGCGATGTAGAACTGCCAGGCGCGATCACCATCAATAAGGCTTCCCATGAAGGCCAGACTGGTGTTCGGGTTGCCTACATACAGTTGGTCATATCCGAACTGACGAGCAAACCGACTGGGGACATAAGGTTCCAAGTAGCATGTATCCCCGCCCCCGTACACCAGATGGGATGGCCGGATGCTAACCAGCCATTCGAAGACTCCCCGGCTCAGCGACGTCTGCCCATCTCCTACATCCTTGAATTCTTCGCCATGGCCTGCATCGCGGATGCAAGGAAAGCACCGAAAAAGGCTGTAAACATCATACCGGTGCAGCAACTTGCGAACCGCGGCCACATAAGTCAATGGCCATGAACATCCCTCAAATCGACGAAGAAGTGCCATCCGTACACCTTCCGGAGGCTCCTCCCCGGCTTGGATAATGGAAGAACAGTGAAGGGCGAACCATGCCATCAAATAAGTGTATGGCAAAGCGATCCTGGAGTTTGGTTCGTCGCAAGGCAGGATAGTGTCTTTACCCCTTTTCGTTGCTGGTGGACTACAGAAAGCCTCCGTCAATGCACGAAGGTCCCGCTGAATACAACACACCATTGCCGGGAGAAGTCAAAGGGAACGGCCATGGACCAGACGAACAGCCGGCAATAAGACAACCGAAAGGATGACGTCGCTGGAGGGAGAGGGCACCACACATCTCTTCAGCCAAACCGATAAAAAACCGGCCAAAAGAGCATTCCGAGACATTAGGTCAACGAGCCTGATGATGAAAACTCCAGAGAATATCACCTTTCTCGTAAGGTCCATCATCCTCTTTCAAAATCATGTCCCGTTGGGAGTGTTCCTGCATCATTCGAAAAATGTCCTCATCTGCAACCCCGCAGTGAGCTGCCTCAGGAGTATCTTTCAGGTTGGGGAACAAATAATTCCCCCAGCTCTTCGAACTACATGAAGCTCCCTTATGGCTCCCATGCATACTCGAGTAAATATAAAAGTGGCACATCAACTCCAGGTAAGTCTCAAACAAAGCGGGCTCCTGCTTCTCTAGAAGTGCCAATTCCGCCTCGCACGAGAAATATTCTTCATATGAGAGAGATCCCAAGGGTAAAGCAGAGATTTCTCACGTCTCGTGAAAGCCATGCCTAATTCGCCTACAGGGGTGAAGAAAGTCCCTGTAGCTGGACAGTATAACTCAAAGATGACGTAGAAGTTCGCTATGCTCATTTGGATGCTGTAACAAGTCGCCCTGACGGCCTCGTAGAGTTCCAGTCTCTCCAGATCCTCTTCAAAACGGGCTAAGATATATAGGGTCAACTCCCTCCACCAGGCCTTGGGAGGGTGAATCCACCCAGGGGTCCTGAAATCAGTGGCTGGATAATTAGCACGAGCCTTGAAGAACTGATTTTCAAAAGTCTGAGCCACCGCGGGATTTTCTCCTACTGGGATGTCTGAAAGAACGTTCCCAGGATGGAGACCCAATATGCAGCGAGGAGGACCCGCCCTTGTATAACTAGAAGACGAAGCCATCAATTTCCCCACGTGAACTGAGTAGGAAGTCCGAGTCACTTGCGACTGTATCTTCCGAGCCCTCGTCACGCATTGGAAGAAAGACAGTGAAAAATGACGCTTGCTAGACGGGAGATAATACTTTTCGCCAGCCAGATTGAAAATTCACTGCCCTTCTCCGGCTAGCAGCTGATGATCGGTATCTGGCGCTGCATCCCCAAATATGAAGCCGGGCTTCCGATAGATTTTTCGGTCAGAATCCTCAAAGGGAGCAGTAGTTAAGTGCTCCTCATAGTACGCTGATCTCCGGCGTATATAAGCGTATTCCGACTGGGAGCACTCCGCTCACTGAATAGTGAAGCCTGCCCTTGGAATTGCAGGCTAACATTATCGTCCAGCCCCCTGGCTGTTCCAAAGAGACTGTTCAGAGGACCAAAAGTATAGTGCACTGCAAAAACAAGAAGAAACTATATTAGTTCATTTGCTGAAGAAAGATAAGGCAAGAAAAATAATTTTGCTAAGGTATAGCTTCGCTCCCCGATCGAAGCGAGCCTAACAATAGCTTCGACTCGAAGCTCAGCTTCGTAACTGCAGCTTGACTCCGCGCTCCGCATGAAGGCAGAATGCAGAAAACATCTAAGTGTTAGCTTCGCTCTGGAAGCTTGGCCTCGTATAATAGAACGCGAGGAAGCCCCAAGGGCTAACTTCGCCAGAAGGGCACTGCTGTCTAAAATCATTTTAAGGGCTTTAAAGTCCTTTTTCAGCTGCGCTTTGAAGGCTAGCTTCGCATCTTGTTATTCGACAGGACGTGACCGCCTTAAGGGTTAGCTTCGCGCAGAAGCTTGGAGAAGAAACCGTTTGGTTCCTGAATTTTAGTTGAGAAATTAAGGGGAATTAAATCCCCTAAAACTTCGACAAAGAAAATTAAGGGAGTTGAACTCCCTAAGATCACTGGATCACAATGAATCGTTCTAGATTCATCATAAAAAAGCCAAAAAAAATTGGCTTTGAAAAAAGATGAAAATCTCTGAGTAAAAGGGAAAAATCCTTACCCACAATGGGGCGCTCAATGACCGGAGGAGGAGGAGGCCCCTCCGTCGCAGAGGTCGCGGCCTCTTTGCCGTCTCGTCTTTTGGGGGCCATGGAAGAACTGAAAAGTTCTTAAAGTATCAAACGAATAAGAAAGAAGAAGAAGAGATTGGTGTTCTCTGAAAATTCAAAGAGAAGTAATTCTTTCTCTTTTAGCCCAATCGGGCTTTTATAGGCTTAAAATTGCCTAAATCTTGCCTCCTCGAAAGGAGCACAGGCGGCCATTTCAAATTAATTTAAAACGACGCCTAAGCGCCTTCCCGAGGAGTCAGACTGCCAGCCCCGCCAAGGGCTAAATCTGCTGTAAGTTCAGCGTTGACTTCGCGCGACGCTTGAGTAACTTCGCTGAAAGGCGAACCTTAGCTCCGCTAAGAGCTCGGCTTTAACTTCGCAGGAAATTCGTGCTAGCTTCGCTGGAAGCTCGTTCCTGACTTAGCTGGAAATCCGTCTTTAACTTCACAGGAAGTTTATCTCCGCTAAGAACTTTTTCTTTCCTCCGCCGGTCCATTCCAATTGCCTTCAAAATTCAAAAGAAAGAGGAGGGAAGCAAAGTAGATAAGTGAAAATAAAATTTTTATTGATTCAAAAGGAAAGATACATTGATTCTACTACATCAAGATTGTCTTTCACACAACAGAACTATTGCTCCAAAGGCGGACAAATTATCCTATCTACTTCCAGGGTGATGAACCTTTGCAACTGGACATGGAAGGTCTTCCTCCTGCACAAGGCCGTAATCCTTCGCTTAATGGCAAATTTTGCCATCAAGAAGCTGGATCTTCTTTGATGAAAATTGGCAAGAGATTGGGAGCCAGATCTTCTTTGATTAAAATTGGCAAAGGATTGGTTGCCACCAGGAAGCTGGATCTTTCGTAACCAAAATTGGTGAAGGGAGGATTCGAGACCTTACTGGTGACGTCCGCCTTCCCAAAGTGGATCATCTCGGATAAGTGACTACCAGCCCCTTCTCGAAGTGGATCATCTCGGATAAGCGACTACCAGCCCCTTCCCGAAATGGATCATCTCGTATAAGCAGCTGCCAACCTCTTTTTGGAACGCATATCAGCTGCTCCTGTATGTTCCTCCTGCTTATGGTCAAAGCTTTAACTTAAAAATCAAGAAGCAGATTTCTAGTCTCTTTCATCAAGATGAAAGCCTGGCGAGCACAGTTCGCTGCAATGTAAACTGGAAACAAGTTAGTGTTAAATCAAAAGAAAAATGCAAAGATGGAATGCTAAGTCAAATTCTTTGGGCGAAGCAATTCATATCCAATCCAGTTGTGCCTTAAAGATGGATTTCAGTTCAGCAGAGGATAGCCTCGCTTGCACAGTGATGATAGACTAGCTCAGCATAGGCTAAGTCCTAGCCTCACCTATATGGCTGGGCCAGACTGGCCAAGAGGGACGCAGTCTTGACCCCACCTATATTGCAAGACTGGCTTAACCTTGAAGAGGCCAAGTCCTAAGCCTTGCCTGCATGGCAAATTTAACATGCAGACTTAACAAATCAAAATAGGAACTCTGCATGGAAAGATCTTTCTGAAACTCTTTTTCTGAAAGTCAGCCAAATGCAGAAACCAAGGGAATTCAATCCCTGTAATAGCTGGTAAATCTAAGAAAATTAAGGGAGATAAACCCCCTAAAGTCACTAGTCCATTGGTAAAGTTTCTGGATGACCGAGACTCACCAGCTCTTGACCGGTTAGTGACTAGAGTGGGCGCCCCCACTATTTCACTCGCCTTTCTTGGGCAACGAGGAGATGTCATGAACAGACTTTTCAGAAAGAGAAAAGTATGTTTCTCTGAAAAGGACTTCAAGTATCCTATTTATAGGCCTCATGGCTTGACCACGCCGCTGAGGCTTCAAGCTTCTAACCTCGAAAAAGGGAGCAATCCCTCTCGTAACTCGCAAAAAACGGTTAGCCTTGGAAAGGAATGTTGTTCCAATCCCGATTTAAAACGAAGCTAGTCCGGGAGGCTTGAACGCGAAGCTATCCAGACGCGAAGCTACCCGAACGCGAAGCTACCCAGAATCGTGAATCTACACGATTCCTCGGTGAACTTATTCTAATCCGAAAGCATGGTTAAAAGCGAAGCTGAACTCAACCACTATGGCGACGTTCGTATTTCACATACCATCAATCGAAGCAGTTCAAAGTATTTTGGAATCTGAACCATTCCGTTGCAGACTTACGAAAACTTTGAAGGGGGTCTTGTTGACACTCTAAAAAAGACAAGATTCCTAGCTGGCCTGAACGAGGTCTAACTTGCTAACATCTACAAAAGACAAGTGGCAGACAAGCCGACGGCCAGCTCTTCACCCATCTCAAAGGGGACGAATCAGTAACTTGGACTCTACTGATCCAGTGAAGTAGACAGTAAGCCGAGGTCGTCCTTAAAAGCCCTTGAGAAGGCCCAAGCAGGTCCAGGGATACTAAGTTAGCTCAACACTTAGTCCCGCACGAGCCCACGAGATAAGTCTCGCATGAGAAACTAAAGTTGCTTAGCATCGCAGGAAGCTCCTTCACAACCTCGCTACGAGCTAACTTACAGCTTCGCCCAGAAATGCTCAGTTAACTCCGCAGAAAGTTAACTTCACTCGAAGCTCCACGCAGCTGCGCAAAAGGTTGACTGGTAGCTTTGTCACAAGTCTTATCCAGCTCCGCTGAGAGCTTTCTTTTAACTTCGCCAGATGTTTCTCCCAGCTCTGCCATGAGCTCAACGCAACGACTACGCTGCGAGTCTTTTATAGTCACTTTTAACCAATTAAATCTCCAGATGAGATCAAATCTAATTGAGATCAAATTTAATTGAGATCAAATTTGGCAGTTGCTTACCATAATCTTTTGACTCTCCCAATCAGGTGAGAAGATCAGGGGAGATTTTTCAATTATTCGGAAAGAATCAAGGGAGTATCCCTCATTTATCAGAGCGGATCAAGAGATCAACGCTACTTGCTATTCCTAGCTTCGCGAAAGCTATCTTTAGCCTCGCGGCGAGGCTACTTTCTAGATGTAAAACAGATTAACTCAATTTGTTTTCAAGTTTCAGGACAATTGTACCCCTATTCCTCCTTATAAATAGCCTACCAGAGGCACACAGAGGAGGAGGCTGAAAAAGAGAGAGAGACGGGCAAGCATAGAGAAGAGATTGCTCCAGAAGCAGGCTTTCTAACTAAAGGGCTCTACCGACCCTCTGTTCTCCGATTCCCCGAACCAGGCGAGAAGGGAGTCTTATCAGGCGGCAGTCTGATCGACTGACCGATCGCATCATCAAAGGGGTAAAGTGATCGCGCGCTGATCAGATTCCTACTGGCACACTTTCTCAGAAATCTCAGAGGAGATCTACTTGTAATTTTTCTTTTCAATTACTTGTAATTTAGCTCCTCGACACTTTTTTGTAAGTTTTCCCTTTGCAAAATCAATGGAAAACAATGACACGTGTTATACACTCACGAACAATATTGTGCAGATTTACTTCTCTGACCATGTTGTACTTATTGTCATCTTATGGATATCAGGTTTATTTCATGTTTCTATATACGTCATGTTATTCTATTATTTTCATACTTTTCCTTTATATACTTGCTCGGTCACATTTATGACCCTGGATTTGCATGCCCAGATATAAATCTCGTGATTGCACCCTCGGAGGACCAGGAGTACTTTGATGGTCTAGCTAAGCAGCAGTAGGACTATTCATGATATTCTATCTTTTTTGGCTTGCAGTATGTTCCATAATTGTACTTTTTTTGTGTTATAGATATGTAGTTGTACTGTACATCTTTATGAATGTGCTGATGGACTCATATGCACTTTGTTTGTGGCACTGTTCTGTATTGTGTTATGTACTCTTGCTACATGTGATATATAATAGCAGCAACATTCTTGCTTTAATATGATATTTGTACATGTCCTACAAAAGGCTTAACGTGTATACGTAGGAATCACATACCCTGCGCGTGTACATTGCCGATCAAGTCACGTACTGTTATACTGTATTTTGGACAATAGGGTGTGACATATACTTTTACTACTTCCCTTATTTTACCACTCATTAGGTCGTTTTCTGATGACTCTGAGATTTTTACTCAGGTTGGAGCTCAGAGGCTCTGTAGTATCCGATACTCACAGGACATTAATAGAAACACTCGTCACTTTATCATCAATATATATTTTTATTATTTGTTCTTTGCTTTCTTATCTATTCCTATTCTCTATATTTATCAAGACCACTAACTCATTTGTAGGTATTCTTGTACTTATTTAAGTTTGAATTATTGTGTATATTATGTTTATTTTCTGTACTGAGGCTTAGCATCTATACTTGTAGGTATTCTCCTTACATATATGTGTCGCCGACTCTCTTCGCGTCCTCGTTGTAGTATGTTTTGAGAAGCAGCGCGTGACAAAAAATACCAAGAGTGGAGCCAATATAGATTTAGGATGTTCATGTATACTTGTGTTTGTCTCAGTTGGCACATTTGAAGTTGATCCCCCTTCATCTCCAGGTGCATGTATTGTCTTATGTTTCTTGCATGATCGTCCTCCTTTATTTCTATTTGGAACCTTCACTGACTGGGGGACATGGGATTCTTGCATATACATTCATTGTGACCCATCTCTTGATAGTTAGAACATTTGATGACTATCCTAATTTTGCTCAAAGCTGGTTTATTCTGACTCATCAATAACCTTCTTTCTGGCCTACTCAGGCCTCTCTTGTAATGTGGGGGAAGAATATAGGTGTATTTAATAGTTTCCCAAATTGAAGAATCGAAAATTGGGTAAATTACTCTATGATATGCCAACTTATATCTCTCTGCATTGTACATCTCATAGACATTTATCTCAATATCCCTTCTCATCTCTCTAATGCATGCTACTGCATGCCTACGAGGTATTATTGTCAAGTTTTATTCCTTACAATCACATATTCTTTTCTCCAAGTTTAAAACAAAAAAGTTTCCCTTTTCTTGAATTATAAATCCTCATCACCTACAAGCAGAGTTGTGAAATCTCTACTGTTATCAATTTGTTCTTTTTTTGTTTTTGCTGAATTTTGGGGCAGAGTATAACTTGACTTCTTTCAGCATGTTTAGCTATGCGTTTCTCATGCAACTCTCTCTCTCTCTTTGTCTGGAATCTTACCATTGGCATTCTTCTAATCAGCTCTAGCATAGTTTATTATAGGCTTGTATCTAGCCTCAAGTATTTACTTATTAAAAGCTTCACATAATTATTACATAAAATGTCACACTTTGAATCTCTATTGAAGTGTGACTTTGTCCACATCTCCAATTCCACCTCAACCAAGTAGTTATAACCATCAGTGCTCTCTTTCTTTCAAGATATTAAGTATAGCAAGACATTCTTCTTTATTGTAAGCAGTTGCAGCTTTTCATAAGAGATTCTTCATCTTGAAACATCTCCATTTATCTTTAAACTTCTCATACATATGTTTCACAAAAAATCTTACATCCGCCCTACTCATTAATATTTTAAGACTCAATACCTAGCGCTGCACCACACACAATCATACACATTTGTCAATTAAAATATGAAACAGAAATTACTAGAATATATATTTGTAAAATACATAAGAGTTATTCTTTTTGCCTGTCAGTTATGAATGTCCAGCCGTCAACATTCTCCACTCTGATAGACTCTAACAGCAGTTTAATAAATCATGAACGTGCCTCCTTGTATTTCACCCTCACTACAACATATAAAACTGGAACATCTGATTGTTACCATCTTTTGAGATTCCATGAAGGAGACAACCTCAAACAATACTTTTAAGATAACATCCATCCATTCCAATACTTAGCCTACATTCCTTAGATCCTTCTGACATATTCAGAGCCTTGCTTGGACTGTCAACCTTGCGAAAATTTGGCAACATCTCCTTTCACCCTCTCTCAGGTCTAGGTGCTCTATAAAATACTCAACATTATGATTATAGTCAAGAAATTTCACTCTCTTTGAAGTTGTTAAAACACAATCTATAAGCACTAGGCCATTGTCAAAATTCATTCCTGACAACTTCTGGTAGCATATTAAGTAGCAAAAACTCTATTTGTTTAAGATGATATCTCAACTCAGAGCAGGATCAATCATTTGAGCCAAAATCCTTTATCAAATGTACTTTTTCACCACATATTTTTTCTTTTTAATAACTGTCTTAAAGACACTATTATATTGCACTTCAACTGAACTCAGCAACATATAATAGGGAAAAAGCATATAGGGCACATAGCTAACATATATTCCATGTAAACTCAATCTAAAAACCAAAACAATCTTCATACTTTCAACACATCAAGGCATTTCAAACATATAAAGTATTACAATTGATATTGATATATATAAATTGTTAATTGTTATAAGTAACCTAAATGCATTTCAAACATTAAACTAATATTCATCAATTTCAAACTTTTAGCAAAACATCTTGATCAAGGCAATCAAGCTAAATGTCACTCAATCCAACCTCGAACATTAAGCTAATCTCCAACAAATTTCACTATCATTAACAATACCTATATTAAAAGAAAATCCATTTTAACCAAAACAATCAAACATGCTGAAAACCTTTTAACACTGATGACCACTATGCAAGAAAGAATTTCATTATCATATAACTTAATACTAACTAAGCTCTAATGGAAACATATTATAATCCAACTTCATCACAGAATTAACTATTAATTGACTATTAATTCATATTAAAATGACAACTCACAAATCTAAAGTGTATTAAGTTATTGTTCAAAGTTGCTCAGTAATAAACTCACACGGAGCACAAACACCACTAAAAATAAGTCACCCAGTTATTTAAAATACACTACATCTACCACACCTCTCTCTCCCCCCTCTCCACCACAAGTCAAATAGTACAAATCACATGAGAGAAAGCAAATCCAATAACAAACTGAGATTTTCACACAATACCTAGTATTCCCCCCCTCCAAAAAAAAAAAATCATACTATATCCATTTGAAATTTAAATTTAGATCCCTATTTCAAATTCAGCTATTGAAGCAGTGTCAAGGGCAAAAAAACTTACTTTTATAGTCTTATAACATCACTCTATTCCAACTCTGCTCCACTCATCCCAATTCTTCTCATCCTCTATCACCTCTTCCCACCAATTTTGCTCCACTTGTCCCAATTATGCTTCACTCTCAGTGTCAGACAATTCCTCCTCCTCTTCTTTGCGAAGGAAACACAAAAATTAATATTTATCAACCTATTGAGTCCAAAAACCATAGATCCATCGTCTCGCTATGTGTGACTGATTGGGAAAGAGTTGTGTAGAGTATTAGCACAAATATGTAACAAAGAGATGAAGGTTAGAATCCACCTTGGTGCTAAGTCCACTCCACAAATGTATTTAAAGATTAATTTACCCTTTCCAATCTCCGCTATAGCAATGGCTATACCGGGTCGATTCTCGAGGAGAGCTAGCGATAGAAGCGTTACGGTATGTAGTGAAGAAATGAAAACGAAATGTCTTCTATGTATTTACACAATTACAAGAAGTAACATGAAAAGAAGTGATGGATTTGTGCATTATGAAAAAGAAATTAAAAGAATGAGTGAAGTGTATTGCAAAGAAAGACAAGCTAAAAGAAAGTGTTGGAAAACTTTTAGATAAGAAGGTACATGGCTAGCTAACTTCACATCATTGCTAACTTGCTAAACTCAATGGTGATTGCAAGATTGCCTCATGTTGACTCATTGGCAATTAAAGATAACTTGCATGTTTGTTCAAGTGTTGTTTCCATCTTGAAGATTAGTGTTCTCTTTGTTGTTAGCTTGAAGCCTCATATTGAATCATAGGCTCTCTAAATAGATGTTCAATGATGAACTCTAGGATTGGTACTCAAGTAGTGCTAATTTAGAAGAATCAACATTCATTTGAACATTCAAGACATAACTACAAATTAGTTTGAAGTAAAGAAGTTGTTCTTACTATACAAGTAGCATATGTTTTGGTGATCCATCCTCATGTTCCATCAAAGGCTCTTGTTCTTGACAAGGCTCTATCCGAGGCACACATGAGTCATATTGAGTCTTTAACAAGCCATTACCAAGGGAAAGCAACAATACTTCCTTGGAAATCAAAAGAAACTGAAACTATGCAAGTATTGAAACAAGCAATCATCCAAAGAGATAGAAGTTAGCTAGGTTAGTTATTAGCTAGCCATGCAATATGAGTTTAGCTCTCCATTACACAAGTAACAAAGCTACAATTCATTATGTAAAGCGAAGATCTAAAGCAATTACAATGAACTAGAATCAAAGCAAGAAATTAAAGCAAGGTAAAGTAAAGCATACTAGAGTTTGCAAAGAGATGAATGGAGCTCTTTTGATTAATCCTTGGCCACAAGAATGTCACTTCCTTGGTACAAGCTCTCAAACAGCACTCTCTCTCTCACTTTGTCTAGATCTCTAGGAGGAAGAAGATGAAGTCTAAAAACCTAGGAGAAAACAAAAATACAAGAATTTTTCTCTATTTTCTTCTCTCTCTTCTCTATTTTTCGTGTGCAAACCTGGTCCTCTATTTATAGCCATAAGTGAGAAGCTTCGAGAGTCCTGGCCGTTACCACAAAATCCAGGCTCCAACGGCTTCACAACCACCGCAGATACGCGGGAAAATCCCCGTTTTGGCGACAAAATCTGGGCCGTTGAGCCCTGATTTTCTGTTACGATCTGGTAGTTAGGTGGTTATCCACGTGGCCTTCTGGAATCTTCAGTGGGCGCGCGGATCTCAACTGAATCCAAATTTAAATCTTGGCTCTTTTGGGATTATAGATTTAATCACTTTAATTATTGCTAATTAAGGTGATTAATGGGCTTTTTATCTTTTAAGTTGTGGACCTGTAAAAATAGAGAGAAAATGGGTAAGAAATCACATTTTATTTACAAAATGCATAGTATGGAGTGGTAAATATGTAAATATGTAGAACAATCACACCCCCATACCTAGCTTTTGCTCGTCCTCGAGCAAAAAAGAAAGAAAAAGAAAAAAATAAAATCCTAACTAATTTATTACACCACTTTCGTAGGTGACACGATTGCACTGAGCACGTGCAACAAGCCGTTAAACCTCTAGGTTACCCTAGAGGAGGAGTGTTGTCTCCTGAGGTTTTTCAGCGGATTGCACCCACAAAATCCATAAAAAAGAAAACAAATGTTAGTGTTTTGAAAATGCATTTTGAAAGAGAGACATGTTTTCGAACTATTTTTGCAAAATATAAGTGATCTTAGGTCATAAGTCCACCTATAATCATTCTTTCTTAAACTTAGTCTCCATGCAAGATCTTGTCTTCAATTAAGGTAAGAATTCAAAATTGGATTGAATACTTAATCTTTCATAAAAGCTAGATAGTATGCACACCGTGCTCAGTGAAAATTTCTGGGATTTCAACTCTAACCATAAAGCCATTTATTTATTCTTTTTTTTTCTTTCTTTCTTCCCTCAGTTTTCTTAGGCTTTCTAGTTCACCCATGTAGTGAGCCTATAACCGATGACTCCCAAACCAGATGGTTTTAGGGCACCAGATGAGAAAACATCCCTCGGATTAAAGGACTCGAGTGAAAAAGGCCACAAAACTAAGGGGGATTATTCTTTTTGATCACCGTTAGGCGTGAATAATTATGCTTCTTGAGGCATAATTCTCCATCTTAATGAGTGATGTTTTTCACCGTTAGGCGTGAATAACCATGCTTCTTGAGGCATAGTTATCCAGCTTAATAAGTGATGTTTTATTTCTTTTTTTTATGACATTTTAGGTCTTTGTTTCCATTCCAAAAATTGTGTAAGTGTGAAGTGCTTACTATCTAAGGCAAAAATTCAAGATAAAAATATCTCCCCAATTTTACTTACTTAGCCTATAATTTCAAACAAGATCTATTATTTCAACTAGGTTTTAGATGTCATAATTAAGGCTTTCTTAATTTCTAAGATACATCTTAATTTTCTTAAAAATAGATCAAAACTTTGTCTCTTATTTCAAAAAGTTTTTTTTTTATATATATATATTTTATTTTTCTAAAAGAAAATAAAATCTAACAAGAAAAATAGAAGATCTACAAAGAAAAATAAAAAACTAAAAAGAAAATGAAAATCCTAAAAATAAAAAAAACCTAAAAAGAAAATGAAAAATCCTATGTCAGCATCTACCCCCCCATACCTATCTCATGCATTGTCCTCAATGTATGCGATATGAAATGATGCATGAAATAGGTAAAGGACAAAACTACTCCCTTTCGCGTTTTGAACCCGCGGTGGTGCTAGGTCCAGCCGACTGTGATCTCCTCAACGCTGCCTCCATGCGACCTAGGCGAGAGGATTGCTCCTCAACCCTCTTCCTAGCCGAACCTGCCCCTTGAAAATCTTCTTCATGCCCTTCCAGATAGTGGACATGAAGGCTCGTGAATCAGTGGGGGGTTCCTGCCTCCAAAATTGGGGCTCATCAATTTCTTCCAAACTTTCCTCCGAATCAAGCTCCACAGGTTCATTTTCAGGCTGAGCAATAGGTGTCCAAAGTGCGTGCAAGCAGCCATTATACGAGCTTGTGGGCCTCTCTACAGTAACAGGCACTTGGTCAAATGAATTAAAGACAGCGTCTGATAGAAAATGTTTACACAGACGTGTGATTAATATGGCATGGGAATGCTTCGCACCCCGAGTGCGAGAGGAATTATCAAGAATGGCACGGAAGATGGCCCTATTCAAACAGACCGTGTGGTTGTGTGTCATTAAATCATGAATGACCTGTAATACGGGTCTGTTAAAGGAAGATTGGTGCTCAATTCCAAAAATGTTGCGTTGGACCCAGCGTCCAATGCAATGAACATTTCGAAAGGTCGTGTTGGCTTTGAGCCCACGATCCTGAATTGTGCAGCGGACACCCATGATTGGCGTATAATCTATCAACGGCAAGGGATCGGTATGGTGGGGATAACTGGGAACATGAGTGCATTCAGCAATAAGTGGAATGGTGACAAAGATGTCACCAAATGGCATGTGAGATACAAATTGGTACGTGTCATGGTGCACAGATGCAGGATCAATTGCATTGTAAAATGTAGTGACAAGCTCAGGGCAATAGTATGCATTGTGGTCACTGTTATCATAAACTAAAGAGTACCAACTCCATGAACGTATTCTATCCACAAAATGTGCCCATATCCCCCACTTTCATTCATAAGAACTGAAAAATCCCTCTCCACATACAAATTTGGTGCCATATATGCTAATGAATTATAAGCAAAGGATTTTGAGAGAGAAAATTGCAAACCACCCCCGGAGATCGTAGGGGAAATCCAAAACAGTAGTGCAGAAGGCACTTGGGACAGAGTTTGAAAGAGTTGCTCTGGATCTGCCACCAACAGAGGAAATCAGCCGACCAAATTTTTCTGAGCACCAGAGATGGCCGGAATGCGGTGGAATCTCGGCAAGACAGGGATTTTTGCGGCAGATCTGAAGGATTTGGTGAAGAGAAAATCGGCAGAGGTTGGCTTTGGAAGAAGAAGTTTAGATCTGAAGGAATCTGCGTTTGAGGGAGAAAAGTAGGTGAGGAGAGTATTTATAGGGAGGAGTGAAAATGGGATTTCCAATTTATCCCTAGGTCAAAGATATAATTACAACCCTAGGTCAAAGAAGTGTGGAAATGTATGGAATCCTAGGGAAGAGAAAATCCTAGGAATGTGAAACTTTTATAAGCACAAAAATCCCTAATTTTTTCTTTTGATTTTTTTTTATTTATTATTTACAAAAAAAAAAGAAAATTATTTACAAGTGTGATCCCAAAATGATATACAGGAAAAATGCACGGGAAACTATACAGATGGAGTGATCACAAATAAACTGGGTCGCAAAGACCCAATTCGTGAACTTCGTGTGACATGACTTCCGTGGTAAGGAATGGCTTTAGACGTTGTCCGTTCACAGTGAATATGTTGCCATTATTTGGGTCAAGAATCTCGATTGCACCGTGGGAAAAGACTTTGTGAACAATGAATGGCCCTGACCACCTTGTTCTCAGTTTACCAGGGAAAAGATGGAGTCTTGAATTGTATAACAGAACCTTTTGTCCTACGACAAAAATCTTGCGGTGAATGGACTTATCGTGAAAAAGCTTGGTTCTGTGTTTCGTGATCCGAGCGTTGTCGTATACTTCGTTTCTTAACTCTTCAAGCTCGGATAGCTGCAACTTCCTGAATGCACCGGCTTTATCCAATCCAAATTCAGCTGTTTTAAAGCCCACATAGCTCGGTGTTCTAGTTCAACAGGCAAGTGACAAGGTTTCCCAAATACAACTCGATATAGAGACATACCGAGGACAGTCTTGTAAGCGGTCCTGTATGCCCATAAGGCATCAGTGAGTTTGATGGACCAATCCTTACGGTTCTGTCCTACAGTTTTCTCCAAAATGAGTTTTATCTGTCTATTCGTGACTTCAACTTGCCCATTGGTTTGAGGATGGTAAGCCGTGGATAATTTGTGAGTGATAGAATACTTGCGCATCAAGGCTTCAAAAGCCCTATTGCAAAAATGACTCCCATTATCACTTATTATCGCACGGGGAGCTCCAAAGCGAGAGATGATGTAGTCTCTTAAAAACTTGATGACAACATGGTTGTCATTTGTCCGTGTTGGAATCGCTTCAGCCCATTTAGAAACATAGTCTACGGCTACCAAAATGTATGGTTACCGTAAGACAGAGGAAAGGGTCCCATAAAATCGATGCCCCAAAGGTCGAAAATTTCGACTTCCAAGATGGGTTGAGGGGCATCATGTCTCTTTGTGTGATACGACCCGTCATTTGACACTTATCACAGAGCTTGCAGAAATTATATGCATCCTTAAAGAGAGTGGGCCAGTAGAATCCACTCTGAAGCACTTTCTCAGCAGTTTTCTGTGGACCAAAATGTCCACCGCAAGCTAACTTGTGACAGAATGTCAAAACGCTCTGATGTTCATCCTCAGGAAGGCATCTACGTATGATTTGGTCAGGACAGTACTTGAATAAATACGGTTCATCCCAAAAGAAGAACCGCATTTGGCGCAGAAAACGATGTTTTTCTTGTCCTGACCATGAGAAGGTATTTGCCTGGTAGCAAGGTAGTTCACTATATCAGCATACCAGGGCTCTCCACATATCTCAAAAATATGCTCGTCAGGAAATCATCGTTAATCGGTATTCTTTCCTTAGGTGCGTTTGGGATTCTCGACAAGTGATCCGCAACCACGTTCTCAACGCCCTTTTTATCTTTAATCTCCAAATCAAACTCTTGCAAAAGAAGTATCCATCTAATCAGTCTTGCCTTAGCATCCTTCTTTTGCATCAAGTATTTTAGGGCGGAGTGATCAGTAAAATTATAGTCCTGGACCCTAGCAGATATTAACGAAATTTCTCCAACGCAAAGACAACTGCTAAAATTCCTTTTCAGTAGTCGTGTAATTGAGTTGGGCATCATTCAACGTTCTGCTAGCATAATAGATTACGTGTTGCCTATTATCAATACGCTGCCCTAAAACAGCGCCTATAGCAAAGTCAGAGGCATCATACATAATCTCAAACGGCTTGGTCCAATCTGGTGCAGAGATGATCGGTGCTGAGACAAGTCTATTCTTAAGCTCTCTCCATGATTTTCGACATTCTTCATCAAAGATGAAGGGTACATCCTTTCCTAAGAGATTTGTCAGGGTCTTGCAATGTTGCTAAACCCTTGAATGAATCGTCTATAGAAGCCGGCGTGCCCTAAGAATGATCTAATGTCCTTTAAAGATGTAGGTTCAGTGAGCTTCGTTATGACTTCCACCTTAGACTTGTCTACCTCGATTCCTATGCTTGATACCTTGTGCCCAAGTACAATTCCTTGCTTGACCATGAAATGACACTTTTCCCAGTTAAGTGTCAAATTCTTCTCCATACATCGTTGTAAAACCAGTTTCAGATGGTACAAGCATTGCTCAAAGGAATCCCCATAGATCGAAAAATCATCCATAAAAATTTCCAAAAATTTCTCCACCATGTCCGAGAACAGGCTCAACATGCAACGTTGAAACGTTGCTAGAGCATTGCATAGACCGAAGGGCATCCTTCGGTAAGCAAATGTTCCAAAGGGACAGGTGAAGGTCGTTTTCTCTTGGTCCTCAGGAGCTATTGGGATCTGATTATATCCTGAATATCCATCCAAGAAACAATATATTCGTGTCCCGCCAATCTCTCCAGCATCTGGTCAATAAATGGAAGTGGAAAGTGGTCCTTACGTGTGGCGGTGTTTAACTTCCTGTAATCAATACAAACTCGAACTTTTGTTGGAAGACGTGTTTGTATCAATTCTTTATTCTCATTCTCCACCACAGTAAGTCCAGCTTTCTTAGGCACAGCGTGGACTGGACTTACCCATTGACTATCAGATATGGGATAGATAATCCCATTGTCCAATAGTTTCAATATCTCAGATCTAACAGCTTCTTGCATAATGGGGTTAAGTCTGCGTTGTGGGTCTCTTTTCGGCTTAGCATCTTCCGTCAGATGAATTCTGTGTTGAACAATGGAGGGACTAATCCCCTTGATATCAGCCATGGTCCAACCAATGACCTCTCTATTTTCCCTTAACACATTCAGAAGGTCCTCTTCTTGTTGTTCAGTAAGATTTGATGCAATGATTACCGGAAAGGATTCCTTCTCATCCAAGTACTTGTACTTGAGATGATTGGGAAGAGCTTTAAGCTCAGAAGAAGGGACAGGATCTATTACTGGTTGCTCATGGTGCAAGGGAAGAATAGGTGTGGAATTAGTGGTCCGTTCAACATTTGATCCAACAATCTGATCCAGGTTTGAAGTCATCCGACTCCAATTCAAACTCTTCTTCAGACTCATACTCCACCTCCTCCACATGTTCACTGGTCAATCCCTCAATTAAGTTCACATCAAAAGACTCATTGCTCACATCCCTTGGCTGCTTCCCCAGATGGAAGACATTAACCTCTTTCGTCATATCTCCGAATGTCAGCCGCATTGATCCATTTCTACAATTGATTATCGCATTCGCAGTGGCTAAGAAAGGACGTCCGAGAATGACGGGTGTTTGCGCTCTGTGATTTTGTACAGGTTGTGTTTCTAAAACAATAAAATCCACGGGGTAAATGAATTCCCCGACCCGTATTAAAACATCTGTAATTTCCCCCTTGGGAATCTTTACAGAGCGGTCAGCCAATTGGATAGTCATCTGGGTTGGACGAAGGTTGCCTAACCCTAACTGCTGATATACGGAAAAGGGGAGAAGATTGATGCTCGCGCCCAAGTCTAGCAAAGCCCTATTTATGGTGGTCTGCCCTATGATACAAGAAATGGTAGGGCTCCCTGGATCTTTGTACTTCACAGGGATCGGACCATTGAGCAGTTCACTTATGTTGGAAGCCAAAAAGACTTTCTTAGGGACATTTACTTTTCTTTCTTTGTACACATTTCTTTCAGAAACTTTGCGTAAGATGGAACTTGTTGAATGGCATCTAAGAGAGGGACATTGATTTGTACTTGATTGAATATCTCTCTTATCTTCTCCATGTGAGCATTCATCTTATGATTCGTAAGCCTATTTGGGAATGGGACAACAGGCTTATATGTTTGCTCATCAACTTTCTCTTTTCCTTTTGACTGAGAAGTGGATGGTTGTGTGCTTGATGAAGGATTATCTTGCATAGGTTGTATTGGAACAGAAGGTGGTGGTTGTGACACAGATTTGGGAGATTGATTTGAAACCTTGTTGTCTACATGCTTCCCAGACCTAAGGATTTGAATAGCTTGGCATTGGCTTTGGCTGGGTCCCAAGTCTTCAACTTCATGCAGAGGAAAATGGGCTTTGGGATTTGGTACTGGTTGGCTAGGTAACATTCCTTTTTGTCTTTCAGTCAGAGAATTAGCCAACTGTCCTATTTGGATTTGCAATTTATTCATGTCCTGCTGCTGATTGTTCATCATTGCGGCTTGGGTTTTAGATAAGGTCTCTATCATTTTCTCCAACTCAGAAATTTTCTTGTCTGAAGGATTGGGTGGTGGATGATGTTGATACTGGGGCTGAAAATTTCCTTGGTATGGCACAGGATTTTGGTATGACTAGAATCCGGGTGGACTCTGGTAAGAATGAATATTTGGGGGTTCTGGTGGTAGTCGGTGGATGAGACTGAGCAGGGTATTGTTGTGGAAATGGTTGTCTCGGCTGCTCAGGACCAGACTGACTCCAAGAAAATTCGGATGGTTTCGCCATCCTGGATTATAGGTTTTGGACTAAGGATTGTAAGTGGGTCTGGTGTATGTGGCATTCGTACTCTCCTGAAACATTTGAATTTGATAAACTGGACACTCCTCAAACAGATGATTCAAATCATGGCAGTAGGTACAACCGGGTTTACCACTGGTGTTGGGTTGACCTGATTAACAGCAGAGTTTTCCCTGGACTCTAGCAATTCAATCCTCTTCATCAATTGCATGATTTTAGCTTCTGCAGCTATTGAGGATCCTATGGAGTGTAAACCAGTTCTGGAAGTAGTGGGTGTAGGTTTCTCAGTACATGATTCCCACTGGATTGTCTTTTCAGCTAATGCCTCAAAAAGATCCCAACCCTGATCTTCATCCTTCTTTAAGAATTCTCCTTGACACATGGTTTCAAGGAGGGTCTTAGTCTGATAATCAAGCCCATCATAGATAATCTGGCACTGGCGCCATTTTTCTATACCGTGATGGGAACACAGGGCTACTAGATCTTTGAAGCGCTCAAAATACTTCCAAAACGGTTCATTGGCTTCTTGTTTGAATTGCATTATATTCTTCCTCATCAGGGCTGTCTTATGGATAGGATAAAACTTTTTAAGAAAGACCTTAACGAAATCATCCAAGAAGAATTGAGCTAACTGGGAGATTATAAAGCCATTTCTTAGCAATATCCTTCAGGGCGAAAGGTATAAACCTAAGTCTGACAGCATCCTCGGTCAACTGGGAAATCCTCATCATAAGGCATACTTCTTCAAACTCTCGGATGAAGAAGTACGCATCCTTAGATTCAAGGCCATGGAATCGTGAAGTGTGTTTTATGAACTGGGGCTTCAACTCAAAATTATTTCCATTAGTGTTCGGGAGGAGAATGCACGATGGAAGTGATGTGCGGATAGGATAGAACTTGTCTTGCAACGACACGTTGGCAGTCATGATTGTGTCGAGTGGTGGTGTATGTGGCAGTGTAAAAGTTCTTACAAGCCTAGCGAATTCGGATCTCGATACCACTCTTGCATACAATTACACAATCAACGTGCACCGATCACACAGGCGAAAAATGAAAAAAATAACAATCAAGAAAAAAAAAAATCAATCCAAGCTTTCTAGGTTTTCTGGACCTAGACGACTCCTAACTGTAGATCGTCCACAGGAGGTTCAGTGTAGACTCTGACTATAAGCAAATCAGCCAGGTAAGGGTAAGGTTGGTGGGAGGTTTTCCGTCAGAGACGTTCCTTAATTAAGTAACCACAACCTTCGGGCTTTCGCCCTCAACCCCTTTCCTAGACACTGATTTTACAGAAGTCACTTTCCAACACTTTTCCCCCTTAGGATAATCTCCTAAGTGAGTCCGGATGTCCCTAGGGCCGACGTCTAGCAATTTTTATTTAGAAGCTTGGGATTGTGAGTGTGTGGGGAAAATGGTTTGTGGGCTAAGGAAGGGGTGATAAAATCCCCACCTTATCTTTTTATGGGATTTGCCCTTAGAATCAATTAGTGCAAGTGTACGATATCAACAAACAAGGTTCACCCAAAGCTTAAGTAAATCAAACAAAGAGTGAGTCCTAGTCTATATGCTATGCTTACGTACCTTGTCCCCCGCACTCTTCAACAGTAAATGTAAAGGAATTGAAAGACACGTGCCTAGTATGCAAATGTCTAAACAATTTTTTTAACTTTGCAACAAGTTTTTTACTGTTGATTAGCAGATATCAGGTGAAGAAAACAAGATTTGAATATAGCAGCAGCTGTATTTTGCAGAGAAGCAAGCCCTGCAGAAAAATGGTCAGTAGTGAACTCCTCTTTGCCGCATTCTGCGGCAAAATCCCAGAATTTGCGGCAATTTGGAGGGATCCTGGTCTCTGCTTTCGAGAGCAGAGGCCCAGGTCCACTTATATGTTTCTGCAATGCAAGATTTTCTGTTTCTTCAACCTGTACCTGCAACAGAGAAGAGTATTCGTTTAAATTCTTCACTTGAATTCAAATACCGTTGCTCTCCCCGGCAACGGCGCAAAAAATTTGATTGGGAAAGAGTTGTGTAGAGTATTAGCACAAATATGTAACAAAGAGATGAAGTTAGAATCCACCTTGGTGCTAAGTCCACTCCACAAATGTATTTAAAGATTGATTTACCCTTTCCAATCTCCGCTATAGCAATGGCTATACCGGTCGATTCTCGAGGAGAGCTAGCGATAGAAGCGTTACGGTATGTAGTGAAGAAATGAAAACGAAATGTCTTCTATGTATTTACACAATTACAAGAAGTAACATGAAAAGAAGTGATGGATTTGTGCATTATGAAAAAGAAATTAAAAGAATGAGTGAAGTGTATTGCAAAGAAAGACAAGCTAAAAGAAAGTGTTGGAAAACTTTTAGATAAGAAGGTACATGGCTAGCTAACTTCACCTCATTGCTAACTTGCTAAACTCAATGGTGATTGCAAGATTGCCTCATGTTGACTCATTGGCAATTAAGATAACTTGCATGTTTGTTCAAGTGTTGTTTCCATCTTGAAGATTAGTGTTCTCTTTGTTGTTAGCTTGAAGCCTCATATTGAATCATAGGCTCTCTAAATAGATGTTCAATGATGAACTCTTGGATTGGTACTCAAGTAGTGCTAAGTTAGAAGAATCAACATTCATTTGAACATTCAAGACATAACTACAAATTAGCTTGAAGTAAAGAAGTTGTTCTTACTATACAAGTAGCATATGTTTTGGTGATCCATCCTCATGTTCCATCAAAGGCTCTTATTCTTGACAAGGCTCTATCCGAGGCACACATGAGTCATATTGAGTCTTTAACAAGCCATTACCAAGGGAAAGCAACAATACTTCCTTGGAAATCAAAAGAAACTGAAACTATGCAAGTATTGAAACAAGCAATCATCCAAAGAGATAGAAGTTAGCTAGGTTAGTTATTAGCTAGCCATGCAATATGAGTTTAGCTCTCCATTACACAAGTAACAAAGCTACAATTCATTATGTAAAGCGAAGATCTAAAGCAATTACAATGAACTAGAATCAAAGCAAGAAATTAAAGCAAGGTAAAGTAAAGCATACTAGAGTTTGCAAAGAGATGAATGGAGCTCTTTTGATTAATCCTTGGCCACAAGAATGTCACTTCCTTGGTACAAGCTCTCAAACAGCACTCTCTCTCTCACTTTGTCTAGATCTCTAGGAGGAAGAAGATGAAGTCTAAAAACCTAGGAGAAAACAAAAATACAAGAATTTTCCCCTATTTTCTTCTCTCTCTTCTCTATTTTTCGTGTGCAGACCTGGTCCTCTATTTATAGCCATAAGTGAGAAGCTTCGAGAGTCCTGGCCGTTACCACAAAATGCGGGCTCCAACGGCTTCACAACCGCCGCAGATACGCGGGAAAATCCCCGTTTTGGCGGCAAAATCTGGGCCGTTGAGCCCAGATTTTCTGTTACGATCTGGTAGTTAGGTGGTTATCCACGTGGCCTTCTGGAATCTTCAGTGGGCGCGCGGATCTCAACTGAATCCAAATTTAAATCTTAGCTCTTTTGGGATTATGGATTTAATCACTTTAATTATTGCTAATTAAAGTGATTAATGGGCTTTTTCTCTTTTAAGTTGTGGACCTGTAAAAATAGAGAGAAAATGGGTAAGAAATCACATTTTATTTACAAAATGCATAGTATGGAAGCGGTAAAATAGGTAAATATGTAGAACAATCAGTGACTTAACCCCAATACGTGTTGGCCTAAAGGTTCATCACTCTAATTTTGATGATGTTTATCTTATGTAGTTATAGTGCTAATGATTTTATGATTATTTAAGTTATAAGATTTACAAAGATCATGAGTCTTGTGTCTTGCTTTCTTAAAAGACTCAAAATCAAGTTTGAAGCTAACACATGTTTATTCAAGAGCTCAAGTACAAAGAAACACACTGTATGCTCAAAATGAGTCAAGCCCAAGGAATCAAGTTTTGGATGCTTTGAAGTATCAAAAGAAGAAAAGAGCATATTTATGTGACATTTAGATTTATTTAAAATCAAGTTTTAAAGGTTTGGATTGCTCATGAGATATTTACACACATACAATATTTATTTAGTTTTTGAGTTTCTTCAAAAACAGTTTATGTACAAAAGGATTTTTGGGTTTGGGAAAAACAGTTTGAAGTCATTTATATTTCAAATGGATTTTTAAAGTTACAGAAAGAAGTTCAAAGTTTACAATTTGTGATGATTTTTGATCACACGTTTTTACGCCAAAAAGAATATGTATGAACTTATTTTTGTAAGATTTTTTTCAAAGAAATTTACTTGTATTTTAAAAGATTTTTAAAAATAATTTATAAAGATTTTTGGCTTCTACCGGTCGACCGCCATCATAGTTAATTATTCTGCCGGCCGACCGCCCGGTCGATTGGATGTGCACAGACACATGCACAAGAAAAACTTGTGCATGTTGGTCGACCGACCAGTCAACCGATGAGAAGTCTGCTCTCTGTTTGTGTACATCAGTCAACTGCTGAGGATTGGCTGCTCTTTGTGTGGCCACTTTGGTCGACCGACAGTAGGATTTGAGCTCTGTGTACTCAGCTCGATCGACCTCCTGGTCAACCACTATTGGCAACGTATAATTCTAGCCGTTGGCTGGTCGACCGACAACCGTGTTAAAACTGTGTTTTTGCCTATAACGGCTACATTTTGATAAGATTTGTTCTGGATTAGTTTCTAATAGCTACTTTGGATTTTTAACAGCTATTTTCGTCCTCTATAAATAGAGGCACTGTAGAAAATCCTAACAAGAGTTTTTTAACATACTTGATCAATATTCCAAGCATTTTCAAAAGATTTACAAGAGCTTTTGAAGTTTGAGCCAAATTTTAAATCCTAATTTTGTATTAAGCTTTCAGTCCAATCTCCGCTAAAGTTTTCTCACCTACACAATCTCAGAGCATTCCGCTCTATATTCTTTATTATAGGATTGTGTTGTTAAGTGTTTGTGATCTTGAGAAGATCACTATCTCTTATATTGTGAGTTGTAGAGGTTGTGGCCTCAAGTGAGATTGCGAGCTCGTGTTGTAGGTGCTGCGGCACCGAATGAAAGACTTGCGAGTTCAAGAGTTTTTGAGAAAACTTGAAGCGTTGGTGATCTTGTGGGATCAAGCTCTAGTGGAAATTCTTCTTTGCGGCGAAAGCGGGGACGTAGAGCAAGTTACTTGAACCTCAAAACATATTTTCATGTTTGTGATTACCTTCTCACTATCTCTCTTCTCTACTCACTTGTTTATATCTTGCATACTTACATTACACTTATCATTACTGTTGGCCCGAAGGCCCATCACTCTAGTTTTGATGATGATCAACTCATGTAGTTATAGTTCTAATGATCTTGTGTTTAATTAGTGACAGATTCATGATCAAGATCTTAGTTGGTGTATAGCTTCAACAAAGGATTTAAAGTAAAGTTTTGGAGCTTGCACGGTTTGATTCACGAGCCTATGCATCAAGATCACATCAAGTACTCAAGAGGAGTCGAGCTCGTTGGATCGTGTTTGGACCAAGTCAAGAAGATGAGAGACTTCAAGTGAAGACTTCATGAAGACTTGTGTCTAGTTTGTTTTTATAAGATTTTGTTTTTAGATAAAATGTAAAGGATAGAATAGTTGGTGGATTGCTCAAGTATATCTTATACACACACACTCTTGATTTAGATGAGTTTTCATAAAAGAATTTTATTTCGGAAAAATACCGGTTTGATTTTTGGTATTCAATGTTTACATGTTTTTAAACCAAAATCATGTTTAGTGCTTAATGTCAAAAACATAGATATTTCATCATGTATGTGTAGTGGATCATATTCATACACACTATGCTTTAAAAGAGTTTAAATATCTTGTTTTTGTATTTGGTGAAGTTTTAGAAAAACAAGTTTTGGAAAACCAATTTGGAAAAATACAGTTTTTGTTTTGAACCAAATTTTCCAAGTTACAAAAATAGTTCAAATTATTTGTAACATGTCTTGATTGTGTTCAAGCATGTTTGTTTATCAAAGTAAAGTGTTAAAACTATTTTTGTAGATTTTTCATGATTTTATGGGATTTTATTTAAGCCAAAACGATCAAGTTTTTATTCCCAGAAATCTGTTTCCTGGCTTCAGCCGGTCGACCGACCGGTCGACCGAATCCTGATGTCGGTCGACCGACGTGCACAGACGTGCATGCCAAGTTCTGGCTGGAGGCCGGTCGACCGACCCGGTCGACCGTCCAGAGAGCTCTGCTATCTGGAAAGGCCCCGGTCGACCGGGCGGTCGACTGGACAGAGAGCAGTGCTCTCTGTATCCAAGCCACGGTCGACGCCGGTCGACCACTGCCCCAACGGTCAGAAAAATGATCGTTGGCGGTCGACCGCCAGGCCATCTGGCTCCCAACGGCTAGTTTTTCTAGCTCTATAAATTGGGGCATTTGGGGGCTGTTTTCTCTAAGATTTTTAAGTGGGTTTTGAGCTAGTTTTTCCAACTCCATTAAGAAGTTTTTGTAGGAAATAATACAACTGTAATGCGGATTAAAATCAAACCATGGATCAAAGAAGCATATACATCTCAAGAATTGAAAGCATATACAAATTAAATTCATATACATACCGGAAGCCATTGATCCAGATTAAGGTTGAAGATCCTTGTGATGAATGGAAGAAGAAGCCCCTTGTCTTTCACTTTGATTTCTGCAAACCCTAAATGCAAAGGATCCTCTTTTCTCTTCTCCTTTTCTTTTCTCAAAACTTCTCTGTTCTTTTCTGATGGAGAGACTCACGATAAAATGAGCGTACATTTTGATTTCTTTACAGGAGGAGAAAAGTGGGTCGCACATTTGCAATTAGACCCTTGAAATAAAGCCTTTCCATCATGGCCCCTTTATATTTCAAGAGACTAAATAAACTATAAAAATGTGACTTTAATATGGGCATAATATCATATCAGTTAACTTTAACAGGAATCCAATGCAAATAACCAAGGTTATTGGTCCACCTTTAATATGAGATTAACATTCTCCCACTTGGACCATTAACCGATTAGGTTAAAACTTTAGAAAACAAATAAATGAAAAGACTCATTTAAAAAATCATTTTTGACTCCATTGGATTCCATACTGAAAAACTTTGACACGTGATCACGAATTTTATAAAAACAACAACTGATAAGCCCAAATATGAAATTCCGTAATACTACAATTAGTTTGGACTACCAATGCGAGTCATAGCGGTTATACAACATCCACGTCATACTCCCTTCTATGTACCACAACATTGATAACCCTTACTAATTGAGTCCATAACCAAAATGACCCCTGTAATTGTCTTGTAAAGACATTTCCTGTTTAACATACATCCAAACATAATATGTGCACACATAATTGGATAACAGGAAACACAGAAACAAACTTTTATTTGTACAATAATGTCAATTACATAAGTACCAAAATACACGTTTACAGATTGCCCAAAAGACCCATTCTTACAACATGTTCCTTGAATGTCTTTGGAGGCAATCCCTTTGTCATTGGATCAGCAACCATTAAAGTGGTACTTAAACTTACAATTGACACCTTTTATTTCTCAACTCTTTCTCTAACCACCAAGTACTTAAGTTCTATGTGTCTAGAACCATTAGAGTACTTACCATTCTTAGAGAAAAATACGGCTGCTGTATTGTCACAATATATCGTCAGCGGCTTGACAATAGAGTCAACTACACCAAGTGCTGAGATGAAATTCCTTAGCCATAATGCATGATTTGTGGCCTCAAAACAAGCTATGAACTCAACCTCCATCGTGGATGAAGCAATAATGGACTGCTTCACACTCTTCCACGAGATTGCCCCACCTGCTAGCAAGAAAATAAATCCTGAGGTAGACTTCCTGCTATCTGGGCAACCACCAAAATCTGAGTCTGAATAGCCGATCACCTCCAACTGATCTGATCTCCTGTATGTGAGCATATAGTCCTTTGTCCCTTGAAGATACCTCATAATCTTCTTAGCCAACTTCCAGTGCTCCATTCCTGGATTGCTTTGGTATCTTCCCAACATCCCAACAGCAAAGCTGATATCTGGTCTGGTACAAGTGCTTGCATACATCAAGCTCCCAACAGCTGATGCATACGGAACTGTCTGCATTTGACCCTTTTCTAAGTCATTTCTGGGACACTGGCTACCACTTAATCTGTCACCCTTCTGAATGGGTGCAGGACTGACTGAACACATTTCCATATGAAATCTTTCCAAGACTCGGTTGATATAACCTTTCTGAGACAACCCTAGCAATCCTCGAGATCTATCCCTGAAGATCTCTATGCCAATCACATATGCTGCCTCACCCATATCAACCATCTGAAAGTTCTTGGTAAGATAACTTTTAGTCTCATACAGCAAACCAAGATCACTACTGGCTAACAAGATGCCATCTACATACAGAACCAGAAAAATAAACTTGCTCCCACTGATCTTTAGATATATACACTGATCAACAGTATTTTCTGTAAATCCAAAAGAGGTAATGGTATCATTAAACTTTATATACCATTGCCTGGAAGCTTGTTTAAGTCCATATATAGATTTCTTTAATTTGCAAGCCAAGTGTTCTTTTTCTTTAATTGCGAACCCTTCAGGTTGCTCCATGTAGATATCCTCATCCAAATTTTCATTTAGAAAAGCAGTTTTCACATCCATTTGATGTAACTCCAAATCATAATGAGCTACAAGTGCCATAATGATTCTAAGAGAATCCTTCTTTGATACTGGAGAGAAGGTCTCTGTATAGTCAATGCCTTCTTTCTGAGTGAAACCTTTGGCCACAAGTCTAGCCTTATATCGTTCGACATTGCCTTTAGAGTCGCGCTTGGTCTTAAAGACCCATTTACACCCGACTTTCTTACTGTTATAAGGCAATTCAACGAGATCCCAGACTTGATTTTGGTCCATAGATTTCAACTCATCTTTCATAGCATCAACCCATTTACTAGAATCATTGCATTCTATGGCTTGTGAAAATGAAACTGGATCTTTATTTATCCCAATATCATAGTCAGATTCCTGTAGATATACCACATAATCATCTGAAATGGCAGATCTTCTTTCCCTTTGAGATCTTCTCAAAGCTGCCGGTTGTGGTGGTTCTACAATATTTTCAATGGGAATATCCTCATGGAGTGGTGAACCAACATTAACTTGTTGTTCTGGTATCTCAACTTGATGATCAAGCTGAGGGACAACAATTTCTCTTGAAGGAAAGGGTATTGGGATATTTACCCTTACCACTTCAAGATCTACCTTTCTTGGTTCAGCACTCCCACTAATTTCACCATTTTCCAGGAATCTGGCATTACCAGTTTCAACTATTCTTGTACTATGGTTAGGACAATAAAATTTGTATCCCTTAGACTTATCTGGATAACCAATGAAATACCCAGATATTGTTTTTAAGTCTAATTTCTTTTCTTGTGGATTATAAATTCTAGCCTCTGCTGGACAACCCCAAACATGTAAGTGTCTTAAACTGGGTTTCCTACCAGTCCACAACTCGAAAGGAGTTGTTGGGACAGCCTTACTAGGAACCCTGTTTAAGATATACATAGCAGTCTTTAAGGCTTCATTCCACAATGAATTGGGTACATTAGAGAAGCTCATCATGCTCCTAACCATATCCATAAGTGTTCGGTTCCGCCTTTCAGCAACACCGTTCTGCTGAGGCGTACCTGGCATTGTGTATTGAGCACAATGCCATGCTTTTCTAGAAATTTGGCAAATGGGCCAGGATGTTGTCCTGACTCATCATATCTACCATAAAATTCACCACCTCTATCTGACCTTATGATTTTAACCTTTCTATCTAATTGTCTCTCGACTTCTGTAATGAACACCTCAAGATGTCAACAGCCTGAGACTTTTCATTTATTAGATAAACATAACCATAACGTGATAGATCATCTATAAAGGTAATGAAATACCTCTCTCCAGTAAACAGGGAATGGAGAGTGGTCCGCAAATATCTGTATGAATTATTTCCAGGAGTTCTTTACTTCTTGTGGCACCTTTCTTAGTGTGTTTGGTTTGCTTTCCTTTTATGCAATCCACACACACATCAAAATCAGTGAAGTCTAGGTTATCCAAAATCCCAGTCTTCACTAATCTTATAATTCTATCCCTGGAGATATGCCCCAGTCGCCTATGCCACAAGATTGAGGATTTTTCATTTATTAAGCCACGTTTTATACCAACATTCGAATGCAGAGATAATAAAGATTGTGCAAACTCATCATTCAATGAAATTTTATATAAACCATCACATAAAATTCCATGTCCAACCGGAATTGAATTATACATTAAAGAGAGTTTTCCACAACTAAACAAAACAGAATATCCAAAAACATCTAATTTGGATAATGACATTAAGTTTCTTGAAATCGAAGGTACATAAAAAGTATCCTCAAGATCCATCTGATGACCCGTCTCCAAGAGTAGTCGATAAACACCAACATATTCGACCTCCACTTTGAGACGGTTCCCCATAAAGACGAATCTCTCACTTTCCTTCGGTTTCCGGGTTGTAAGGAATCCCTGCATTGAATTAGTTATATGAGTTGTGGCTCCAGAGTCTATCCACCAAGTATTAGAAGGAACTTCAGCAAGATTTGATTCAAAACATACAAAAGAAAGATTTGTACCTTTCTTTTCGAACCAAGCTTTCCTCTTGTTGCAGTCCTTCTTCACATGTCCTTTTCTGCCACAGAAGTAGCATTTGACAGTGAAAGCTTTTCTATGACCTTGGCTACTTTCCCCATGGTCATTTCCTTTCTTTGATGGAAATCTCTTACCTCTTCCATATTTACCTTTCTTATGGATACCTCCTGAAGTTACTGCTAACACTGAGTGCTGTCCTTCTTGCCTCAGTCTCACCTCCTCTTGTACACACATACCAGTTAGTTCATTCAGATTCCACTTATCCTTATGAGTGTTATAGTGGATCTTGAATGCCCCAAACTGAGGAGGAAGTGAGTTGAGGATGAACTGTACCAAGAAGGACTCATCAACTTTCATTCCCAGTGATCCTAGCTTAGCAGCCTTATCAGTCATGTTTAGAATGTGTTGCTGAACTCCTCTATTACCATCATATTTCATGGTGGTAAGTTCAGCCATTAGGGTGCCAGCTAATGACTTATCTGCAGACTTAAAACGGTCTTTAACCGCACTTAATAGTTCAGATGCAATAGTTTGTAGGAGGGAGTGAAGTCTTGATGTTATTAGCTATGGTCATCTTTATGAACATAAGACTGAGCCTATTAGACCTTTCCCAAGCTTTGGCATGGCTGACCTGTTCTGCTGTACTCTCAGCAGTTACTTCATCAGGTTTGTCAACTGTTAGAGCCATGTCTAGGTCCAAAACACCCAGTGTAAACTGTACATGTTCAAACCACTCTGAAAAGTTGGTACCATCCAATGCCGGAATGCTGGTGGCATGAGTGTGAAGGGAAGTAGGGACGTTCACTGAAACATAATAGGACATTGCTCACATTAGGCCACTAATCAATACAAGTTTTAAATTTAATTAAGATGAACTATTGATATCACTTTGATTTCTCCTTTGGGCGAAACCTAAGCATATCTAGTGTTCACTCTTTAGGTGAGAACTTTTATCACCTATGTAGATCTAATATAATTTATGTCACTTAGTTAGTAAGTCATGTTACCTTTGGGTATCCAATTCCACACCACTAAGTTACATAAATTATACTATCCTGCCCCGGTTCATAATTATTTGAAAGAGACTTTCCTTTGGGCCAGTCCCAATCTCCTAACTAGAACTGCCATCGAGAATATTATTGTCTTTAATGTCACTTACATGACAAGTCTTTTATGTAGTTGTATATTCATAAGATTTACTAACCTAGGTCACTTTGGCAACTACTAAATCAATAAGCCTTATGAATACAAAACTAACCAATAATATTCTCTAATCCTTTTATTTGAGTAAAGCCATAATATCTCAATACATTACTTGACCAAGCATCAATCTATATTAACACAATAACTTAAATGTGTAACATACTTTAATGATTGATTATTCATAAATATTAGTCGACTACAAGGAATTACTAGTCGACTAGGGTCAAGTCTAGTCGACTATAGGTTTAGGTCTAGTCGACTAAGGCAAAGGAAAGTTAGTCGACTATACCAATATTATTAGTCGACTATATATTTTATTAGTCGACTACACAATTTTATTAGTCGACTCCTGAATCCAACAGAAAGTTCTCAATTCTCGGGTCACCGAATTAGTCGACTTGAAAATATGATTAGTCGACTAAACCTTAATTAGTCGACTAGTCATAAATTCAACTAAAAATCAAGTCGACTCCTGCAGCAAACAGCGACTTGCAAACTTTCTGGAAAGGAGATTAGTCGACTATACATTTGGATTAGTCGACTAATAGTCGACGAAGCAGTTTTCAAGGCAGTTTCTGCTTAGTCGATTTTAATCCCAAATTATCAAAAATTAGGGTTTTCAATTCCTTTGATTTTGATCCCAATTTAATTGCATAATTAGAGGAATATGAACATGAATTAGGGCTATTAAATCCTTTACAAATTCTACAATTAAAAGATCAAAAAATTCAATTTTTATGAATTGTTAATCAAAACCCTAACTTTTCATAATTCCTAAATCCAAGATGTATTGATTCTTTAATCATGGCTCTGATACCAAATGTAGGAAATAATACAACTGTAATGCGGATTAAAATCAAACCATGGATCAAAGAAGCATATACATCTCAAGAATTGAAAGCATATACAAATTAAATTCATATACATACCGGAAGCCATTGATCCAGATTAAGGTTGAAGATCCTTGTGATGAATGGAAGAAGAAGCCCCTTATCTTTCACTTTGATTTCTGCAAACCTAAATGCAAAGGATCCTCTTTTCTCTTCTCCTTTTCTTTTCTCAAAACTTCTCTGTTCTTTTCTGATGGAGAGACTCACGATAAAATGAGCGTACATTTTGATTTCTTTACAGGAGGAAAAAGTGGGTCGCACATTTGCAATTAGACCCCTTGAAATAAAGCCTTTCCATCATGGCCCCTTTATATTTCAAGAGACTAAATAAACTATATAAATGTGACTTTAATATGGCATAATATCATATCAGTTAACTTTAACAGGAATCCAATGCAAATAACCAGGTTATTGGTCCACCTTTAATATGAGATTAACAGTTTTCTCCACTTATTTGAGAGCAAATATTTCCAATCAAAAGGGAGTTTATCAAGAGTGTTTGAAAGTGATTTTCTGAGTTTTCCTCCACCACTTCCATCCTTGTTTTTTCTCACAAACACTTGAGCAACCCATTGACATATTCATTCTATAAGAGTGTTTTTGTGAGAGTGTTTATTGGTGATCAAAGTGTTTAGATCACCAAGAGTTCTTTCTTTGTACTTTGAGGAGGCGGACGGTTGTGTTCGCAGTGTTTCAGGTTCTAGTGAGAACTTGGTGTTTGAGGTGCGGCCTCGGCGAGCTTGTGGGCTTGCGGTGTGTACGGGACTAGAGAGTCCAAGAGTTCTAGTGGGAACTCCTTATAGGTGTTGCGGCACCGAGTGATCCGGTGGGATCGGTTTATAGTGAAAATCCTTCAAGTGTGAAGGCGGAGACGTAGAGCAAGGGTGCTCGAATCTCGAAACAAATCTCCCGTGTTTGCGATTGCTCACTCTCTATCTCTTTGTCTTTATATCTTGCATGTTTTTATTGTCTTTATCATTATATGCTTGATATACCTTGTGTGCTTATTGTATATGCTTGGGGATTTTTGCTAACACTTGTATTCAACCAAGAGAGCCAACGCGGCACCTCACTCTTATTTAGAGGAATCTTGAGGAGTTAGTCCAGAGCCCTTCACGGGAATTCGGCTACACTCTTGTGTTATACGTGGTGTTTAGTTTAAGAAGTTTAGTTTGCATCATAATAGTTTTTAATTTCGCATTTAGTGACCATTAGATTAGCCACATTCACTACCTCATTCCCACCCCCTCTAGGTGATTTACAATTACAAGCTTGATATCTATTGCGCTAAATTGTTATACTTGTGTTGGAATGTTTAATTGCTCTAGTTAGTATAGAATTGTTAACTAAGTTTTAATTCTGCATTATTTTAACCTATCACCCATTGACCCCTCTTCTAGGTGATTTTAATATGTTCTCTAACACTGACGACGACGACAAACAATGACGATGATGGCAACGATGACCGCTAACAACGAGGACAAAGGATTTAGTCCAATTTTGGGTTAGGTTTAGTTTTGCAGGAAGGAAAGGGATGGGTCGGCAGGTGGGTAGGTGAGTGGGGGAGTTTTGTCGCGGTCTTGGTTAGCTGATGTGAGGTAGGGTAACTAAGTCGTTTCACAGCCGCGGTTAACGGCGTTACAAGGCTAATATATGATATGGTATTTTTGTGATTTCTAAAGTTTAGGGAGGTTTACTGAGAAAAAAATGAAACTTTAAAGGGGTATTTAGAAAATAAGCAGAAAATTATACGTGAAAACAAAATAATTTGTGGTAATCTCAGATCCCTCCACTTTGTGATTTTGACCCTGTTGTCGACCTTCTATCATATTTCAATTGAAGGCGCAACTAAAAATATCGGCAATTTGGCCAATTGGAACAAAGCCCTGAGAACTCTTCTAACTAATTACCCTTCTTGTCTCCCTCCTTTTATTAATCATCCATTTGTCAAAATCACCGTCACAATTAAACCGACTTGTTACGTTGACAGGTTTAGATTCCCTAAATTAGATTTGAGTAAGACATTCACAATTAATCATAATAATCAATTCAATTATGCAGGGAAATGTTCCGGTTTTCAGAGACAAATTTGACACGACACCTCAAGAATCATGAATCTGAAATATACAAACTAGAACACTGAAGTTATTGACTTTAGTTTATATTTGTATCGTAAACTTTGTCACGTAATGTAAAATGACTCATCACGTATAAGTTTCTCAAAGAAATATCATGTCACTTGAATTAAACTCATTTAAGAAATCATTGGACTCGTTGGGCTGCCTGAATAAGTGGAGCGTTGGCTTGTTAATTTATTCAGTTCAACTATTTGACACAGCTTGATATTTGTTTCGAGCTTAAAGCACTGTTTGGTTGGTGAAAACCAAAAAAAAAGAAGAAAATGTATGTGGGTCTCGCCCGATCAGGTTTTTGGTGTTGTTCGAACTAAGAGCTTAAATTCTGACACGCAACTATAACTGTAAAATGATGAGTTAAAATGTGAGACTCATACGTTTTTTTTCTTTTATTTTTTAGAGCAGAAAAAATGCACGTGGGTTCACACGTCAGCACAAAAATATGAGATTTTTGCTCAGGCAAAGAAAGGAGGCTTTAGATGGCTACATCTGAACAACGTGGTTTTTTAAGCACGTGGAGCTTTAGCCCATGTATTTGTTCAATTATCAAAACAACATTAGAGTCCAAGATGACTTAACTTTAAAGCATATAGCAAACTTATTTAAAAATTAACGTAAATTAATATCAAGATAAAAATTTCAAGAACCGAGCAACGAGGACTTGAAGGATATTTAGCCCACCAGATGTTTTGTTGAAAAGCATTTAAAGATTTTCGAATGCAATTGAGAGATTTGATTCAAAACTGTTTTATTTCACTTGTCCAGTAAAAAAAAAAATATTTTATTTATAAAAAAAAAGTTTTTTTAAAAAAGAGAATTTTTTAAAATTCCACTTTTAAAAGTTAATTACAAACGGACCTTAAAAATTTAATTATAAAATTTACCTCCAACAAGTCAAGCAGGCATTGAGCGATTTCGCCTCGCCTGTGTGGTGCTGGGGCAGCGCGGTGAGAGTTTTTTGGTCTGGGAAGCCGGACGCAAAATTATAAAAATTTTATGTTCATGTTCATCAAATCTAGACTTATAATTGTAACAATTTTATCCGGATTTGGTGAACCCGAACTGTAGAATGTTCCACATGGATATTTTTTTTTGCTGTAAAATTGATTAACAGACACATTTGTAGTCCAATAGTTAGGTTACTTGCCTTCCAAGCAATGGGCTTGGGTTTGACTCTCGCCAAACACAATTTTATTTTATCATTTGTTTAACTCAAAAAAGCCCATCTAAATTTGAAAAACTAAAAACCGAGAAAGAAGAAATTAAAAAAAAAAAAAATCCTAAATCAAGAGTCACGGTAGGAGTTGAACCTGGAACTTTCTACTTCGAAAGAAATGCTCTATCTATTGCACCTACAGATATCTAAATATTAAAAATTTAAAATTATGACTAAAACTAGCCTAGTTAAAATTACAATTTTAGGTCCGAATTTGATCATTCGGACCTAAATTTGTTTCGATTTTTCATCCGTGTTTGCTAAACGCGGACTAAAAAATTGCCAGGCATCCCAGCGCAATACAGACGAGGCGAAACTGTTCAACGCTACGTGACACAGACGCGGCGTTAATTTTTTTAATTAAATTTTGTTGAGGTCTTTTTTGTAATTAAATTCAGAAAGAGAATTTTTAAAAAAAATTTCCCCAAAGAAACAATCAAAAGTATCAATCACAAAAACATGGGAGCAAATCAAAAAATAAACAAAACAAAAGGTGCTCTCTGCGGATCAAGACCCTCAACTCCCAGTTTCCTCCAATTCCAAAAATGGAAGACGCAGCCTCGTCTCTCTCTCACATTCCAAAATGGAAGACTCGTCTCGCTCCTCCCCCGTCACAGTCTATCCTCACCTCTCCTCCTCGACCGAACCCGACTTGAACCCGCAACCCACCAGCGCCTCCAACAGCCTCCAGAACAACGACGGCGTCCTCAGCTCCTCCGATTCAACGACGATGAACCCAGCAGCGGCACCCAACAACAACGATGCCGAGTTCGGGTTCCAGAGGGCCGAGATGGGCCAGTTGCCACTCGTCGGCACCGTCCCGAAGTTCGACCGCCACGTCTTCCTTTGCTACAAGAACCCCGAGGTCTGGCCCTCTCGTGTCGAGGCCGCGGAGTTTGATCGCTTACCCAGGCTGCTCGCCGCCGCTCTCAAGCAGCGAAAGGCCGATATCAAGAAGAAGGTGAGCCAGCAATATTTTTTTCCCTTTTCTCTTCTTTTTGCTGTTTCTTGATGGATCTTTTTGCTGTTCCTTGATGGATCTATGGGGTGTTACTTTTACTTGTGATTTGTTTGTGATTTGTTTGGTTAGTATTGAGTTGGTAATAGATTTTTGTGGGATTTGGAGCAGTGTTATCCACTGCACTGTCGAATTGCAATCCAGTTTGCTCTTTCTGATTTGTGGTGAGTTCCCGATCACATGAGTAAGACTAACAACCCCAGAGATCAAGAAAGCCTTGATAGACCAGTTGATTTAGGAAGCTAATTTGATGTATTTTTTGTTGGGATTTGGGTCGAACAAATAGTCGCACATCGGCTAGACATAGGGATGATCTTAGGTATATAAGGATTTGGGCTACTCCACCTAGAAGGCTAGTCTTTTTGGAATGATGTCCGAGTCCTTACAAATGGTATCTGAGCCATGACCCAAACTTAGTCGTGTGTGTAGTTGAGCTCTCGAGATTGATAGCTGAGTCCGTCTTCACGTAAGACGTGCCTGCAAACAAGGTGAAAAGGAATAATAACCTGCAAGTTGTGCTTCACATAAGGCGTGTGCTGAAACGCAGTAGAGCATATGTGTCCAGGCGTGGATTGGGATGGTGCCCCGAGTCCTTACTAACTAATATCTAACTTTTAAGAAATAGACTTACATTCATAATTATCAAATGACCCTAGCAATGCTTCCCACCATGAACCCATTTATTGGTCTGATTAAGACTACCCTGTCTGTACTGCATACCATTCAAAGTAGAAAGTAGAGCACCTTGTCTTTGTATCTATATCACGGTGCAAAAGCTACTGCAGGGATTGATTTTGGTTGGTTTGTTCAAGGAGGAAATTTTAGGTGTTTCTTGTTTCTGTATTTGTTTCTTTAGTTACTGTATTTTGAGAAAAATGATTGTGGGTTCTAATTGGATTATGATATTAATCATTTTCGAAGAGAAAGGTAAATCATGTGATTTTATATGAGAATTAAGTTCTGGAAACTCTACTTAAATTGTTCTGAAAATGGGATTCAGTTGTTTTGTGATTGTATAGAAGTTGGAGGCTTGGGTGGACAATTTTTTTCCTTTTTTTTTTTATATATTTTTAGATTCTTGGGTTATTGCCTTTTGAAGGCAAAAACTATTCTTTAATTGATCTTGAGTTCGAGTGAAGCATTGCACACAAAATTTTGTATGCTTAGTTACAAGAAACTCATCGTAACCTAGATTTTGCAATAACTTCTAACGAGTAATTTACAATAAGAACAACAAATCACTTCGTTACAAATCTTTGGGGTGGGCTACATGAATCCTCTTTCTCCATTTCACATGGTTAAGGCCACTTCTGTTGTTAAATATACAAATATGGTATCCTTTTTAACTCTCTAAAGGCCTCGATCCATGACCATTAAGTCTACCCTTACGCGTCCTTGCTCCATTATCTACGAGCCTTATCACTTGTCCTAATTGGTGCATTTATCTCCATAGCACATGCCAAACCATCACAACTAGTTCTTCTTGAATCAATTAACTTTAGTTGTTGCTATCTTGGGATTCTTCTGATTGCTTCAAGTTGATCTTTTAAAGGCGTTGCCCCTCGTTCAATCAACAATCTTTTTTCCAGTTACGCTTAACTTTTGGACATCTTGGTTCTTAATTGCCTAGCCTTATTACTTGTACAATACGGTTGTCCTATAGCCTCCTTATATCACTTTACATTCTTCGTGGATAGTCTAATCACATTTTCTCTTTTATAACATTTTATCTTCTTAATTGATATTCTCAATTGGTTCTCCCTCATTTTATCTTTAGTTATTGCTGCCTCTAAGTTCTTATGGATGCATTTAATTCTTATTTTTTTTAGAGTTTTGCTACTCAACTATCTCAACTTTCTCATTTCATCAACACTCAACTGTTGGACATCATGGTTTGTTTTATTGCCCAACATTATTACAGGTATAAGATGGTTGGTTGTTCAACAGTTTTATGACAATATTTTCCCTTCTTCATTGGTATTCTAATCACCGAGTACTCTAAAAACTCTTCTTAAAACTAACAATCCACTTTGATTCTATGAACACACATCCTCCTCGATTCTACTAGGGTGATGAATAATCGATCTCTTTATGAAGGGAAATGATCACTTTTTGGTAGTTCTTTTGAGCTCCTTTTTCCTAGTCTTGCTAAAGCTACATTTTATAGATTCTAATTTCATCAAGCTGATTCTAAATCTTTCGCATTCTAAATCATGGTTCAAATCTCAATCAATTCTGATATATATGGGTTCTATGTATCGGCTTTTGAGGTACATGATACGATATTAACCCCATAATATCGGCTGATATTATGTGCGATATTGCTGATTTGGTTGTTATTGATAGCCAATCCTAACAACATTGATACTAAAGACAATCAGCTGTACTCATACAGAAATTTTAAACCATGTTCTAAAACTTCTATCATTCCCCCCCCCCCCCCCCCCCCCCCCCCCCCCTAAATTCCCTTCTCTTATCTTAGCAATCAATACTATATCATTTGCAAACAACATGCAACACGAGGCTTCATGAATATACCAAAAGGTTTATTCTTTAGCAAAATGATATGAAGTTAGTGTGGATCATTGATGGAAACCTATGGTAACAGGGAATAGATCTATCTCCCATTCTATTGTTTTCACACTTCTTGTTGCTTTGTTATGCATATCCTTGATTACATAGATATGACTATAAGATATTTGTTTTTGGTAACCTGAGCTTTTTCCATTGTCTTTTTGATTTTTTATGGTTGACCTTTAAACATCTTGCTATCCAATCCGTAACAAGGAAGACATGGAAGTTGACATCACCTTGACCTATTAGAACATAGCCATAAAAACTCCTCTGAGTAATCTTCTCATCTCCCTCATCTCTTCTTAATCATCATAGATACTATTAGTGACTAACTGATTATGTAGTCAAACATCACAAATGGACCCCTATGTTTATAAATTCCTCTAACAGATAAGTAGATTTCTATATATACCTGATTTGGAGAAGACACTCACAATTAAATGTAGCCATGATGCAGTCGTTAAAGACAAATTTGACTAATTACTACTACTATTATCATGAATGGAATTATGCAAATCAGAACATTGAAGTTATTGACTTTGAGGTGTGATTTATATCATAAGGATTCTAAGTTTTATAATTCTCATAATTTATTTGAGAATTTGGAGGATTTTCTATGAGACAAGCTTAAAACATCAAATTATTATTATAGTTGGATATTTGGGACAAACACTTCTTTGTTATTGTAGAAGAGGTAACTCTACTATTATAGCTAGAGAGGTCATCTAAAGCATGTGGGAGGATGGCGAGAGGTATTGCTTTTTATACGCAATTGGTCTGGAGTTTGATTGCTACCATGATTAACTGGAGTGTTCCAAGCAGATAGACAATTGACCAACATATGGTGGATGACACTTCACATGCTTGAGAGCTTAGGTAGATGCACTAAGATGCCTAGATACCCTCCTAGTGAGGACAAGAAACAACTAGAGAGCAAGACGCACAATTAGCCAGTTGTGTGTGTAATTTGGCAGCGGCACAAACAAGAAAATAAAAGAAGATAAAATTCATTACAACAATTTATAGTTTAACTGATGTCCTAAACTCCTAATAATACTATAAGAACAAAATTTCATATTCTACTTGGATTCCTAGGACTCCTAATAGTAGTTCTACTTGGTACCTATAATGGGAACCTTTCAGTATTAAAGCAAGAAAAGGAATCTTTCAATATTAAGTGCTCAAACTTCAGATTTACATTTCTTGATAAATCCAATAGTGATAACATAATAAATATATCTATAGGATTTTAGTTAATTTAAAGATAAGTATAATAATCCTTGTTTTGATATAAAGATCAAAATTAATTTAAAAAGGAATATTTTGTATTGCAGGTAAAAGTTTTTATATTGTTAGGAAAACACTTAAAGGTTAAGCTCGTGGTTGTGGGACAACAATGTATAAAGCTAATTGGACACCTATATTGCAGGATACAACCACACCAACATGGATGTGAAACACATAGCAAAATTTTAAAAATACATGACACGTGTGTTCGACATGACACAACTTTATGATAAGAGTGTTCGTGCCAAATAGTTGAACACCTAACGCTCTTTCTCACTTTGGACCTTTAGGCCACGTGAAAATGCCTCTTGCTGGAAAGGCCCTTAGTTTTGTTTGGAAAGGCAGAACAAATGGAAGCAAATAGGTATGCTTTAAAATTTATAATTATGACTCGTGAGATTTGAACACCTAGGATCTCTTGAAACCCGATGCATAAATACCATGTTAGAAAATTCTTTATCCAAAAGCTTATGTTGTTGTGTTGTGGGCTAACAATGTATAAATCAAGCTAATTGAACACTTAACACCATGGTTTAAAATCTCTACCGGTCAATATTTTTAAGTATAAATAGTGTTAATATTGGTCATATCGAAAATATTGGCGATATCGGCCAATATTATAAGGTTAATATCGTATTGGATATCTCAAAATCTGCTAAGATATTGCTGATATATATCGAAATCGGCGGATATTTAAAACAATGTACAACATATTTGATAGAGTGACATTTTGGACCCGCTTTTTTCCACACCCAAAATAGATACCCACCCCCTATTTTACAATGACCAATGCAAAACTTGGGTAGTTGGGTTTTTTTAACAAAATGAGTAGGTTGATGTGTTCAATCACGGGACTCGTTTTGGATGTGGAAAGTGGGGGCCTAAACATACTATCTCCCCTGTGATCTTCATATTTTTGTATTGCTTTCAGAATCATATAAATTATTTTTTATTAAGCACAAATAATGTGCAAGTTATTTTGAAACCCATGAACCATACAAAGAATACCTATTTTTTAATGCTCTTAAAACGTAATTAATACTTTTTGTTCCAGTATTGCCCTTCTCTTTCATCTTTTAGCCCCCCTCCTCACACTCGAGCATGCACGCACGCACACATTCCTGGTCTTCCGTTAACCTTGAGAATCTTAGCCTAGCCAGATAAAAACGTAATTAGCCAACTAACCCATCAAAAATTCCATAATTAAATTCTCTCTTCTTGAATATACAAAATAGTGGCCTTGGATTAGACAATTATTAAATCTGGAATTAGGCTAAGGATTATGATAGATGTTAATTCAAGGATGTGATATGAGGCAGTTGTGCTGTTGAGAAAGAGGATGCAGAATGAGAGCCTAGAAGAGCGCCAGATGAATAGGCATTTTTTTGGTTGAACAAATTTTCTGCGGGGTGTTCAATACCTGGAATGTTTTAGGTAGAACAAGTTAATAATAATAAAAAGCCCTGCCTTATGCTAACGTTGAGAGAGGTAGGGGAAGGGCACTCTTGATTATTAGGTTTTAGATGAAAAGTAACATGGCATGGAAAAAAAAAACCAAAAAAAACATTAAAATATAAGGATACATGGAGGTGTTGCGGCACATAGCAAGTGCTGAAAATCTACCATTAAAAACTTAAAAGGGCTTAAATAAAAAAAAAAAAAATCAAAAATCGCGATTTTGTATCCCAATATATTCTTCTAGTTCAAATAGGAAGTTTGATTGTTCAACTACCTATGAAGGACCTGGGTTTTTCTTTTTCCCTTCCTGTTGTTTATATCAGAACAATATCACTGGGCCTGTTTGTTAGTTGATTTTTATTTTTTAAAGAAAGGGCATAATGGGGTGTTAAGAATGAACCTTGCCTTTTTGGAAAGCATGCAAATACGTGGGCCATTGTATGCTGCTGCTGCTGCTTCTTGTTGTCTAAGTGGATTAGCACTGTTTTGTTTTAATTAAAGTGTATATTTCCTTTCTTTATTTGTGTATACTCGCTTTTAGGCTATGTTGCATCACGGGCACAACAATGTTGAAATGGACACGGCATGTGAATACATGGCAAATTCTTAAAAATACACAAGACACGCGTGTCAGACACGTTTCGGATACGACACAACTCCATAGTAGAAGTGTCCCATAGCAATTTGGTCGGGCTTGGTTCAGGTTTGACCTGACTGATATGTTCTTGACTGCTACTTGACCCGATTAACAATCGGGCACTGACCCCAATTTGACCCACCTGATAATCAGGTTATCCTAACCTGATCGACTAACCTGATTATTGCGTAAGTGTGGTCTAAGTCCAATATATCTAATTTAATTTATTTTTTAAAATGTACAAACCGGGGGACAACTTGGGGTTGTGTTCGAGAACTAACTAAACAGAATTGAGGTAAGTCCCAACCCGTTTATTGGCACCTCTTTTGTGCTCAAGAAGAAAAATTATTTATACTTTTTTTAGCATACAGGTTTTTGTTTGAAATATAATTTGAAGAGCTGGATTCAAACCCAATGCCAATTTCTTGGCAACAAAACACAATAACTACTTGTACACTTAATTATGGGCAATACATTAAATACACACATTTCCTCAAGGGGAGAAAATATTGTTTTAATAGTTATATTTTTAATTGGGTCAAGTCAGGTTAGCTGACCCTTGACTTTAACCTGACCACTTATTAATTCGGTTAGAGGTGTAGACCTAATTGGGATCCATACCCATTTGTGCCCAACCCATACTTGGTTAGTTTGGGTCGGGTTCAGGTCAACTAGTTAGGACGGATCAAGATTGCCACTCCTACTTTCTTTTCTTCTTTGTTTACTTGGAGCATCACATATTGCTACTTATTATTGATTAAGCTGGATCAGAAAAGTGTTTCGTTTAACTAACTCTATCTTTTTCTCTCTGCAGACTCTCTTGACCATATGTGAAGGAGAGGATGGAACAGAAACATCAAATGGAGATGTATTGATCTTTCCAGACATGATTAGATACAGGTTCAGCTGTTAAGTTATAACTGAGTGTCCCCAGTAATTTGTTGACGTCTACTTAGATTCAGATGCTCAAGTTTAATGCAATTGAATTTCATTGGTTTCAGGCGTTTGACACACTTTGATGTTGACAATTTTGTTGAAGATGTTCTTGTCAAGGACGCTGAGTGGCTTCCTGGACCGGGTGAGGCACTGACAGGTTCATATGTTTTTGTATGTGCTCATGGTAGTCGAGATTTCAGGTGTGGTGTCTGTGGACCTTCTCTTATCAAGAAATTTAAGGAAGAAATAAGCGCGCGAGGACTTCAGGCTCAAGTGTCAGTGAGCCCATGTTCGCACATTGGTGGCCATAAATATGCAGGCAATGTCATAATATTTAGTCGAAACATCCATGGAGAAGTGACTGGCAATTGGTGAGAATAATTTCTTGACAAAGTAATTGAGAAAGTTGACTCCAATTTTGCATCTCTACTTTGTGATGATTTCTAGTAAAGTCTTCTCTGATTAATTCTGATTTACCCTTTGCACTTCACCTTAATAATTGGTTATTGGACTTGTATTGGTAGGTATGGATATGTTACTCCAGATGATGTATCTATATTGCTTGAACAACACATTGGGAAAGGAAAATCATTGACCGACTTTGGAGGTACCTCTTGTTTGTGGTTTATCCTTTCTGTTCAACCACCTGGAAATTATCATCTGCTTTTAGATAATAAACATTTTCAAAGTAGAATCTTTAATTAGATATCTTGCAGTTTTATGTGCTAACTTTGTTATAATGCTGCTGCTGATAACTTCCTTAGAATATTGCTTTTCACTATTTTAAAAAATAAATTCTTCTTTATTTCCTTGTATGTGTATTAGGTGGGTACATGCTGCAACATACCTTCAGCATGGAAGTGCATGTAAAATATCTTCATTACATTATTTGTATAATTGTGCAACTGAGCTAGGTGTATGGTTGCTCTACTTCAGGTTTTAAATAGCACTGACAAACATGATTTCTCCCATTAATTAAGTGGTGTTTCAAAATATTGATACGTCTTTTGTTTGGATTTGCACCTGCCTCTTGGATAATCTAGGTAATGTTATGGAGCCAATTAATCATTTAAAAATTCTTTTGGTTTCCTAAATATAAGAGGTCATGCTTCCAGCCTTTTTCTGGCATGAGGAAGTTTTGTACTCGCATATATTATTTATACAAATTGTAGTTTTGCCACACGAACCTTCCTTTGTTCAAGGAAATATTGATATTATCTCTATACTATTTTCAACATCTGCTAATGGTACATTTCAAAAAACTAGTTTCAAATCCAAGGATCTTGGCTGATGTTTTTTCTCGAGCTATCTCCACCCTTTCCCAACTCTATAGGAAAAGGATTGTAGATTAATTTAAGCAAATAATTATATGCATATCCTGTATTTGACCTGTCTTTCCCCTCATAAATGGTCAATGTTGAAGAAGAGGCTATACGGTGTTGGAAAAGCTGTTTTTGTGGAAAATTCAAAGTTATCAAATATCCATCTTAATATCTTGGTATATATATATTATAAACCAGGAGAGGTTTCTGTGCGTTTTTTTAATTTTATGATAGTTTCCTTAATGCCTCACCTTCAAAATCATTAGAATCTACTCCCGATCCATCTGTTGTTGCTGTTTGTTTTCCTACTTCAATTTTGCATTTAATGTATTATCTGGAATCAACCTGTGGTTTTTTTTTAAATTGTTCTAGCCAGTGTTTTGTCAGGTATCAGTTGCATTCACTTTAGTTTTTCTGTTGAAGGTACTATAGTACATATAGATGTTCACTTCTGTTAACCAACTAGTCCCATCAGGATCGTGTTGGGCATGCCACACATCTATGCAATGAAGCTGCTTAGAAGAATCGGAACACAATTTTATACCCTCTGGTGAACTGTCTTTAGTTTTAGCATCTTGGGCCAAATATTTAGCTTTCCATCTATTTGGTTAATATTATGTGTTTATGTATATGCAGATATGGGGTTGGGGGGCGATATGGGGATGGGGGGCGCTGCCGGAATAATGGTTTTTCTCTGCGTACTTGGCTTTAGATCTACATGTAATTTGGAATGCGCAACACATGTTTATCGTTAATTGGATAGCAATTAATGGTTTCACTACTTTAGTTGGGTAATTGACATACAGTAATTAATTTGATTCTAATTGATTGGTTGCTCAACTGCTACATTGTGAAGGGTCTGGGTAAACAATGGAGTTTGAGAGAGAAATGGGGCACATACATCCTCTTTTTAAGGACACCATGATGCAAAAAGTTCCAAAACCTAAAATCTCTTTCCTTTTTGAGAACGCTGGCAACATGCGCACGCGCACACAATAGACAACACATGTCCTCTACATAGAGTTTTTCCATCTCTCTCTCTCTCTCTCTCTCTCTCTCTCTCTCTCTCACGCACGCACGCGCACACACATCATAATTTGTCGTGTGTGTGTGTGTGTGTGTGTGTGTGTGTGTGTGTTTGTATTTTCCTTTCATTACACTATTCATCTTTATGTGTTAGCGCCATTTGACTTCTACGCTGAAGTGGGAACAGCCTATGCAAACACGCTTATCAGTATTATCCTGGACGGTCAGGAGTGTAGACTGGACGTAAAGCACTCTCAGAGGTTCACGAAGAAAAGAAATACTACACTTATCGTAATGATTGCAAACCAGCAGCCCAGATGCTTAAACGAGAACCCAGCCTTTAGGGTGCGCTTCATAAAATGAGATTCACAACCAATATAAGCGAACTAAAGGAAGAAGACTAATAGCTACAGTGTGGGGATGTATAAGAAGAAGGGCGGAGAGAACTATCTGACAATAACAAAATCTTTATGTTTTAGCGCTATTTGATTTCTACGGTACTAGTTTACAACTCATGCTCTTTTGAATCTAAGGTTCTTCTTTCTCTTATTATATGTTGGTTGTGGTGTGCCTTCAACTTTAGACGATGACACCCCCCCACCCCCCCCCCCCCCCCACCCCCACAAAAAAAAAAAAAAAACCCACCAAAACACACACACACACACACAAAGCCCCTCACCGTGTACATATGATAAAATAAAAACACCACCACAAAGTGAAAAAAAAGACAAGGGCGCATTGCTCCTCATTTTTATCACCTACAAAATTTCCTATTTGGAATAATTACTTTATACTTGACTGTTGTATCTTCGAACTTATGGGTGAGAGAAAAAAAATTAGGGTTCATGTCACCACGAGTATGGCAAGCAAATCTACTAGTCTGTTGTGCCCTGCTTTTCCTCTTCATCATGTACACTAGTAAAATTCTTTGCTGTTGAACAATTTCTTCTCTTGCTAACTGTGAAATAGCATCTATTAAAGAATGTAACTTGTTTGTACAGCTGGTCATGAAGTTTCCACAAGCATTTTCCTTTATCCGAACCCTTAAAGCATGGTTTAAAATCTCGGTATTGGCTAATGATTTTAAGTATCAATATTGGTTATATCGGCAATATCGGCCCTGATATCAGCCGATATTATAGGATTAATATCATATCGGATACCTCAAGACCGGATACGATATTACTGATATATATGGGAATTGGCCGATATTTGAAACCATGCCTTAAGAGTCTTCTTGGTTATGTTCAATTCCTTTAAAAATTTAGCTAAAGAGGTTGTTCCATTTGGGAAAACCATGCTTGAAGAAAACACTTTTTGCAGCGTTCTTTCTAAGTTGAGTAGCTTAGGGGTGCCAACCGGGTCGGTTTTTTAACACAAACCCGACCCAATCAAACTCGAAAAAAAATAAGGTTTTTGGGGCCTTTGGGTTCATAATTTTGGAAACACATGGGTTTGGGTTGAAAATTTCTAGATTACCTTTTTTATGGATCGGGTTTGGGTGTCACTTAATCTTTTAGATAGGATTTTCCCTCTTTTCGAAGAGTCCTCAAGTTTCATCTTATCTCATTGTGATGTTTCTCGCTCCAAGTCTCCACTCAACATTGTTTTTTCTAGTTTTTCTAATGCTCTTTATGATGTCTAGTGTCATAAGTCTCTTTATTCCTTTTCCAAATCGGCTCAAACTGATTTCTATATGCGCAAATCGACTTCAAGTCTCTCTCTCTCTCTCTCTCTCTCTCTCTCTCTCTCTCTCTCTCTCTCTCTCTCTCTCTCAGTTTTGATTGATTGATTTTGTTTTGTGTTTGTTTATTTGCGCGTATGTGTGATCAACTGTTCAAAGATTAGATCTGTTAAAAAAAAAATCTAATTAGAAAAAGGTTCAGTGTAGTATCAGCATGCTAGCTCTAGAGTTGTAACCAAATTTAATTTGTTAATGAGGGTATAGTAACGTTAACATCGTTTTCAGTAGAATGCATACCATTGCATATTCTTGATTTTGTGTTTCTCAATTTGATGGCTTCCGTACTAATTCTGTAGGAATTAAATGTCCAATTATCATGTTTGATATAGCTGTTTTCCCTATCTTTAATCATTCAAAATCTGTCTGCACTTTGCACTACATATTCACAACATAAATTACTCAGAATCATGTTTCATCCCTTTTTCTAAATTTTGGGGCTGTGTGTGTATTTCTCCTTCTGTCTGTTTTTTCTCTCTACAGTATTGATTATGTAATGGCTAATTAATCCTCCATTGATTTTCATATGAATCAAGTTTGATCTTATGATTCTTCTCTTTAATCACCTGATTATAGTATGTATAAAAACTTTTGGATGCACGTAAAAAGGTTGTGTGCACAAGGAATTGCTTTTGGATGCACGTAAAAAGGACTCCATAAAATGATTTACTAGATGTACTTCTTGACACAATACTCCCTAAATAACTGAAATGTCTTGGATTGTGAGTTTTTCTTGCTGTAATCATTCTTGGCAGTCTTCTCCAATGATCAATATATTGATAAAACAATTTGAAGATTTCATTTTTTTTCTCCCTTATTCATGAATATGTCACCACTTTATCAGAAAATATTTGTAACTTGTTCACTTGGTAATCCTCCCATTTCACTACTTTATTGGGAAATATTTGTCACTTGTTCATTTGGTAATCCTCTCAAAACTTTTTTGTTTACTTGTTGTAAGTCATTGCTTAATCATGTTCTTCACTGATTTAGTGGTGGTTATTTGTTGCTCACATATATATATATATATATATATATATATATATATATATATATATATATATATATATATATAGAAAAATGTATATCAGCCTGCGGGCTGAGAGTACTCTCTCAGCCTGCGGTGACGTGGCTCAATTTGTTTCCTCACTGACTTGCGGCCCGCTTTTAGGAAAAAGTTAAATTACCAAATACCCCTTTCGATAACTTTCCTTATTGTTTATTATTATTTTCCCCCCTTTTTTTGCCGCTCTTTATAGGAGTTAGGTTATTTTATATAAATTACTTTTCGCCCTATTTCTTACCTCTTTTTTGAAAGATCTAGTTTATCCTTTTCAGTCTGCGATAAAATTTTTTCTGAAAATATAAAATCTTTTCAGATCAATTTTTCAGCCTGCGATAAATTTCTACTTATAGTTTAATTTTTTTATATATAATGTAGTCAGAATCTTTGGTCGCAATGTACATTTAAACTGCGACCTTAGTCAGAGACTTTGGTCGCAGTGTACATGATTAATTGCGACCAAGGTCGCAGTGTTGTTATTGATAAAGATGGCCAGCAACTGCGATCTAGGGTTGCATTATATGGACTGTGACTTAGGTCGCAGTACGTTAAGTAAGTGTTTCCTTTATATTAACATGCATAGCGACCAAGGTCGCAGTGTTGTTTTGGATTAAGACTGCCGCCAGCAACTGCGACCAAGGTAGCCGTGTTGTTGTTTTGGATTAAGTCATTTTTTGAATCTAAATGAAAAAATGAAAAGTTTGCTGAGGGGACGCGACTTGGAGTCACTCCGAGAGACGCGGCTTGTCATAAAGATTTTATGAGATCTTTAAACGTCAAGTCTACGTTGACGAACCCGCACCATTCGTTGTTTCCCGAAGCGGTTGTCCACGCGTCGGCTCTTCATTGGGTTTAGGCGTTAATGTCTTTTAATGCCAAACCGGCGCTGGCGGTTGTAGACCAGCGTCTTCGACGCTTCTTGAAACGACACTCCACGCGTCAGCCTTCCATTGGACTTCGATAGTCGTGCGATCATTAAGGCCGACGGTTCTGATTAATGAACCATTAATTATGGTTATTATGGGCTGCCTATAAATAGGGCTCACCCTCGCCCACAATTAGACTGTTTTCTTTCGAGAGCAATTGCTCTGAGAATTTCCGCCTTCTTCAGAGTCTCTAACAGGGGCCTGCCGCCATGGATGAAGATGACCCTATGGACGAACTTGATCGATGTTCGTCCACAATGGAAGAAGTCATAGACCTCATCGTCCACAAGGGAAGAAGTCATGGTCCTCGTTCACAAGGGAAGAAGTCATGATCCCTGACGAGGACTTAACCCTCACCAAGATCTCCTCGGACTTGATGCACCAGTCAAGCTTGTTGGTACGGGATGGTCAGAGTGGGTATGGCGGCGGGGGATGTGGTGGATATAGTGGCGGGTAGCACTGGATAACCTTCTGGTGGAAGAGATGTTCATCAACGAAGGATCGTATCCCGCCACTTTGGAGGGTCAGGTGGAATCGGAGGATTCTGCTGCCACCAGACCTCAATAACACCACTGCTCTTAGTCAACAAGAGCTCTTTTGATATTTAGTCTTCTTTGTACTGCTGTATTGTAACACTCAATCTTATTGTATAAGAGAGCGTTTTGTATCATTTTCACATGCCTGGAGATAAATGCCTGGACATAAATAAAAATCATATTTGTTTTTTTAATAAACTACGACATTGGTCGCAGTCATGCATTGCAAACAAAACAACTTGGACCAGAGACGACACTGCGACCAAGGTCGCATAAGACTACATTGCAAACAGAAACAACTGCGATCAGGGTCGACACTGCGACCAAAGACTACGACTGAGCAACTTTTGCGGTGACGTGCCACCTCGTCGCAGTGTTGTTGTTGATTAAGACTAAAGACCAGCAGCTGCGACCAAGGTCGCAGATTATTTTTTTTAAGACTGCGGCCAGTAACTGCGACCAAGGTCGCAATGTTGTTGTTGATTAAAAATAAAGACCAGCGAATTCGACCAAGTTCGCAGTGTATTTTATTAAGTCCAAAAATCAGCAACTGCGACCAAGGTCGCATTGTATTTTATTAAGACTACGGTTAGCAACTGCGACCAAGGTAGCAGTGTTGTTGTTGATTAAGACTAAAGACCAGCAACTGCGACCAAGGTCGCAGTTTATTTATTAAGTCTGCGTCCTGCAACTGCGACCAAAGTCGCAACCTTTCATTTTAAAATTTATATGGGTGAAGTAATATAATTATTAACTGCGTCTATGGTCGCAGTATATTCGTTTAGTGTAAAATATTTAAAATGAAGGTTTGTAACAATTGTACAGCATTTCAACCAAGACATAGTAGTAAAAAATGTAATTCACACAATTAACTTTAGAAAACAGATTTATATATATTTAAAAAAAATACAAATATAATTTTTTAAACTTCTAATCCTCGTCATCACCATCGTCATCAGATTCGTCGTCAAGAGTCATTCTTTCGTCTTCTGTATCGCTTTCCGTCTCTTCCTCCTCTTCAGCGACATTCTCCTCTTCGCTTTCTTCCTCTTCATGTTTGTGTTTTGGTTCATCAATGAACTCTCAGAACGGGTCGTCTGTATCAAGCTTAGATTCTGACCCGTAGCGAGACATCGGTTCAGAACTAAACATCCAATCATCATTAGATGATTGGCTTCTTTCCGGTGAAGACGGTGGTGAAGACATTTTTTTGAATCTATTTTCCGAACAGTGAGAGTAACGAGTTTGAGCAAAAATAACTTAGTATGTTTTTAATCCTTTGCTCATGACCCTTTATATATTTTTAATCCCGGAATTCAAAAGGTTTAAGATCTCGGACCACGTGAATATCTCTCAAATATATTTTCTACCTTTTCCAAAATTGTATACTTCCTAGGTAACTGTTCAGTTATCCAAAACAGTTTAAAAGTTAATACACTATAATTTTAAATTACTTTGAACTCCAAAACAGTACATTATTGCGACCATAGTCGCATTGGGAACTGATAAATGATTAAGTAACTGTGACCATAAATTGTCAACCGTTAGTCATCAAATACTGTCCTTCGTATAATTTCTGAATGTTTGTCCGATCCTCCTATTAACAATTAAATTGGTTTTTACATATATTATGCGACCATGGACTGCGACTATGATCGCAGTACCGCGACTATGGTCGCAGTATTTAACGAGAGCGATAGTATAATCACAGTTTACGTATTATTTTATATTCTTTTTGTTCTTTATTTTTGACTGTTGTCTGAATAAGGACTGATTCTATAGTCGCAGTTCACCGTATCTTTTGTCTCAGCCGCCTATAACGTATGAATTATTTTTAATTATTGCATCAGTAGTAGGACTGCGACTATGGTCGCAGTGTTTAAGAGCAGCAGTCGCAGTTTGGATATGTAATTAAAAGAGCTTATAAGTTAATATAGTGAGAAAGAGACCTTACAAAACAATAGAATTAGAAGATTTTAAAAGAAGACAAAATATAATTGAATATCAGAAAATCAGGAAATCCTAATCCTCGTCATTATCACCATCATAAGCAGATTCATCGTCTTCATTCTTCTGCTCTTCCTCTTCATCACTTATTTTCTCATCATCTTCTTGTTTTTGAGGTTTTTTTGTTTCACCGATGAACTCCCAGAATGGATCGTCTCTATCAAGCTCTTCGTCTGACCCGTTGTTAGGAAGCGAGCCTACAACATCAGAGGACATACTTTCATCAAGCATGTCTCCGTCAAGTGGCAGAGGAATAATGTCTTCTTCACTAACCCACATTAAAACTTCATTATCATCATGAATAGGAGAATCAGTTAATACATTATTTGATGTAGTGAGATAGTCAAAAGGAGTGAAGTCCAGACTGGTATCAGATTCACTAGAATATCCTGAAGACAAAGGACCGGTGGGGGAACGATTGAAGTTGAAATCTAAGTGTTCAGAGGAAGAAGATGGGGAAGACATGATTCAAGAATGAATTATTTTTTTGGAAGTTTTTGAAATCAATTGAAAAGGAAGAACAAAAATATAGTTTTTAGGTATGAGATAATATATTAGTTACAAGCATTATATAAATGTCAATATTGTGGAAGAACGTGAATAGTAATAATAATTGTTACAGGTGAGTGTTGAGTATGGTAGGAAGTGGTAAAAAAAATTAAATATTTAATTGAAGATTTATTGCGGGAGAATCCGAAGAGTTCTTTTTTTTTTCCAGAGGTTTAATACATGAAGTACAAATTAACTTTTTTATAGAATTGTTTGCCTATATCTTTAGATTACGTATGGTGCACATCTTTCCTTTCTCGAGATTAACATTAGTGCATCTCTTTTTCTAGACTGTTGTTGTATCACGGTAGAAAGAATATTAATTACTTCATTTAATTCAGTGTAATTAATATAATAATTTTTATAAGATTTGATATACGCGAATTGATCTCAGGGTCGCATGGCTAATCCACCCTAGTCGCATATTAAAAATCTTTTATATAAGGCATGGGAAAGAAGATTGCGACTTTGGTCGCAGTACTGAAGGAGGTCGCATTGTTGTACGATAGAATGCGACTAGGGTCGCAGACGTTATATAAAGAAGTTTTGTTATACAATGACTGCGACTAGTGATTGCGACTGTGTCGCAGTTGTCATATAAAATTGAAATTATATTGTATTAGGTCGCATAAAAACGTTTTGTTATACTATGAGTGCGACTAGTGACTGCGACTGTGTCGCAGTTGTTATTTGTATTAAGTCTGCGACCATGGCATGTTTTTAAATTTTCAATGCTTCTTCTTATTTTACATTATATTGATCCAATTTTTTTTAATTATATTTTTCGATGTATTAAAATTACGAATTTTATAACTGTAGATATATTCAACTGAAATTTTGTTTGTTCATGACTTTATTCCAGTTTAGAATTAAAAAAGGGTATTTTGGTCAATTTGTTTCACGATTGTTTAGGCGGGATTTTTTTTGATTTTTTTGGCGCCAACACACTGCGGCCGATGTGTGGCATATATTCAGCCACGTCCCGCCGGCTGAGAAACTATATCTCAGCCTGCAGGCTGAGGTACAGTAACCCCGTATATATATATATTTATATAATAATAAATTGTGAACTTTTTTGGTGCATTAGTCATACTTCTTTCGGATTTTGTTCTCTGAACCAAAGGATTCTGCATGCTGAAGTTGTAATTTCTTTCTAGCAGTTTTAATTGCTTAGTCATCATTTTTTGATCGAAATGCAGGGGCCAACTGGGCTTGTCAGAAGAGGACCAGCGAAAGGCTCAGGAGCTTAGACTGCAGCTTAATGGTAGAACAGAAGAGAAGATTGCTGGAGCATCCGTTCAAGTGACTGATAACATCATGAACAGTACATCAGCAGCAGCATTCAGCTGCTGCCAGGGCGGTGGGAACATCAGTTGTTGCCAGAATGGGGCATTGGAAGAAAAACTTGAGAACAGTCGTATAAACAAGCAGGAGACCGAAAATGTGGTCAGTAAGAAGAGAAGCCAAGAAAACAAGGGTAAAACTCGGAAGATATGTGGAAAGCCCACCTGGTTTGAAAGTTGGGAACGCGAGGACACTTTTGCAGCTCTTGCTATTGTTGCAGCCGTGGCTTCTGTTGCTGTTGCCTACAGTTGTTATCGGCAGCTGAGGTGAAATATAGTTCATATAATCTTTCAATGGCAACCTGTTGGATCTTTTGCCTTGTGAGGAGCAGCAACTCTCCTTTTCCTATTGTGAATTACTAAATACTGTTTTCGTTTTGTGAGTTACTAATAGATGACTTACATATTGCTTAGTAATGCAGAAAGAACCATTAATTGTTCCCCCACAGCATAATTCTGTTATTTTCATGCTTCTGTTTTGCTTGAATGAAAAACATCTGTATTTTTTGTAGCAATGAATGCTTGTATACATGGAATGCTAGATTTGATTTTACTTGGAAATGCTATTACATAAATGTGGAAACTATGTATGCTCCTCTGTGCTTCTCTGGTTTGATAATGGAGATTGCATTTTGTTGCTTATGAGAAGCTTCAATTCGTGAGTGTGAATTCACTAAGTAATGCAGTTATAACTTTTAAATGTATCCACTTTTTGTGCTCTTATGCTTCCGGTAGCAGGGATAGCTTAGTACATGGCAAATTGGAGCTGAATCTCATTTCACATATTATGCTAAGAACTGAATTAGATTTATGCCATACACAAGATTTTCTTATGAAAATATTTCTAAAGTTACCGCAGGCATTTTACGTATCAAAGTTTTATATTATCTTCAAAATCTTCAAAATCTTCAAATCTCTGTTTTGGGTGATATAATGGTAACCTATCCTGGAACTACTGAGATCTGAATGTTACAGTTGCCTTGGCATTTGAATGCTGGGTAGAAATCATTTATGCAGTTCTTTTTTACTTTCCTAATTTCTTTCTAAAGTTGCCTAAGTTTTTTACATACCCAACTCAATTGTCTGCATATATTTGTAAGTCTTCGTATCTCTCTTTTTAACTTCTTTGGCTGCTGCTGCTGCTGCACCTCTTTTGCTTCAAGATCGATCAGGGATTGCTCATATCTTGCTGACACAAAGTGCCGTAAATCTTGGGCTCTTCGGATGAGCTTCGGTAGCCCTCTTTAGCATGTCTACCATCCACTGGAATGTTTAGGTTTCCTTGAGGCCAGCAAGGCGGCGTTCAATACCCACGCTTTGCAGTACAAGTCCATACGTAACTGTTCGAGCTTGGGCATTGCTCCTTGTTCAAACCTCAGGGATTTCATCTCCCACCCACTAAGATGCCACTAGCTTGAGACTTTGGAATCCTTGAGCACCGATGTACAACTGTTTTTTTTTTCCCCTTCCCAAAGGATCCCAGCTGAGTGAAAGCTTGACCAAATTTGGCAGAGCTTGAACAACTTGCATGACCTGAGCATCATCCTCCAAACTCTAATTTGACCAAATTAGTATGGGAGCCATCCCACTTAAGTAGTGTACTGGAGATGACCATCAAACATTGGGCATTCAAGGAGCAGAGGAGGTGAGGATACACAAAAACTAGAGAGCCAAGGCATTTGCTCAAGTTTGAAAGGGAGACACAATAGTCGTTTCCATATACTTGAGTGTTGAATCTTACAGTTAGCCTTCTCAATTGGGTCAGCTGGCCAAGCTCTTTCCCTACACCTTGGGTTGATCACTGTCTAAGCCTGTGAGTTCCCGCAGGGCTTGTAAGCTAACAATTCCCCTGGGATGACTAGAGTCATTCAATAGACCAGTACCAAGTATTGCAGCTTTTGGAGATTAATTAATGATTCCAGTTGGTAGATTTCTTAGATCACTTCCTCTGAAGTCAATAGTTTCAAGGGTCTGCAGCTTTCCTAATGAGTTGGGGAGTTTACAGACATTTATGTGCTTTAGACTCGTGTACTTTAGATGATGAAATTCGCCCAACACCACGAGATGATGATTTTTACATATCGACAACCCTGCAGATCCAACACCCTCAATAGCCTCACTGTCCAAGCCACTGCTAGCATGGACGGCCGAAAGAGAGAAACTAAATTCTCCTCTTTGGATTTTGAGATGATGGTGAATTCGAGCATAAGATCATGGGCCACGAAGCTCTTCACCTTGCCCATCATAATTATGATTGAGGTTTGAGTTTTGAGTTCGTGCACATGTTTATGGTTGACGAAGAGGAAGTGTATGCTACATTTTCGGCTGTGTGGTGACCATCACCCTACTACGATTTTTGCTATCTGGCAGTGGAAGCTCTATATATGCTCCCCCATGCATGTATATATATGGTCCATATATCATCAAGAATGATCATGTACCCCTGAGATGGTCTTTGATCTTCTTGGCGAGTTCCACCTCATCCATTTTGTCTTCCACTTGATGAGTAGAATCCTCGAAGAAGATCCTGGCAATTTTTCAGAAGCTTTATGCGTCGAGGATCATGCTGGGTTCTATGTCTAGTGGTGCCAAGATTCATGGACGTGATGAAGCCATAGTCGGCTCTCGTGCTCGCATACTTGGCCTTGGTTTTGACCCTTTGGGGCTCGCTCACTGGCAATCCAGTGACGTGCTCTGAGGCTCCTGACATGCAGTGCACTGATGCGGAACCAACCCATGAGGTGAGGCCTGTTGCAACGGGCTTCGTAACGGGAAGCTCAAACTCGTCGATGCAATCCTCAGCGTCATGGGCGAGCTCCCTCACTTTCTGAACAATGTATGTGCAGCAAACACCTATATGGGCAATGCTAATTACTGCAGCGCAGTGATGCTTGTTTATTTCTTGCGAAATATATACTGAGATCAAAAGCTAAATTACGTGGGGAAAAAAAAGGTGGAAACAATGAGAAGAACTGAGATCAATCGCCGAAGAGATTGATTTCTGTAGAACAACTCGAAAATCGTAGCTAACCTGAGCCAAAGATGAATCTTGTTGGCCTCCCCGTGATCTGCTGAACAAAAAATATGAGTTGGGCTACTCTATTTGTGGAATTGCTGAACAATGGGATAGTTGAAGCTGAGGGAAAGAAGAGGCCTGCGTGGACTCGGGAGCACTGTAACGCTTTCAACTCTGCAAGGGACCTTTATGTGCTTGGACTTGGGGTACTACGATCTACTTGTACAAGTGAACAACTCCAATAATTTACCCAATTTTACTCTATCTGTTCATCTGTTCACTTTTAAACGTGTGTCCAATGAATTTATTCCTGGGCTCTAATTGTTTTGATACTACATTAGAGTTTTATCACAACGTCAAAACTGAGAAATAGTATTGGGAGTCGAGAGAGATATTAATGTCTTTCTATACATACTATGCACACAAAAAGAATATAATATATCAATACTGATATTTTACATATTATAAGATCAGAAATCTCTCAGAGGAAAGATGTCACACGTGTGAGAGTCTAAGACCTAAATGTGCACAACAATACAAAACATAAAGTAGTGACTAATTCTTAAATGACAATTAGCAACTATCCAAAAATAAATAAATAAATAAATAAAATCATTTGAGAATGCATTATGCTTTGTTTATTGAGAAAGAGAGAAAGAGATAATATTCATTGTCGTTGATGCTCTGAATGTGATGAGTTTGTAAATTTTCTGTCTAGTGAGTTTGATTAATTCTCTGGCTTATGCACGAACAAGGCATCTCTTTGAAAAGTTTGGGATAAAAAGGGTGTTGTTTTTTAAGAAAGGCAAGAGATGGTTACAGTGAGATTAAAAATTTTGAAGATAAAATTATGATTTTTGAATTCTTTTCTTTTTCAAAGAATAAGGATGAGTTATGTACTGTAAATGTAGGAGGTTTCAGATTTCAGATATTTTTCTGAATCTGGCCTACAGTTGAAATAATAGACCGTCATTTTCCTATAGGTAAACTATGACTTTTCAGAGTCAGAAAAAAATTATGACATTTCAAAAAAAAAAAAAAAAATCAACATACTATTGTTATCTTGTGCAAATTTTCATCAAGGTCAAGCTCTAAAGAATTTGCTTATTCCAAGCCAAAATGCCATGCCAGCATTTCTCTACATAATTAACAAAGTTTTTTCCCTTTCTTTTTCTTTTTAGAGAAATTAAAATTGAATAATTGTTTTGGCATCCATAATTTGCACCCGAGTGATTGGCATAATAGAGCTCCTTAAACAGAAAATTAGCAGAATGACATAAAAAGCGTTATCAAATTTATACAAATAGATGACGGTCTCAGCGTATCTGTGTCACCGTTACTGAAGCACATGCCGCCTACAAAAAATAGCCCTCAGGATTTCATATGTTACATCTGCAGTGAATTTGAAGGCAAGATCAGTAAATCTTGAAACCTTGAAATTCTGATTGATATTGTCTGATCAAATGCGCTTGAGTTTCCTAGGATCGCGTGAGCTTTTAGAATGAATTTCAATCGTAAATTGTTATGAAACCAGTACATTTGATCCTAATTCCTGAACCACCTAGACCTTTACAAACCTCTCTGTGTATATCCATTCACGTAAGCAGCACATTACTTACATCTTGAAGAGCAATGACACTGTCGAAATTGTTGTGATGCTGTCAGTTTTTCATTTTAATGGATAAATAGATGGAATCAGATTGAGTATTCCATAAAGAGATTGAAATGAAGGTTGTGATGTTGTCATAATCTACAACTGGCTGCAGCTGCCGCCTTCTGTCATCTAACATTATGCAATGCAGTAGGAATGCATCCGAAGAGCCAAGTTAGCGCAGAGCAAGCAGATAGTGCCATGAGCCAAGAAAAAACAAGAAGATATCTCTTGCAGTAAGTTTCTTAACCTGTTGACACTCTCCTCACTGAGAGTGATCTGGTAGCAAATGCTGTTGTTGAGCTCATTCCAGTGCTCCACATCAAAAAGATAATTGTAGGGACTACAAAATCAAGCATGAGGTAAACTAATGTTTTCCATTACAATTACTGATTACATTAGCCCAGATAAAGGCTTCTGAAACTTCCCTTGCTTGATTAGTATACGTGCAATTTGTAGCATTTGTACATATGCATAATTGGAAATTTGATTGCATGAGTTTTGGATTTATTGCCTTGATGGTAAAAATATGATCATATGATCATATCTAGTGGTAGTTTTTATAATACTCATATTTTCATCAGTCTACTCAACAAGATTGGCCCGAAATTTATCATTTTATGTTATTCTGCTTCTTCAGAAACAGTAGTGTCAGTTTAACTGACTGATCAGAAGAAAGTACCTTCTCCGCATTCTGATCCCTCCCATGGCAAGATAAAGGATAACAAAAAAGAAAATGAGAACAAGAATTCAGTATCTTTTATACGCTTTACAAGAAAATTCATGTAATCTTCTACATTTGGTACACTTTTAGGTTTTACAGGGACTGTTTCCACACAAATTACATGCAGATATTTCATCAGACCTTGTTGTCAAAAAAAATATGATACTGAATTCTGTTGTTTCGAAACAATAAGCCTCTGATGTGGTAAGGTAACCTCTGAACATGTAATTTAAGCCTTGCTGCTCGAGAAATTAGCTGAAATTGAATAGCCTTGCAAGGTTAGACAACAAATTGACACAAAGAAAGCAGAGAATACAATATTTACTGGTCATTAGTTCAAAAAACCTCAAAGGAATATGAAATCAAATTGTGAGCATCACTTTAAAGGAAATTATTGATGATGACTGCGTTTACTATGAACGTTTTGATATAATGATTAATGAGTAATCAAACCATTCAAACAACTCCAAGATTAATATTGGCTGACTATCCAAAGAAATCACAATCATGTAGTAGACAATGTACAGCAAATGATTCATATAAATCACAAGCTTATTGTTCTTTTCTCAGTACAGAGTCACAGTAACAACAACATTAGTTACATCAGAAATAATGTTATCAAACATTTTCATGTATAATCGCACTAGATTTCTAGTGTACATTACAGAATGATCAAGAAGAACATAAACATCACCAAGCTGTGATCGTTCAAGTTCTCTACAGTGTGACAGCAAACAAATTCTCTACAAAATAAGGCTGTGCTACATAGCCTACATTCCAAGTAAACTATAAGAACAGTGTAGCAAAAGAGTAACCCTAAAACTGCAACATAGTAAAAACATAAAACAAAGTTTGGATATTGATAATTTGGAGCAGAAGAAGTTCTTCAGTATATTTATTCATAAAACAATTACATCAATTTATAAATACAAGAGAGAGTAGATACATAAGAAAACGAGCAGTAAGATAAGATAACTTAAGGGTATCTAAAGATAAGGGTATCTAACAATAGGATAAAAAAATCTAAAGAAAAGAGTATCGAACATCCCCTCAAACTCACGGTGAATCAAACACCGAGAATTTGGATAAATCCTGAGAAAACTGATGAGAGGTCTGTGTGTTGGTGATGGAGATCAGGACGAGACGGCGTAGTAGCTGCATAGGACAGAGGCGACGATGGGTGACGCGTGTATACTAGATGAGGATGTTGATGACAAGAACTGGATGTCGACGAATAAGAAGAGATGCGGACAGAGGCAATCACCTATGATGCGTACATAATGAAAGAAGACCGAGGTAGAAGGACTCATGATAACTCGACTCCGTGAATTGTGTGTTGCAAAATGAACGAGGATATAGGTAGAACGGCTCACGAGAAATCGATTACGTGAATTATGTAGTAAGGTGACAGAGGCAGCGCTGGAGGACGAGAGACAGAACTCGCAGTGGCAGAGACAAGACAGATGTCGTGCTGGAGAGATCTCGTGGAGGAAGACGGGTGATGGCGGAGCAGATATCGGTAGATGCGAGAGGATTAGTGAGAACTCGGCTGAGGCGGAGTAGGATGCGCGAGGACGACGAGGAAAGCTCTGATGTTATATGAGGTGAAAGTGACCTGACGTTAGACACATGCTATGCAAGCGCGACTCAGCTCAAGAATACCGAGAGAACTTTGATCAGCAAAGAAAAATTTTGAGAAATTCTGATACCATGATAATTTGGAGCAGAAGAAGTTTAATATATTTATTCATAAAGCAATTACATAAATTTATATATACAAGAGAGAGCAGATAGATAAGAAAACGAGTAATAAGATAAAAATATCTAAAGATCAGGATATCTAACAATAGAATAAAAAAAAATTAAAGATAAGAGTATCTAACAGATATTATTCTTGAAATTTAAGTTGGAAGAAAATACTACAGATAACGAACTACACTTCAGAAGATTTTTCACGTGCTTGTTTTTGCTTCTCAAGTGATTTCAAGATGCACCTCAAGAATATGATCCTATTGCGTACACATTAAGGTTCTGAGATCAATGAAAGGGAAACAGATCTCGCAATAATATCATAAAGATTAAAAATATTTCAGCATTCATTGAGGTACAAATCTTGAAACTCAACAGTCTTCCCGAGGAAAAGAACAGCCCCGGAGACATCTAACATTTCAACATGGAAAATCACCTGCTGTCCTCTTCAGAGAGAAATCAAGAAGCTCTACATCTTCCTTTGCTTCAGGAAAGAAAAATAAAGCGTTAAAAGAAATCGAACTCAAGATAGTTATCAGGTCCTTTCTGATCACCAGCAGCCGCTGCGAGTGCAACTTTCTCACTAGACGATGCAGTGACAGGTGCTACTGGTAGAGACCGTTCAATCTCCACAGGTTTTGGGATCTCTGGAGGGCTCGCACAACGAATCAAAGCCCAGTTAATTCCCTCAAAGAATGGGTGCTGCTTTATCTCTGTAGCCCCACGCTTGTAAGCTAGCCGATGCTGTGGCTCCTTCACCAACAATCCCCTTATAAGATCTCTTGCTGAAAAGCTTACCATTGGTGACTCTGGAAACCTCAATGGCTGCCCGACTACATTGAATAACGTAGCTCTGTTGCCCGACCCCTTGAAGGGAGTCTTGCCAAATAGAAGTTCATACAAGAAAATACCAAAGGTCCACCAGTCCACAGCGCTCCCGTGACCCTCCCCTTTAATGATCTCTGGAGCCAAGTACTCATGAGTGCCAACAAAGGACATGGAACGAGCATCGGTAGGCTCTGCCATGAGTTCAGGCAACGGGGTGACCTGGTTGCCTATCTCAGGTTTTGGTTTGGCCTTCGCACGGTCTTTCTTGGATTTCGAAGAGAAGAACCCACGGGAGGCGAAGCAGGTGGTGGGGACTACACATGAGGGTTGAATGCAGGTTGGTGGCTCAATGCAGGCAGGCTGTACACAATAGACTGGAGCGGAGTTGGTGGTGCGACGAAAGGATTCAGAATCAGGGTTGGAGGACTTAATGAGGGTAGGGCTGACAGCACACCGAAGAGAGAGGTCGAAGTCAGAGAGCATGATGTGTCCGTCATCACGGACGAGGACATTCTCTGGCTTGAGATCACGATAGACAATCCCAAGCATGTGCAGATATTCCAGGGCAAGGAGGACTTCAGCTACATAGAACCTGCAATTCAGGGAATTATAAATGGTCAAATCCAAAACATGGCAGAACAAACAGAACAAAACTTTTAAAAATCAAGGGACGAAACTGTTTATGCAGATAAGGACACCGCTAAAGGTAAATTGCTGTTGATACAACTGTTTTGATGGACTTGAAATTAGTATTATCAACACAAAGTGCATTTTTTGTGGGTTTTTCCTTCCTTTCTTTTTCCCCCTATGTCATGCGTGTGTGGGGTGGTGTGGGGGGTGGTGGTAATTGATATTCACTGGTTTACAGGAAAACCACTGATATTTTGAGGTTACACTATTTTACATAAAAAAAACTAAATAAACAGATGAAAATAAAAGATGCCTCTGAAAATAATTCTTTAAATAACCTTTATAAATGTTATCGGGTAGCCATATGCTATGCAGCACCAACAAATATATGTGACGCAGATATGACATGATAGGAATAATGCAAATATGACAAATCCTAAGCAGCGAACTAGGAGGTGTGGTATCACTGCTATGGAGATGGTAATTAAAAAGATGTTTAGCATGAGCATGGACATACCTGCATAAAAATATCGTAAACAGCTAAAAAATCACAATTGCAAATGACATGAGTAGCACACAAAACTTTTATACTGAACGACAGACATTTTTCTTTAATAATTTCATTACAATATAATTCCATTTGATAAATATTACCATTTAAAACATTTGAATTACTATACAAAACCTTTTCATTTTCATCTTTCACACCTAATGACAGGTCGTTAAACACTAAATCAAGCTTCTAATCCAAAAACAACCTGATCAATTCCATCAGGCACTCCCATCTGTTTTCAATGTCCAACTGTTTGACACCATGAAAAAGCCAAAAGTCGTGCCCTTCCCTCCCTTGGATAGATTAGGAACGGCAGCAACATGCCCAAGGAGTACCAAAGTAGCATCTTGATAATATATATCCAACACACTAAGGCTTCATGATAGAACTGTCCATCTAACCAAGGATTTTTTGCAATCAGTCTCTTCTAGATGAATCATTAGGCAATCAAGTTTTCAACACATTGCTCTTCTTCAAGGCAAAGCAAGTGAAATGAGTTCCTCATTTTGAATGCTAGATGCAAAGAGTTGTGATGGGGGAATCGAACGGTTCAGATTTAGTAGATTTTAGATTTTATTTAAAATCTAGATTTGGGTAGATTTGGTTGAGATTTAAGATGAATTGAATAAAATTTAGTTAGATTTGATATTATCAATAATTACACATATGGTGCACGTATTATTGGCTATATATATAGCCAGATATTGAACTTTGAAAGCAATGATGATTTGATTATAATTTTGTTTCCATATGAAACTTGTGTTGTTTTAGTTTAATCTCATGAATTAAATCGAATCAGGCGGTGAAGCCAAGGTCAGGATGGCAACCCGTGATCATATCCTCTCCTCAAATCCCTGTTCTTCTCCAATTCCACCAAAATCCCCACCACAAACCCTAAATCTCCTTCCGTCCCATATCAAGTTGATTATGAAATGAAAATCAATTAATTTGAGTGAAATCTACGTCAGCAGAAGATTGTATTGTTCATCCTTCTCTTATAATCCCTATGGTAGATAAAAGTCATAAGTACATCCTTGACGCATTGCAAACGGATATCTGGCCTCTTTTTCCCCAAATGAACAAGCTAAAAGGTTGAAGGGTAGGTCATGAAGGGGAAAAGAAAAGGTATAATGATGTCAGTCTATAAGACTTTCTCTAGGAACCTTGAGATAAATTCTAGATAGCCCTTAATCGCGCGCGTGCGTGTGTGTTATTTCTCGTAGGTTTAGCATCACCTAACACTTCAAATCAGCCAGTCCAACTTCCGCATAGCCTTGATCATGGTTTCAAATATATATATCAGCAATATCGTATCGGGTACCTCAATATTCAATACAATATTAACCCTACAATATCAGCTGATATCAGGACCGATATTAACGATATTGGTACTAAAAGTTATTGACCAATACAGATATCGATTCCGAGTTTAAATCGGTGTTGATTTAAAAAATTGTGTCATTTATAGTAGGAAACTACTCTGGAGATTAAGTTGCTGACAAGAAAAATTCTACCTTCTTTCCCCTAGCTGTTCAATAACAATGCAAAATTATATTATTCAATAAATCACCTACATATGATGTTTTATTGATTTAACATATTTTCTTTCCTGTAAGGCTCACTCCTTCCCTGAAGTCCGAACAATATTCTCTCATTGTGGTAAATGTGAGTTCCACATTTTTCTTTTACTGAGGTTTAGTTTCTAGCTGGCAGCTCTATATATATATATATATATATATATATATATATATATATATATATATATATATATATATATATATCACAGAACTGTGAATTTTTCCAGCTAAAATATATGGTAAATTTTTAGGTTACAATACGAGAAATCTTGGTTCCTATCACTACACTAAAGCCCAGAAGTTATGATGCGAGACTATGCTTATATTTTTGTGCTCTAACAGGTACGGGCACTTTTAGTGGGGAGGTTCTATGCCAGGCACAACTTCTTCTGTCCTTTCTTTTCTTCTTTTTTCCCTCCTTTTCTTTTATCTTCTTAAAATGCATGCTCGGCTGGGATTGAACCTTGGGTGGATCTGATACCATCTTAACATAATATCCTCCATTAGAACCCCAAAGTTGTGATGGGGCTAGGTTTAACTTGTATACTCTGGAAAAAGAGACTAGGGATGGCCCTCCATAATCATGAAAAGAAAATTGATTAGTATGAGCAAAATCAATGAAATAAGAAATGTAAAGTAGATGCCAATTTCATAGAATCACCTCCTACCTTATACTTTTGGTTCTTAAGGCAACCAAACGAACTAAACATTCAGGGGGGGTTGTGGGGTGGGGGGGGGGGGGGGCATATTGTACTTGTAGAGAAGGTTATATTCAGTAGTAACCACCTCACAAAAAATCTCACCAGATATATCATTGTAACTAATCACAAATATGCATGACAGTGCTTGCTTTCAGACCAGCAGGAATATTTTCCCAAAACATGACCGGAAAAATACTAAATATTTAACATACCTGAAAGATACTCTAGAAGAGAATACTGCAAATGTCCCATAGCTCAAACATTATGAGGGATATAAAAGATTAAAAACTTATTCAGCAAAGGAGGAAAATTATCGATATTGCCATCTCCCAAATTTCCTTTTAGGTCTAAATTCATGAGCCTATTCTTACCCAAAAAAAAAAACTTTAAATTAAAACAATTCCCCGATTTTGCACCTTGGGCGTGCTTGTTTTGAGGCAAAGGGAGGAAAAAGTGCAAGTGGGAAAACTTTTCCCACTTCCACCGTTTGCTTCAACGATAGAAATGCAAGTGATATTTGTATCCCACTTGCACTTTTTTCCCAATCTCATTTATCACTTTTACATCCTCATTTCCCACTTGGGTGCTACAACTAGTTTTTTGATATTAAAATATTAATATTTAATATTATGATTAATATTTTTTAAAACTAATTTAATTTTAATTTTTCTATAATTTTTAATATTTAATAATTTATTAGTAATTTAATTTTTATTATTTTAATAATTTTAAATATTTTTATTAATTTCAAATATTAACTGCTTCTTTATGTCCTGATACATTTTGTTTCCCCCTGGGTGTATGGAATAGGCTGAACTGTGTGCTTCTGCTAGAATCTTCTGTCGAACTTCTCCTTGGGGAACACAAAGTCTGCCACCAAAATACAAGGCATCATCCGGATGAATACTGATATCAGTCCTCAATCCAGCCTCTACTTGAGCTCGGAATTGCTGTAATCTGGGGTCTTCCTTTTGAGCTTCCTTGATCTCATCTATCAATGCTGACTGAATCTGCAAGGTCATGTACTGTCCTGCCCTATCAACTCCTCGAACTACCATTAAGTCCAACTTGATGATGTCTTGAATCAACTCCTTCTGCTGAGTAAGTTGGACTAGCACTCTATTCTCTGGCTTCCTGCTCAGTGCATCTGGAACTGTATTGACCTTGCCCGGATGATATTGCAAGTCTATATCATAGTCCGCCATTAGCTCCAGCCACCGCCTCTGCCTCATGTTCAATTCCTTCTGTGTGAAAATATATTTGAGGCTCTTGTGATCCGTGTATATCAACACTTTGTCTCCCAGAAGATAATGCCTCCAGATCTTTAAGGCAAATATAACAGCTGCTAGGTCCAAGTCATGAGTTGGGTAATTCCGCTCATGAGTCTTCAGTTGTCTTTTATTATTATTTAATAATAATATTGGTATGAGGTCTTAAATATTTTAATAATTTAATAAAATTTAATTATTTATTTATAATTTAGTTTTTTATTATTAGTCTAATATTTTAATATTATATTATTTTTATTATTAGTTTAATATTTTTATTACTATTTAATATTTAATTGACAAATTTATTGTACATTTTAATTTTTAATAGTAGATTTAATTTAAATTTGGTATTATTTAAAACTCCCAAACAGTTAATTTTGTAGTCAACTTTTTCATTTACACTTCCACATTACTAAGTAAACACCATAAATCACAATATATTTTTTCACTTACACTTCCACATTACAATCAAACGCCATACAACTTACTTGCATAAATCTCAATATTTCACTTACACTTTTACATTTTCTTCCTCATTTTCCACTTGCACTTTTTCCTCCCACTTGCAGCGAACTAAACAGGCCCCTTGCTGAAGCCACAAAATTCTTAAAAACCCATTCTAATGGAGCAAACAAATGGGTAATGAATCCATGTACTAATTCTTACATAATCACCATCACATGTTAGATCCATTGAATTTGATCATACTCCTTCGATCACTTGAAATTCTGTCTACAAAGTGCACATGCCAGAAAACCAAGCTAAGTTGTGCAACAGTGCATGACAGAAAAGCAAAAGTAATCGTCATACAAGCTCAAAATGCCAAATAATCCTTGAATTGCACTCATTTCTTTTTTTCATTAATCGTTAACTAAAACATTTAAAAGTAGTATATACTCTACCACAAACTCTTCTACCCATCTAGGAACAGTGGATAGCCACTTGTGAATCTATACAGCATCCATGCGTCCTCTATCAGCATCACCAACAAAAACCATTTCCTTGTAAATAGCTTGTCCACTCCAACAAATGATGAACCGTTAACACTCTTCTCTGAACTATTATTGATGTAAAACTAACCTGGATCGCAATCACTTTCAAATCGTAGCCGAAATTTGAAATTCAAAACAAGAAAAGACTTTTAGTTTCCACCCCTTACGCGGGCTTTTCACCAAAAATTCGAGAGCAGATAAACTCAAGAATTAAACCGGATAATTAGAGAAATTTTTAATCATTAATAATCCAAATGTAATAGTCTAGGGGGTCTTATATAGGCTTTACAAAAAATGACTACTGAGAAATAACCGATGTGGTACTAAACGTCCACAAAAGAACACCTACTATAGAAAATAAAGGCAAAACAAAAGAACACTACTACATAAAATAAATCTAAAACAAAACCAATATAAAGCCAAAGAAATGCATTGCGTCGCTTTCTGAAGTAGACTCGATCGAATCGGCCCCTAAGCAACATGATGTCCTCATCACTTCCCCCCAGGTAGAAAGGACTCGACCCCGTCGAACGTGGGGGACAGAACTGCTGCTGGTTCTGATAGCGTTCCAGTCGATGGGATTAAGATGCTGGAGGTCTCTCTTGGTACTCCGAGAATTTTCTGACTCAGCTTTTCCTTTCCACTTAATGAGATAGCGTCGCGTCCCTACGTATCTAGTAGAGATAATCTGATCATCCAAGATAAAATCTATATTTTCTGTTGCATATGGTAGTTTAGTGGGAAGTGGAGGTGATGGGGGGCTCTCAGAAAGAAGGTCTTGGGTTAGCTCATCCACGAATGGATCAGAAGCAGTATCAAAGGTTCCTCTATATGGAACCAAGTACTCAACATTAAAAGTGCAACTGATGCTAAAGTCCGGTGGAAGATTTACCACATAAGTATTTGAATTGATTTTCTTGAGGATCTTGAAGGGCTTTCGCACGTGTAATTTCTTCACGGTTCCTGGAGGAAATCGATAGGGTCTCATGCGGACCATCTCATAATCTCCAACATTAAAAGTTCTTAATCGGCGATGCAGATTTGCAGAAGCTTTATAATCAACATTATTTTTCATTATTTTTTCTCTGTCTCCTCATGTAATGCACATATATGAGATGCAAATGCTCATGCAGAGTCTGATACCCTAGAATGGTGATGAGCCATGGAAATTAAGTCAATTGGTTGTCTGCGTTTAAAATCATTTACTATTTCAAAAGGACTAAGACTCGTAATCCTATTGACAAATCCATTATATACAAATTCAGCCATAGGCAAAATGAGATCCCAAGTTTTCAAATTTTTTTCCCCAACGAGACACCTAAAGAGATTTCCTAGAGTCTTATTTACTAACTCAATTTGGTAATCTGTTTCTGGATGAAAGGCTGTTAAGAATTTCAATTTGATGCCCATCTTGTGTCAAAGTGTTTGCCAGAAGTAGCTAACAAGCTTAACGTCCCTATCAGACACTATAATTTTAGGTATCCCATGCAATTTGATGACATTATCAAAGAACAAGACGGCTACTCGAGACGCATCTAAGGTCTTCGAACACGGGATAAAGTAAGCCATTTTCGAGAATTGGTCGACTACTACTAGGACAGAGTTGTGCCTTTTCTGAGTTTTTGGCAATCCTAGTATGAAATCTATGCTCACATCTCGCCAAGGGCAACTGGGTGCAAGGAGAGGAGTGTAAGGCCTGACAATCTGCTTTTGTTGCTTGGCTAGTTGGTACATGCGACATTGGCTAACTATCATAGCAACATCTATTTTCAAACTCGGCCCGTATGTTCAACTGGCTCAATTGCCTTGTTCTGACCAAAATGTCCAGCCAGACCTCCAACATGTATTTCCCAAGAGAGAATCCCTGAGGGACGTGCGGGATATAAATAACTTTTAGAATCTAAATAGATACCGTCTTGTAGAAGAAAACCGTCCATTTCACGAACATGGTCGTCTCGTAACGTGACATTTCCCCAAAGTCGGGACATGAACATACTCCTCTCTCAACCTCTTGAATTCAATCACTTCTGTACTCATAGTTACCAAAATCATGACACGTCGGCTGAGCGCATCAACGCGCCTTGTGTTGAGAACAAATGTGTAATCCTGCAGGAACTCCACCAATTTGTTGTGTCTCGCATTCAGCCTCTTCTGGGAGTCGAGGTATCTTAGCACTTCATGATCTGAATACAGCACAAATTCCTGCGGTAACAGATAATGCCTCCAGTAGCGCAAAACTTGTATAACAACATAAAATTCTTTATCATATGTGTAGTATCGTTGTCGGGGCATCATTTAGTTTTTCGTTGAAATAAGCAACGGGGTAGCTTTCCTGACTCAGTACACCACCTATTGCCAGTCCCGATGCAATTTTTATAACCTTGTTCATTATTCATATTGTTGAGAAATAAAAAACCCTAGAAGTAGATTATATTTGATGAAAGAGAGTTACAATATATATAGAGAACAAGGAGGGTATATATAGGTAAAGATGGGTAATCGCCCAATAACTCAAATACTAATGACTTAACACTCCCCCTCAAGCTGGAGCATAGAGATCTATCATGCCCAGTTTGTTACATAGATTAGAAAACATCTTCTAAACAAAATTCTCCTAAACAAAAAAAATTAAGAAACAAATACGAAATTGATAATCTTATGCCACACTGCTGAATCTTCGATGTTGATGCTGAAGTTGTCAATTAAACCAAACCTTCATGCAAAAAGTTAATATTCATCATCGTCTTGAATACAAATAGGATTTTAAAGATTCCTAAACTCAGTAGAAGAAGAGGTTCTGAGATATCCTCAAACTCAGTAGGAGGGATTTTGGGAGATCCTCAAACTCAGTAGTAATAGATACCCGCAGTAGATGTAAAATCGATTGGAAACAATAGAGATTGACAAGAGTAACAAAAGTACCAACAACACCATCTGATGATTCAACAGCAATAGAAGTTAATGACAAAAGACAATAAATGAGGCGACATTTGATGACGGTTAGGGTTTTGAAACTTGAAGGAAAAGACCTTTTTGGGGGGATGAACAGTACCCACGGTACTGTTCACGATGATCATGTGAACAATATTTTTTTAGAGATCTAAATTCAAAACCACATTAGATCGAAAAAAGAAAAGAAAAGAAAAAAGAAGATAAGAAGAAGAGATAAAGTAGATGGTTGATGGCTAGAATTAGGATTTTTTTCTTTTGTTGTGGCGGCTAGGATTTTGGTGGTGGCTAGGGTTTTTTCTTTTGTTGTGGCGGCTAGGATTTTGGTGGCAGCTAGGGTTTTCAAGAAGGTGACGATGGAAGAGGGATGGCTTTGATACCATGTTGAGAAATAGAAAACTCTAGAAGTAGATTATATTTGATGAAAGAGAGTTACAAGATATATAAAGAGAACAAAGAGGGTATATATGTGTAAAGATGGGTAACCACCCAATAACCCAATAACCCAAATACTAATGATTTAACACATATTAAGCATCTTACTCCAGATCCGCATAGTCAAATAGAAGTGTGGGATATCTTTAGATCTAGGATGCTACTTGTGTTTTAACAAGTCATATTCTGCCAAAGCTGACATTTCTAGAAAATATGGTTGTTACATTTTGGTGCACTAATGGTGCTTTCAGCTGCATCATGGATGTTTCTTGTAAACTATGAGTTTCTTGCACTCATCCTTGCTCAAAACTATCTTATACAATAAGCAATCCTTACTCTCATCCAAAAATCATGAAGCAGCCAATAGCCACTTCAACTTTCCATATCTAGATAATACATATAAAATCAATTTAATATTCAGTGGGGTGTATCAACTGAGGTGTTAGGATATACGCAGTGTTTTAAATATATAATTCCTTTCAAGATTGCCTCAAGATTTTAATGAATCATCACAAATTCGTTAATATCAATAAATAACTTTTGTGATTTCCTTCTCCTTTTAATTATTGATATTAGGAATTTAGCTATGTTTTATGTATACGCTGCGTATTTCATTTTCACTTGACTAGGAAAGCTAGCGTCTAACTAAAATAATGATAGAACTTTACAAGTCAGATGGTAATACATTTTTTTCAACTATACCAGAATCTTCAACTCCTTATCTAGTGATTCTGTTAAGAACATGTTAACATTCTTATTTGTGAACATTAATTGATTCCCAAAGTGCAACAATTTATAAACCATTGCAGTGGTTAGTTTCCGGCCTGCTCAAGCTATGTGTCCATCTAGCATCAAACAAGTGCGCGCACATGGCCGCTTCCAGAACTCTCGTGCAAGAGTCTTCAGTCAATTCAAACTGTAAACGGATCTGGTAGTTAGAAAGAAAAGATAAAGCAGTTGTGAGAAATCTCTATCTCTAAGCTAAATCTTTATTCGAACTCAGTAGTTACAGCTTGAGAACAAATCAACTGCATCAACACTGGGCGCAAACTACTAGATATAGATGAACTCTCGCCCAATCATTTCAAAGCCGGATCAGCTCTAACAGCCTCTGAGATAAGCAGTTAGATGTTTAAACAAAGCGGACTATGCAGTCTTATCTAACAGACACTACATGTATAAATAGTAAATCCCTTCCAATGTGGAAGGGGACGATCAATTGAGCCCAGAAATCCTAGCACACCAGAAAATCACCATTGTAATCGTCATTATAATAGTGAAATCTCTCTCCCCCTCTACGTGGGTTTTCCCTTTCGGGTTATCCACGTCCTTTGTGTTTGTGTTGATTTTCTTAGATTTGTTTGATCCGTCTTCATAATTTCAGTGCTGTGGATAAATTTCATAGGAAATTACCCACAACAACCATCAATCAAAATTAGGCCGTGATAGATTCATTACAATTCAACAATCATGTGGATATTAAAAGATACTCTGGTACATAGTTTTACCTCCGTCATGTAGTTCATTTCATCAGTTTCACTTTTGGTCACAGTTTTAACCATCTACTGCAATTTTTCTTGATCAGCTATCAGAGAATGTCTTTTGATAAAGAAAGCCCAATTTGAGTGATTATCATGATAATCCAAAAACTCCTGATGTTTTGTCACCAGGAGCTATTCTTAATTAAGATGACAACTTCGGTGTCAGCTTAGAGAATTAAAAGGTGAAAGTATGGAAAAATTAGAGCAAAAGGCATTACTATACAACCCCAGAAAGGAAATCTTTTGCTAAGTTATGTAATTTAATGATACAGGTCAACATTGTCTATAAATAAATCAAATGCTTCGAAAAGGTTGTAATTCTGGAAAAGAAATACAGTCATACAGTACATCCAAATGACAGAATTTGACAAGCAAAAATTGATATATCTCGAATGATGGGTAATAAAATGCAAGCCGATAATTTAGGTGTAATTCCAAGGATCGTTAATTAATGATAGGAATGTAAAGATTCAATCGCAGCAATAAGACATATTGACAAGCGAGTAAAAATAGAATCTGAGACCAAGTTCAAATTTAAACAAAAATAGAGATTAGAGCATAGATGTACACACTTCACGGCTTGTTCTGAAAAATGTTTCCCAGGCTGCCTCTGACGAAGGGTATGTAGATCTCCTCCCGGGCAGAACTCCATTACTAGACATGAGAATTTGTCAGTCTCGAAGTGGGTGTATAATGTAGGAAGAAATGGATGATCCAAGCATTGCAATATCTCCCTTTCGGTCTGAGCTCTAAGCAGCTTCTTCCGACTTGCCAAAGATCCCTTGTCCATGACCTTCATTGCAAAATAACTCTTTGTTCCACTCAACTCTGACAAATATACACTACCTATGTCACCACAACCCAGCCTCTTTAAAAGCCTGAAATGATTTAAACCTAGAACCCCATCTCTAGCCCGAACCATTTGAATTGCTTCCCATCTCGAGTCGTTAGCTTTGTGAGGTTTGCTAACGCTGCTACTCAAACTACTACAAGAACTCTCATCACTGACATCACTGCTTGTACTCGGTCGGCACATGCTGCTCTTTCCACTATCAACAAAATCAGCTCGATCACTAACCTTAGCACTTCCACTAGTCTTTGGCAGGCTACTGGTTCCATCACTAACTTTTGCGGAAGCTGAGCTATCTTTTATGCTGCTCTGCTCTGAGTTTTTCTTTTCTTGGTCTCCAGCGCCTTCCGTGTTCATTGTCCCCTCAACCTGAGGTACTTCCACGCTATCTCCTTGTTGAGAAGACTGTTTCATATTGTCATCGGAACTAGGTTCTGAAGAATTGGTAGTCTTTGGAGAAACACTATCAGAAAAGGTGTCAATAGACTCCTTTGGACAGTGATTTGTCTTTCGGTCATCTAGTGCGTCTGTGGCGGTATTCTTTGGTGTGTTTTGATTGCAGGATTTTGACAGTGCCCTTGGCGGAGCAGGCTCTGTCTTGTTCGGCTTAGGAATTTGTGAAGGCGAAGGCTTACGATCTGTCTCTATTGTTTGGTTCCCAGTTTCTTTAAGATGTTGCTGAGAGGTGGGTTTAGGGATAGACTTTGAATCCATCGATGTAAACAATATTCCTGTACTACTCCCATCAGTCTAAAACTGCCAACAGTAACCTCCATGAACTAGAACAATCTAAACACCAAATCAACTCAGAGGTAGCGTCCATCACAATTGGATTCACTCAAAGAGGTGCCTCTGCAATCATAGAAAAAGCCACACGCATCACAATCTTAAGCAAGAAACTAAAATCACAGCTTGTCCAAGAGAAAAACAGATCAATCTTTTTGCAGGGCAAAGCCAAAAATATTAGCCAAAGAATAGATGCACACAATGCTCAAATAAATAGATAAACAGAAGAAAAATAGTACTATGTAAAAAAGATGCAATCCTATCTTGACTGTGATATTAGAAATCTAATCATTACGCAATAAATACGGGATTGATTAAGGAAAAAAAAAATCAAATATTCCATGCAATCTTCCCTTGTAATACACTGATAAAGCATCACATCCCTAAGATTAAAGAAGCAGAATAATCTACATCTATGTAAAAGATTCAACATGCAGACCAGTTATGATTCACTTCTCTCACAAATCTCTCATCAATGTTTACAGAAGTGAAGTATTCTATATATTAAGGAGAAGAAATAAACTGACCATCTAAGAGGAAGACATGCAGTCCCAACAATGTATCAGGATAAGATCAAAATGCAGTTTATAGGATGCCCACAAGAAAAAGTTTTTTATAAAAAATGGGATATTGGAGTGATTAAAAGTGAACAAAATGGAAAGGGACAAAGTAGACCACATACAACCACATCAAGATCCAATCTTTCCACAGTAAAGAAGAAGATGAACCAAAACCCACCTCAAAAAAGGCACAAGTTTTTCCAAGAAAGAGCCAGATGCAACCTAGCAAAGATGAGTCCCATCCCTTGAAACACTAGAAATTTTTTCCCCCGGAAACCCATAATCCCAACACCCAAAAAATAATAAAAATGTGGAAGAAACCAGCGGATCAAGTACCTAACTGCACCAAAATCAAATCTTTCCCCAAGAAAAAAAAAGGCAACAAAACTCAAGCAGCACTACAGAAAGTACTTCAAAATTACCAAATAGGAAAAGCTAAAACACTCGAGCATGTGATAGATCTCAACACAGAGATGAGATACCCTCTAACACACAGATCCAATAATTACAAAATGAAAAACACCCAAATGCAAAAAAAAAAGGTGGGAGAAAAAGCAGCGGGGGCCAAAATCATACCTTGCTCACGAAGATCACACCTTTTCAAGCTAGCATTAGCTTTGGTGAAGTAAAAATGGCTGTGGCTGATGAAGAGAGGAAAAAGAGAGGAGCTAAAGAGGGGGTTAAAAAAAAAAAAACAGAAAGGTGGAGGAGAAAGAGGGAGGAAAGAAATAAAAGGCGACTATTAGAAAGTGCAGGAGTTTGCGGGGTGTGCTGGATTTGGTTCTTTGTATGTAGAGTGAGTCCCCCACAACCCACGCCCCCCCCCCCCCCCCCGCTCTCTCTCTCTCTCATTGAGAGTCAAACAAAGGAGCAAGCTTCTCTCTCTCATTCAATTACTCCATTGTTATTATTTGCTTTGTCTCCAGCCCAATGACTATCTGAATCACCACAGTACCTGAGTGTGGTCTCCCTTCTCTCCTCTATAAGCGGATATTGCACCCAAATAATGATGAAGGCACCATTAGAAATAGGACACTCCTAAATTTTATAAAAGTACTCCAAAAAATTCAGAAATCCTCTAAATGTTCTCTTCTTTTCCTCCTCCTCTCTCTCCTATGCCTCCTCTCTCACAGGCGACCACCCTTTTGCCTGCAAGCCCCCTCGCTCGCCGACCTCCTCCCTCGTCGGTGAACCCCCTCCCTCCCCTGGCCTCAACCATCTTCTCGCTCTCGCCAGCGACCCCCCTCGTTGGCCTCTCTCCAATCTCCCTCTCAATCCCGACGAACTCTCCCCCTCTTGCTAGTGCCCCCCTCGCAGGGGTCAAACCCCCCCCCCCCCCCCCCCCCGCCCCATCTCCCCCTTCCCCCAGGTTGTTCGATCAAGACCTAACCGAACAGCCAGGGGGAGGGAGGGCAGGGGGCGTCGAGCCGGGGGAGGCCAGAGAGGGGGAGGGGAGGAGGAGAGGGGAAGCGGGGGAGGCCAGGGAGGAGAAGGGAGCACCAGGGAGTGGGTGTCGCCGGAAAAGGAGGAGGAGGGAGATCGGAGGAAGAAGAAATGAACATTTAGACTTTTCACCAAGGGTGAAATCGTCAAAAAAATAATGACACACTTGTAAATTTTTTAGAGGGGTCTTTCTCATTTGATGGGGTTGCAATATCCGTTCCCCTCTCCTCCCGGCTCTCCCCTTGTCTTCCCTCGATGCCCCTTTCAAAACTTTTTAAACCCCCCCCCCCCCCCCCCCCCACACGCGCGCACGCACACGCAAATAAAGAGAGGTGCACTTCCCAATAACCTTGAGATTAAACCTGTCCCAAATTACATCCCTGCCATCTCCCAAACTCTACCCTTTTCATGACATTGCATGTACTTGCGCAAAGACACACTTGTTACTTTCCAAAATGAGAAGCACAGTGGTAGTTTCTAATTTCATGGGAGGGGAGATTGAATGAGGGGACTGAGGTTGGGCCCTGAGCTTGTTGGAGGAAGAGGGTGCATAGCCGACAAGCATTTGAATTGGGTTAACTTCTCGTGGGTGCAGTACTGCAGAGCTTTGTCGTGTATGTCATTTGGCTTGCGTTCATTTTGGTTGTAACTGTAGATTGGGACCAATGGAAAGGTGATTCAAACTGAGAGCAGAGATTCTTGATTCTCAGAGAGAAGAAGAAAAGTGGCAGAAAAATAGTGAATATGAATAGTCTCAAATGGGTATAGTCTAAGGCTGTCTGAGTTAGCTTTTGGGCCTGATTCAGTTGATAAGTGCCCTCTGTTTGGACAGCCAAGAATGCAAATGGGTCTAACCTCATTGGCTTGGATTCGATCAACTTATGGGTCAAAATCGGATTGACGCGGGGGCGGATGCAAACGGCGCCGGCTAGACCTCGTTCTAGCACCAACGAACCATGAAGAATCTTTCAGGTAGGAAACATACTCGAATCCACGAGCACAGCACTCGAATCCGCTAGCAATTTACTTGAATCTACGAGCAAAGGTTGCAACTCGAATTCATGATCAATTGGAGAGAGAAACTCAATTTTTATTAATCAAAAAACTAATACAAAAAATAAAAGATACAGTGGCCTTTTATAGACTTACAAAAAGAGTCTAATCTATTTAGGAAACCTACATGAAGTATAATTCAAATAAAAGAAAAATAAAATCAATAAGAGTCCAAATTAGAGCAGAAAATAAAATTCTAAACTAAATCTGATATCACTAAAACACATAGAATAGTCAGTCGGGCGGTCGACCGCTTAGTCAAAACTGCATAGCCGGTCGACCGGGCGATCAACCAGATGAGATACTCAACTCTGTGGTCTTTTCCTATCGACCGAGCGGTCGAATGGGCGGCTAGGTATTCATCTTCTGTTCCTGGTCGGTCAACCGACATCTTATGCCTTTCTCTGCTCGTCCTCTATTGTCAAGCGGTCGATCAGGTGGTCAACCGCTGTATTCAGCTGTCTTTCTCGATCGACCGGACGGTTGACCGAGACTTGTGTCTGATAACTTGTTGAGCCTGAATTTATGGCTCTATCTTCCTACATCAGTCCCTCCATCTTAAAAAGAACTCGTCCTCGAGTTCCAATCAATCGAGCAATGAACGGTGTAATCTTGAGCAAACTCGACTTGAGGGAAAGTGATTGGTTGGTGCTCCTCCATATACATCATGCTCCCATAATTCCATGGTTCACTTCCATGAAGAAGATATTCCAATTACGATGGGAGATGAAATTTGGCATACCTTGCGGAACTTGTTGCGCCCACGCGCTGATAGTAGGTGATATGAACTTGAAGAATTTAAAGGTTTCAACTCTAGCACTCTCCTTTTGCATGAAAAGATCTTCGAAATCATGAAGAATAAACGTATCATGATGCTGAAAATTTCTCATGGATGATAATATTTCCAAAAAGTTTGTCATGCACAACTCATTTGTATGCTTCCAATGATGGTTCTATCTTCTTGGAAATTTCAGTGATTAGAGAAATTTCTTCTAAAGAAAGGCTTTACTTTATTTTCTTTGATTCCACAAAGAACTTGCATTGATTGCAAATGGATATGAGTTTAGACATCTCTTCTTCTATAGACTTTGAGGCAGGTGGAATTGCCCTCATGATAACTCTTTTGTCCTTCAAGGGAACACATAAATTTCTCTTAGCATCATCATCGTGTTTTGATGATTTCCCCAAAAGAATATGGCATGTGTCCATGTCAACCACATCACATGCAACAATATCTTGATAATATTTTCCAATTAAAATAGGAACATAATATAAATCTATTATCTTGATGGAGGAGTCCTTCTTGATCCAACCAATGGTGTGAGTATTAGAGTGTGGTTCCGTCTCGAGCTTTAGATAATCCACAAGTGCTCTACAAATAATATTCTCGCAACTCCCATTGTCAATGATGAGGTTGCATACTTTATTTTTGACTGGACATCTTGAGTAAAAGATTTGATATTGTTGTATAGTGTCGGGGCCTTTTGGTTGCATTGCAATGTCTGAACAACACAAGTTGTAGATTCGTCGATGGATGTAAGGGTATATAGTGGTGATGGTTGAGGAAGATTAGTTGATAGATGATATGGTGGTGGTCGTTGTAATGGATGTGAAGATGGAGGTGATAGTTGTATTGGCTGTTGGTGGAGTAGCGATGGTTGTTGTTGTGGTGGTGGTCGTTGGAGGGGAAATTGTTGTGGAAGTTGTGAATGAGGATTACCTGATGAACGATTTCGTCCGCTTCAGTATGTACCATCGGTTAGACTTCGATCATCAATCTTGAAGGATAACTTCTTGAGTTCTTGGACCAGTTGTTTCAAGAGCGCTGAACCTCCCTTTAATAGTGCTCCTCTTGAGTAAAGGCTTTGCGATTCATTGTCGTCTCCTGCCATCGTCGGAAAGTTGTCGATGCTCTGATAATACTTGACGCTGGGGCACAAGCGAACGACCCTGGTTAGATCTTGTTCTAGCACCAACGAACCCTAAAAAGTTCTTTCAGGTAGGAAACGTACTCGAATCCACGAGCACAACACTAGAATCCGCGAGCAATTTACTCGAATCCACGAGCAAAGATAGCAACTCGAATCCATAAGTAATTGGAGAGATAAGACTCCATTTATATCAATCAAAAGCTAATACCAAAAACAAAGGATACAATGACCTTTTATAGGCTTATAAAAACAGCTCTAATCTATTTAGGAAACCTACATAAACTACAATTCTAATAAAAGAAAATGAAATCAATTAGAGTCCAAATTAGACCCTAAAACAAAATTCTAAACTGAATCTAATATCGCTGAAATGCGTAGAATACTCAATCGGGTGGTGGACCGCTTGGTCAAAACTGCATTGCCAGTCGACCGGGCGGTCGACCAGATAAGATACTCAACTCTCTGATCTTTTCCTGTCTTCTGGACAGTCGACGGAAGGCTGGGTCTTCATCTTTGTTTCTGGTCGGTCGATCGCCCAGTCGACCGACATCCTGTGCCTTTCTCTGCTCGTCCTCTATTTGTGAGGCGGTCGATCGTGTATTCAGCTGTCTTTCTCAATTGACCGGATGGTCGACCGAGACTTGCGTCTGATCTCTTATTGAGTCTGAATTTCTGACTCTACCTTCTTACATCACTGATTAAAAGATTTTTTTTAGTACATGCCTTCTTGAGTTTCTCTAGACAGATGAGAAGCTCTTGATTTTATTCATATTTAAACATAGATGAGATTTTAAGGAAGATTATTTATTTTTGAACTGAATGCAAAATTTTAAATAAAATAATGTGATAAAAGAAAAGTTTCTTGACAGTTCTCTATAAATAACATTAAGAGGTTTTCGGACTAACAGCAATAAAACGAGTCAATTCCTTTTTCCTTTTTCCAAAAAAAAAAAATGCAAGAGATCAACAAATTGAATTCGGAATTATTTCTTGAATGTATTGAAATGATTACAAAATACAAAGAAAACAGAAGAAAGAAAATTCCTTGTTCCTTTCTACCAAGTGCCACCGCAGTGTACAAGAGATTTGAAATTCAAATCCTATTGGAATATTTCTTGTTAGAAGTTGTGTGAGTCGAGTACTGTGAAAATAGGAAGTCAATCAAACTTTAGAAAGTTTTGGTCTATGTTGTGCCCCCGACACCCACTCGTTGTGCGCAGCGGATCGCGAAAGCAGAGGAGACACAACAAGTACCACTTGATCTGGAGGAATCCGCCCACCTGGCGGAGACTTGATTCAGCCGGAGAAACAATCAACGTAGCAAGAACAACCACCAATAGAGAAAAGCAATCAACGCACAAATTTAACGAGGTTCGGCCAACGTGCCTACGTCCTCGGGGCAAGGGAGAAAGAGATCTTATTGATTCAACAATCAACTACAACTAATACAAGAGAGAACTCTTGAGGGATTTTCAGGGATATTTCAGGGATACAATACATGAGGCCTCTATTCTCTATTTATAGCCACAGAGTCCCTAAGTTTATGGAAACCTAGGTTGGATTCAATCCCAATCAGAAAAGGAATTCGAATCCTAAAAGGAAACTCCAGCTGTGTCTGTCGGTCGACCGACCGGTCGACCGACCCATGCCACGGTCGACCGGCCCGGTCGACCGCGCCTACCCGAGAGCAAGGCCACTTCAGTCGGTCAACCGGGGCCGGTCGACCGCTCCTTCGTGTGCATACCCGTGCACGCCGGTCGACCGGCCTCCTCCACCGGTCGACCGGGACATCGACCGGGAGCACAATTTGCCTTCTCCATGCGCCGTTCCTTGTTGCTTTGTTGTCCGATCTCTGTGCTATCTTCTTCCATCTCCTCCATCTCTCTATCTCCTCTCTCCCAACAATTCTCCACCTCGGTGAAGATTTTTCAAAATCTGAGTCGATCTCCAACGTACCCCAGTTTATCACCTGGCGAAATCGACACACGATCTCGGCGAAATCGACACACGATCTCGGCGAAATAGACACACGATCTCGGCTTGCGCGCACCGGACGAAATCGACAAACGATCTCGGCAAAATTGACACACGATCTCGGCTTGGAATCTATAGCTCAGCTATCCACTGGAATGCACCACACATGCCTTCCCAATAGTTCACCTTAGGAGAACTTTCATACATGCCGAACACCGATCGTGGCTCCTACTCCGCAACTTCACGACCTCATGAAGAACCCATCATGAGCCAACACTGACTCTCCAACTGACTTGCTCTATCTAGTCTACATGTCTTCAGCTGACGGTCCAACCAAGTCTGCGTAGAGCACACCAACACCATCATCGGCTTCAACTGGATGCACACCACTCCTTATGTAAGCTCAACATCTTCTCACTAGAAGATCAATCTGTTCATCGAGATCACAACACCTCACCTCTACGTGAAGTCCAACTCTTCACCTCTACGTGAAGTCCAACCGGCCACAACATTTCACCTCTACGTGAAGTCTCTCCACCTCTACGTGAGGCTCCAATCGGCCACAACTCTTCATCTCTACGTGAAGCTCCAATCATCTTCTCGAGAACCCAAACAGTTTCATACGGGTTGCATCACCAAATGGCTGTGCCTTTACGGCTGCCTATGTACCTTGCCCAAGGGATCAAGCCAACCGTATTTCATTAAAAATGAGCTCCATCAAGCTCAAACACTTGTAGCTGAATCTGCAGCAGCGAACCTATCTGGCTGAGTCATATGAACCTCCTCACGACCATCATGGAGAACAACGGCCTTCAACTTGAGTTTGTCGCGATCACAAGCTTGAGATTCATGCTTCTTTACCCACAAGCGTGGTTTTACCTTGGTTCCAATGGCTGCAAACAACTCGACATCCTCAACAATGTCTTCAACCTGTTCAGCATCAACCCTGGCTATATGATCTCCACCCGGTGTCACATCCGGTGAAGCCTTCTCTAATGCCGAACCAACTGGCGATGGTGGAGTAGCATCAACCTCCACCCGCTGCGATACTTACTTGGTCTCCGTCCTCTCCACCTGCTGAGAGACGGTGGACTTCAACACTGAAGTCTCTCCAAATGTGACATGCCTACTCACTACGATCTTCTTGTTTTCGGGGTCTCACAACCTGTAGCCATTCCTTTTGACACCCAAAAACACAAACTTCTTTGCTCGCGGATTCACCTTGCCATTCTTTGCACTGAAGTAGGTCGGACTTCCAAATTCCCGCAGCAAACCATGATCTTGAGCAGCTTTTCCAGACCAAATTTCTAATGGAGCTTTACCTCCTATCGCAGTCGATCCATTCATGAGATGGCTAGCATACACAATCGCCTCAGCCCAAAACGATTTGTCTAATCCTACATTAGACAACAACCACCAAACCTTCTCCAGTAAGGAACGATTTACCTCCTTAGCCACCCCATGTATACCTGTTATGAAGTGAGTAGCAATACCGGTGTTCTAGCCAAATCGTAGGAATTGGTTCATGTCTCTTCTAACATTACCAATTTGCATCTCCTTGATCTTCCTACCAATCTGCTTCTCCATTCTTCCTCTCCACTTCACCAACATATCTAGGGCTTCACTCCTTTGTCTCATGGGATATATCCAACAATGCCTAGATAAACTATCAACAAAAGAGACAAAGTACCTGTGACCTCCAAGCGATGCAGTCTTAGTAGGTCCCCAAACGCTTACGTGAACACAATCAAGAAGACCTTCTGAGCAGTGAGTACTGGTGCTGAATGTCACCTTCTTCTTGTCCAGAACGCTGTGTTCACCTCCCAAGTTGCAGGTAGCAGCACCTTCCATTGATCCCTTCTTTGCAGGAGCTCGCAAATACTTTTCTCCTCCCTGTCTGACCTTTACCTGCCAGACCTCCGTGCAACCATCATCTGAAGAATTAGAAGTCTCCACCTGACCTGTAACCGTACTACCCTTCAAGTAGTAGAGATTGTCCTGGCGGACGCCCTTCATCACCACCATCGAACCTTTGATCATCTTGAGAACACCATCTCGAACAGATATCACCAAACCCAATGCTTCCAAAGCGCCAACAGAGATAAGACTCCTTTTGAATTGAGGTACATACCTCACCTCCTTCAATTCTCGTACTATCCCATCATCCATCTTGATACGGACTGTACCCATCCCTTCTATATTACACGGATGTTCATCCCCATGACCGTGTAATATCCATCCAGCTTCTTAAAGCTAGAAACCAGGCCCTGCTCGGGCACACATGATAGGTGGCTCCGCTATCCAAAATTCACTCAGCATTATCTGAGTTACAAACAGTAGGGGTAATAACAGAGAAAGAGAATACCGATGAGTCCGAGTCTGATCTATCTGCCTGTGAGGTACTGCCTTGAGTACTGACCACCTTTGCAAGATTTGCCTCAGTCTTAGACTCCACCTTCTTACCTTTGGCCTTCGAGCATTCAGCTTTCCAGTGTCCTAGTTCCTTGCACAAGGCACACTGATTCTTCTTCAGATTTCTGAAGCCTAATCTGGACTTTGATCTCCCCCGATCGTCTCTTCCCTTCATATTGGAACTTCTGCCTCTTACCTCCAATACCTCTGCTGTTGTGCTTCCCGAAGAAGACAGTCAGTCATGTCTCTTTGCTTCATAACTCACAAGTGCAGCAGACACCTCATCATAGTTAAGGGATTGTCTACCATTTAGAAAAGTAAGAGTAAAGGCCTCATACTCTTCCCTAGGAAGAGAGTTCAAAAGAATTACCGCCTTATCCTCTTCACTGGTCTCCACATCCACATTAAGTAGATCTGTAAGAAGCTTCGCGTAGCAGTTCAAGTGTTCATTGATGGAGCATCCTCTTTGCATCTGAAACCCATAGAGCTTACTCTTCAACTGCAATCGCGATTCTATGCTCTTCGTCAGATACTTCCTTTCCAGGATCTCCCACAGCTGCCTCGCAGATGTCTCATGCAACACCTGATACTTGATGTCTTGTGTCAGACAAGACCTGATCAAGCCACACGCCGAACGGTTCATCTTGTCCCAATCTTCATCCGTCGTTGATGCGCGCTTCTTCTTCAACCGTAGAGTGTCTTCGAGGTTTGATGCCGTCAGCGCATCCATAACCTCACACCTCCACATACCAAAGTTGTTCGTCCCGTTGAACTTCACCACATCAATCCTTAGATATGGATATATGGATTTCACCGATGTATTTTCTCCAGCCATCTTCTCAACTGATTCCTCAAACCAATGTGGAAACAAACGGAGTTAGATAAAATAAACTAGATAAAGACAGGATCTTTACCTCCACGCGAAACCCTCGAAGAGTTTCCGAAGCAATCTACTCCACCAACTTGATTCCTCGAGCAATCTTCACACGCTGTTCTGAGATCGACACACGATCCCACAAACAGTCCCAACTCTGATCCGAGATCGGCACACGATCTCCGCCAATCAGCAACAGATGCCCTTGAATCAACAGATGATCCCACGTCGAACCTGGGATGCTGTGATACCACTTGTTGTGCCCCCGACACCCACTCGTTGTGCGCAGCGGATCGCGGAAGCAGAGGAGACACAACAAGCACCACTTGATCTGGAGGAATCCGCCCACCTGGCGGAGACTCGATTCAGTCGGAGAAACAATTAACGCAGCAGGAATAACTATCAATAGAGAAAAGCAATCAACGCACAAATTTAACGAGGTTCGGCCAACATGCCTACGTCCTCGGGGTAAGGGAGAGAGATCTTATTGATTCAACAATCAATTACAACTAATACAAGAGAGAGCTCTTGAGGGATTTTCAGAGATATAATACATGAGGCCTCTAGCCTCTATTTATAGCCACAGAGTCCCTGAGTTTATGGAAACCCAGGTTGGATTCAATCCCAATCAGAAAATGAATTCGAATCCTAAAAGGAAACTCCAGCCGCGTCTGTCGGTCGACCGGCCGGTCGGCCGACCCATGCCACGGTCACCGGCCCGGTCGACCGCGCCTACCCGAGAGCAATGCCACTTCAGTCGGTCGACCGGGGCCGGTCGATCGCTCCTTCCTGTGCACACCCGTGCAAGCCGGTCGACCGGGCCGGTCGACCGGCCTCCTCCACCGGTCGACCGTACATCGACCGGGAGCACAATTTGCCTCTTCCATGCGCCGTTCCTTGTTGCTTTGTTGTCCGATCTCTGTGCTATCTTCTTTCATCTCCTCCATCTCCTCTATCTCCTCTCTCCCAACAGTCTAAAGTTTGGGTTGAATATATTTAGGTTTCTTAATTTTGTAAAAATTTTATCATGAGTCTTAGTTGTGTATTACTTTAGAGTTTTTTCAAATGCTTTTAAATAAAGTAAATAGTGCAATGTGAATATGAGTTTGATGTTAAGTTGTATGTGTATTGTATTTTTCCTTATACGAAGAAAGACATGATCAATGTACTTCGCCAGTGAAAGAGGAGAGAAAAAGAGAAGATTTTTTTTTTTTTTTTTTTTTTTTGGGGGTGGGGGGGGGGGGGGGGGGGGCGTGCGACGTACGATGGTTTGGTTATGTGCGACGTAGGCCTACAGATGCGTCACTCCGACGAGTAAAGCGTATCAAATTAGGACAAGTTAAAAAGAGTATGGGGGAGACCGGAGAAAACAGGGATGGAGGTAATACGACAAGATATAGAGGCTAAAGGTCTTAGTGAAGTCATATTGCTTGATAGGAATGAGTGGAGAAAGCTGATCTATGTGCCCGAACCGGCGTAATTCTCTTTTGGTTCATGCAGCCTACCCCAAATACTTGGGACAAACGGCATAGTTGTTGTTGTTGCTGTTGGTTGTTGGAAGAAATTTGAATAAAATTTCGACTTCACCCCTTTTCTCCAGGTACATTTTCGCCTCTTCAAAAGGAAAATAGCAGACACGAGTTGTAGCCAGCATGTAAAAAGAAGGCAACAAAATAGGAAACAAAGAAGAAAACATGCAAACCAAGACTTCCAACTGTGACATCCCTGCTCAAACTGATTCCTATTTTGAAGAGAGTATAAGTTATCAATTTAAGAGTATTGGGCTGAGAAACCTGTTTCTCTTTTATAAGATATATGGAATTTAGTAGAGAAGCCAGTTTGTTTAGTAGCATATTCAATAGTCAAATACTATGCAATGGGTGGCAATTTTGACAACCAGATTACTCCATCTGAAGCCGGCCTGTAATTTGGGGTATTAGGTCACCATATATGGATTTGGGTTATAAAATATAAATGTGTCGACCTGTCTAATCTTGACCCGTTTAATCTGCTTATGTTTGGGGGTTTGCTTTGTTGGAGGAGGGTTTCTTGCACTGAGAGAGGACCTGTGAGGATAAGCGGTGCTGGTCGAGCTTCTTTCTGAGACCGAGAGGAGTTTTTGCGGAGTAGCAGCGTTCTTGTCGGAGCATGACTAGAGGGTAGGAGATGGTGAGTTAACTGCTACAAAGTTTTTGTCGGTTCGATTCAAGATGTTTCTCGGTGTCGTCTAGGGAGGTGTTGCCACGACTTTGGCATGTTGCACAGAAGCCCTGCGTTAACTGCTCTTTGCCTGACCTCGACGATATTTGGCGCTTTGTTGGAGTTTTCTTTTACCTTTGTTTTGAAAGATCAAATTTGTATTTGTATACATGTTGTATCCTTCAAACGTAGAGATGTTTCGGGGAGATATTTTAATAAAATGCCGGGAGACTTTTTTGTCTCATGGCTTTTTCTCCAAAAAAAATAAATAAATAAAGAAAGATCAAATAGTGAATAAACTGATATTGACGATCATAAATGATGGAAATTTGTGAGCAAATTGAACTAAGGGAGGCTATTGAAAGTTGGTAATTCAATTCATAATATAATAGATAGTTAAACAAAAACAGGCACTCCTTTTTAACCGTAAATTGAAATAGAGTTCCAATCCTATTGAAAATTCACAATTCAATCCATGATAGTGGTAGAATAGTATGTGGAATCAGTATTTGAGTACGTTGAAGCACGGAAAGTCAATGTAATTGAAGAGAAAGAGAAAGAAAAACAAAAGAATGGTGTTGAAGATTTATTAACTGAAAGAAAAGTTTAAATATTTTTTTTTTTTTTGCTTTGCCCCTTTCTTCTCCTCCATATATATTTTACAATTCTTCAAAATAAAACATTTTCGCTATGAGAGTTCTTTTCTCCATTTTAACCTCTTCGGAGTGCCCCTCCCCTCTGTAATAGTTCATGACTATTAATTCGGATCCTCTCATCTGTGTTAAAATTAGAGGACGGTTCAAGTCGACAATCTTAACCATTTATTATCATGATTGTAATTTTTTTTCCCGAACGAGTGCAATTCACAGGGGATATAGTGTTAATTAAGAAGGGATTGAATCACAACTGTTCATTATGATTATGAGAGGTTAAGATTATCGAATTGCACCTTCCTCTAATTTTAGCGCATACGAGAGGATCCAAATTGACTAAGACCCTTCATGAAAGTAAGTCATCAGGATTATTGGATGGTCCAAGTCGGCAATCTTAACGGCCCATAGTTTTGTCAATGGCTGTGATTTAATCCAATTGTAACTAACACTATACTCTTGTGCACTGCATTCGTGATAATTGCTTTTACTCAGGAAGAATCACAATCACTCACAAAATAGTGGATAATTACGATCAGAGAGAGAATGTCTGGACAATTACAATGAGAGAGAGATTTGCGAATAAATCCGGGTTGGATAACAGTTTTTACCCGATCCACTTGGGCTTGCAAGTGCAAATAGGCTAAGCTTGTATGTGAGCTTGGATCAAGGATATATCCCATATATATATATCCTCTTTTTTGGGAGCATGGTGTACTGTCATGTATTTTTTCTGTTCATGGGTATTTATAGTTAAGATATTGCCAAGATTCATGGGGTCCAAGCTGACACAAACCTTGTTAATGGTGGCTCCCATTCAAAATAACATGAGTGGATCCACAACCAATTATTTCCGACATTAGGGTAATGTTTCAAGATGCCACACAAAAATTTTAAACAAAAACTAAAAAAAAAAAAAATTTATAGTATATATAAGGATTAACATGAGTGTGATATTTCCCCCTATCATTCAATCATGAAGGATCTCTCTGTCTCATCACTGTCTACAGTAATCAATTAATCACTTTTCCTGTATGTTAAGATTAACATTATGCACTACCTTTTAAGCCAGCAGTTATGAGAGTTTTTGAAGTTTTGTTTGTTATAATAACAACAACAATTTTGGCCCAAAACTGATCTCCTTGGATTCTTGACTTCTCAACCTCCACATTATCTCTCTCTTTCTTCATCCTTTTTCCTATCTCTTTCCTGTTTCAATCTGAGGTGGTCCACATGTCTCACTCATGAAAGGAGGCATCTTTAGGGGGTAATTAGGTCAACTATTAGGCTAGTTAAGCATGCATATGCTTATAAATATTAAGTGTGACACCTTGTGCTTTACATTAGAATATGGGATTATTATTAATTAACTAATTAATTAATTAAAGAAGGGGTGGGTGGGTGTATGAGTCCATGATTCCTCCAATGCAACTTCATCCAATGAGAGCATGGCCAGCTTTACTCTAATCTAATCTAATCTAATCTAATCTAATCTTCAACTTTTATTTATTTTGTTTATTTACTAATCAATAACAAAAGCCAAAACCCAAAGCATAGGGGCATGAGCTAAAGCACATGGAGCACTTTTCAGTGGGCATCTCTCAGTCTCTCTACACTGTGAAAGCTCCAAAGACTTGCCATAAACTAAGCTGGCTTTCCTTTGTCCTCTTGAAAGGTGTATGTGCCATGCACATGACAATGTGGGAGCATTCTTGCATTGCATTAGGTACAAGGGCTTAAAACTCTTTTAGGGTTTGTTTGGATATGTATTTAATCGAAGTTATTTTCATACAAACTCTGTTCTGCAAGCCTTTTTTTCTTTCATTTAAAGAGATTTTGGAGGTAGGAGGGATTTTATGTATCTCTACTTTTTTTTCCCTTACTTTGAGTCCAACAATGCTAGTTATCTAAACTCCCAAATGTGAGTTGAACACACTGTAGGCTGTCTAAAAATGACTAACCAGGCAAGCCATCAAAGAAGCAGTCTTAAACATTAGACGCAAGGGACTGAAGCCCGCGTCTCAGCATCAAGGCGCGTTGGCCCGAAGCCCGCGTCTCAACTTCAAGGCGCGTTTGGTTCAAAGCCCGCGTCTCTACATCAAGGCGCGTCGGCCCGAAGCCCGCGTCTCAACTTCAAGGCGCGTTCGGTTCAAAACCGCGTCTCAGCATCAAGGCGCGTCGGCCTGAAGCCCGCGTCTCAGCATCAAGGCGCGTCGGCCCGAAGCCCGCGTCTCAACTTCAAGGCGCGTTTGGTTCAAAGCCCGCGTCTCTACATCAAGGCGCGTCGGCCCGAAGCCCGCGTCTCAACTTCAAGGCGCGTTCGGTTCAAAACCCGCGTCTCAGCATCAAGGCGCGTCGGCCTGAAGCCCGCGTCTCAGCATCAAGGCGCGTCGGTTCAAAGCCCGCGTCTCAGTTGCAACCGCCCCAGATCGTGGAGGTCAGTTACCGCGCGTATAGCGGGTAACGGCCCCTCATTCAGGCGCATTTTTAGGGGGCACGATCACCCCTTAAGACCCCTATAAATAGCCCTGTTGGCTATGAAGGAAGGGTCGATTGATTGAATCAAAAGGGAGAGGGGTCGGGCATTCTTGAATCCAGAATCAGAGAAGGGTCGGGCGAGCAAATTAAATCCAAAGGTCGGAGATTTTGAGAGAAGCACGACGCCAACAAGAGAGAAGACTCTTCAGCAGGCTTACTGAGTACTAACCGCTCTTCGCTTACCTCCTCTTTGAGAGTTTGGTAGACGGAGCTGAGTTACTCCCCTACTGGCCGAAGAGAAGACCCCCGACGGTCCAGGACGGTCATCTGGTCAACGGAGAACAAGATTCACTCTCCATCGCCACACGAAGAACCCAGCCTTAAACAAAGGGAAGATTCAAGCATCCTCCCTCCCTTGTAGTCGGAATATTGTTTTGTTGTAATCTTTCAACTGATTCAAGGAAATTTTACGGCAAATCTCTTTCCGTACCGAACAAGAGATGGCGACTCCGCTGGGGACTACATTCGTGACCGACGAACGCACTGTGGTGCAGATGACGTTCTCCGTAAGGGGAAAATGGTCGAATCACTCGTCGTCGAGTTCGACCAGGCGAAGTATGAAGAGTTCCTCTCTTCTGGCTCCAAGAGCCCAAAGACCCGCGTCTGCCGCAGGGTCTCAAGTGGACAGCCCCCTGAAGCCCAATCTGAGGCTCTGTCGGGTGCTCCTGCTGCCCACTGTGCCAAGCTTGGTTCACGCGCCAACGCCTCCCAGAAGGCCCGCGTAACCTCAGACACCTCTGCTGCGATCAACCGCGACGCACAGAACCCACGCGCCAACGCCTCCCAGAAGGCCCGCGTGGTCCCGGCACAACTACTGCTGCGACCAACCGCGTCGCGCAGAAACCCCGCGTCAACGTCTCTCAAGAGACCCGCGTGGTGAACATCCCTGGTTCTTCAAACCAGGAAATTGTTGGCTTCTCTCCTCCTCCACGACGCAATCGGAATGCCGAGCGTCGACTGAGAAGACGCGCGCGTCAACACTCGGTCGGAACCGATGGTTTTCTGACTGGGGTTGGACGCGGCGTTCAATCTGATGCCTTGCCCGCACCCCGACCAGTGCGAGAGATCCGCGTTTGGCGACCCAAACGCGAGACTCCTCAAGTTGTGTCTGCCGAAGACCAACTTGCCAAACGCCAAAGCGAAGCTTCTGCGTCTCATCAAACGCAGGACGCATGCGCCCCCAGGCGTAGGGCCCAGCAGCCCACTATCTCCCAAGTTTCTCTGCTCCAACGCAGCAGACAACAGTGCGAGGACCGCGTCTCGTCTCAACAGAGACGCCAGACGCGCGTAACGCCTCAAGTCTCTCTGCTCCAACGCAGCAGACAACAACGCGAGAACCGCGTCTCGTCTCAACAGAGACGCCAGACGCGCGGAACGCAACAGCGTGACCACCGCGTTTCTGAGACCTGCGTTCAGACAGCGCAACACACGACTGCCCCCCGTCTTCGACGTTGTGAGGCCAGTCTATTTAATCCCCTCCCACGGATTTGAGGGATTATTTGACAAGGAAAAGAAGTGCCAATCAGGCCACTTCTTCTTGCTGCTGTCAACAACTCATCCAGATGCTCTCTGGATGCCATTGCGAATCAGGCGTGCACCAGCCGTCTTTGATTAGACAGCTGACCCTGATTCCTCCGTCAGCCAAAAGAAGACGCTCCCACCGAAGGAGAACCTTCCCTGATGTCGAATACCCGGAGCTTACTGCATATATGACAAGCAGAAGCAGGGGAAAACAACCAATGGTCAATTCAGAGGGGTCAAACTCTGAGACAGAAGGGGTGTATCGACATACCCGTACCAGGACAGGGACCATCCCCCAATTGACTATAATGCCTTATCCCGCGGCATTAGAATGGACGACTCTCACTCCGTAGTGATAGAGTCGCAAGATTCGAACTCTTCCGGTGAAAGGGGAGTTTTTGCCTACATGGCAGATGCTCCTGAGGATAAAGAAGACGCTCCTGAGGAGACAACTAAGCATCTAGTGCAGATGCAGAAGCACCAAATGCAAATACTCTCCTCTCAGCAGAGAACCATTGACGGTCTCAAGCACATGCTTGAGAAATTGCTCGAAGAGAGAGAGAGATCTCCTCCTAGAAGGCCAAGAGCAAGAAGGGGAAGGAGAGAAAGTCCACCCTCCGATCCTTCCGAAAGGACACGACGATCTACTCCAGATGTGTCCCAGCCTTCAGCGCATGCAGGAAGCAACCCGGACTCGGAGAAGGCTCAAGATCAAAGAATGAGCCTACTGGAGCAACGACTCAACGCCCTTGCCAGTCGTAAAGATCTCCAAGAAGCTGGAGTGGTCCGGCCCTATCCGGCCGAGTGGGACTTAGTCCCGTACCCTCCTAAGTTCAAGGCTCCAACTCTCCAAGCATTTGACGGGAAGGGATCACCCAACCAGCATATCTACTACTTCAAATCCCAAACTGGGAATGTGGTAGATAACGACGCTATATTGGCGCGACTGTTCATTGGCACCCTAAAAGGGTTGGCCTTTGAATGGTTTATGAAGCTCCCGGAAGGTTCCATCAAGAACTGGGGCGACTTGGAGAAGCTGTTTCTAACACGCTTCTTTGAAGATGATTCGGAGGTCACAATGCCTACCCTTTTAGCTACCAAACAGCGAAAGGGAGAGTCCGTTAAGTCTTTCGTAGAAAGATTTCGGAACACGGCACTCCGATGTCCAAGCGGCATGACCCAGGCCACCCTGGTGGAAACATGTCGCCACAATCTCCAAACCTCACTCCTTGCTCAGATAGGAGTTGCTGAAAGCCGCACCTGGAAACAATTAGTCCAGCAAGGTGAACAGGCTGAGGAGATTGTTGCCCGCGTCAGAGCGGAAGAAGGCAAGCCCAGGCCAGAGAGGTCGACAAGGCGTGCACCAGACACATCCCTCCAAACCAAACGGAAGGATAATTTGGCGACGGAGACCAAATCTCCCACCAAACCTCAAACAGGCAGGGCAAGTGGCTCTTCAAGCCAGCCACGCCCCAACAAGCAGTATTCCTTCAAGGAGGAACACGTCGATTCGCTCTTCAAACTACTCAACAAGAGCAATCGACTGAAGCTCCCTGAAATCAGGCGCCCGGAAGAAGTCGGCAAGACCGACAATCCCAACTACTGCCTGTATCCATAGGATGCTCGGGCACCCTACCAGGAGCTGCTACATCTTCAAGGACGTCCTTCAAGCCCTGATTGACGCGGAGGTATTAAAACTCCGACCAGAGCAGAAGAAGATGACGGCCAACATGACGTCGATGCTCCACTTTGGGACACGACCCCGATGCCCGTGGGAGTGATATCTGTCCCGAAAGGAGAATTGAGAGTGGTCAATACAGACCCTCATCAGCAGCAGGAGAAAGGCTTGGTACCCGTCCCTACACCTCAAGGGGAAATCATGTGGGTCCACCCTGACCTCGTCGACGAGCAACAATGGACGACTGTGACCAACAGGAAGTCCAAAGGCAAGGGGAAGGCATCATCTTGCCACGTGATCTGCGCTTCTTCCCGGGAAGCAGACGCTGATGTTCCTTCGCTGACCGACTCAGAAGAGGAAACAATAGTCCTGGCGGCAGAGCCCAACCAACCGACAGCAGGCACCCGTTCAGGGCAGGCGTACTTGAAGCAGTACGGCGAAAAGGCGGTGGTCCCTCCTCAACCAGCTGTAGAGCCAGCTCAGCCCTCCACAAAACCACCCGTGGAGAAACAGAAAGAAACTCGGTTTTCTCGGGTTCTTTCAAGAAGTGCAGCGGAAGGATCTTCGACACCTTCGACACCTTACCGCTTCGATGTGCTGGCTCAGTTAGCCAACATCCCAGCACGCATTACCTTGTATGAGCTCCTGAGGCTATCAAAGTCAACCAGAGAAGCTCTACAAGAAGCCCTGACAAACGCTGAGGCCTTTCTGACCCACGTACCGAGGGAGGAAGATGTAGAGGATTGCCTCCACACCTCCCCAAATGCTCCCTGCATCTCTTTCACAAAAGATGACATGCAGGTTAAAGGGAAGCATGACCGACCCCTATACTTCACGGGGTATATCGGGTCATCCGAGGTGAATCGCATTCAGGTAGACCCTGGGTCCGCACTAAGCATCATACCTCGCCGGGTCATGCAATTTCTGGGCATTCCTACCCATCGTCTGAGCCCTACCCAGACGACTATTTATGGGTTTAATGCCAACAGCTCCCGCCCGATGGGGAAGATCAAGCTCAAATGCCGGATCGGGAGCCTCAAATCAGAAGTAACGTGTTACGTCATTGACGCTGACACGTCTTACAACCTGTTGCTGGGACGACCATGGATTCACCAAAATTCCATCGTCCCCTCCACTCTCCATCAAGTCATGAAATACATTGACGAGAGCGGACAGGTCCGAACGTTGATTGCCGAAAGGCATCCGTTCAAAGGGGTCGAGAATTATTTCACGGATTCCCTCTTATATGAGGAGAATAATGAAACCCCGCAACCAGAGGAGCCAGACTCTGGTAACGAGGCTGACATCGAGCCCGAAAAAGAAGAGTGCATGTGGGAGCTAGAACCACTTGTAAAGAGCACTAATAAGCTCGATGTTGATACCACCGACGATGTAGGCGGTTGGTATATTAATGAAGATTTAGATTTCGCGTACTTTCCTGTGTGTGAGTCTGATTCAATACCGTCGGATACCAGTACCGGCGTAGACGAGGATGTATGGTCGGCAATGGGTGCTTTGACATCATTGCATGTACCAATAAAATCATCCTTCGGGACGTACCAGGATGATGGTGATGCACAAGAATCTGTATTCATGGTTCCAGTCAGACGAAAAGGCCAAAGACCAATACTTTTTGGGCGAGGCTCGTCTCAACCAACACCCCATGATGAATCAGAAGGCGAAGAAGAGCCCCCGCAGTTCAATCACTATGAACCAAAAGCGCTCAAGATGATGAAGCGTATGGGGTATGATCTAGCCAGCGGACCCGGGTTGAACTTCGGCAAAGGAAGGAGATCGTTGCTCCGATCTTTTGTGCCAAAAGGGAAAGCACCTGATTATTATCATCAGACCCGCAGGGGGTTGGGCTATATATCAACTCCGATCCCGTCAGCCCCTGATTCCGAGGAACCATCAGGCCATGATCACTCTTCAGACACGTCATCGTGGGAATCAGATGTCAGTATTGGCAACATCTTCAAAGGGCTTTCAGTAAACATGGCTTCAACAAACCATCTGGAAGACGAAGACGAAGAAATGATCCAGTCAGATACAGACCCCTGGATCAAACACCTGAATGCTCTCTGGGATATCCGCTTCGAACAGCGTGAGCCACCCACAGAAGACAAGGTTGTTCAGATCAACCTAGGAGATGATGCTAATCCTAAGCCCATCTTCATAAGTGACGGCCTGTCACCATCAGAGAAGAAGGATCTAATATCTCTTATACAAGAGTATATAGACGTCTTCGCCTGGAATTATGAGGACATGCCTGGACTCGATCCTCAAGTGGCTATGCACCGCCTCAACATCAGTCCGGATGTAAAGCCCGTCAAGCAACAGCAGCGACGGTTTCGTCCAGAAGTAATGGAAGCCATTCAATCAGAAGTCAAAAAGCTCATTGACTCTGGCTTCATCAGGGAGGAACAACATCCCGACTGGGTAGCTAACATTGTCCCCGTTGCTAAGAAGAACGGGAAGATCCGGATCTGCATCGACTTCCGCGATCTAAACGGGGCCTGCCCCAAAGACGAGTTCCCGTTGCCAATCACAGATGTCATGATTGACAATACATGCGGGTTCGAGCGAATGTCCTTTATGGACGGATTCTCAGGTTACAATCAAATCAAGATGTACCCTGACGACGAAAAGCATACCTCCTTCAGGACACCTCTAGGAGTATACTGCTACACCGTCATGCCCTTCGGACTAAAGAATGCAGGGGCAACATACCAAAGGGCTATGAATGCCATTTTCCACCAGCAGATACGCAAAACGGTGGAGTGCTATGTCGATGACATCGCGGTGAAAAGCCGCACTAAAGGCGATCACATAGCGGACCTAAAAGCGGTCTTTGACATCATGCGGGCTCATCAATTGAAGATGAATCCCACCAAATCATTCCTGGGGGTAGCCAGCGGAAAATTCCTAGGGTTTGTTGTAACCTCTACCGGAATTCATTTGGATCCGGAGAAGGTTCGCGCCATTCAGGAAATGCAACCTCCAAGAAGCCTCAGGGAGCTCAGAGGATTGCAGGGACGACTGGCATACATCCGCAGATTTATTTCAAATCTCTCCGGAAGATGCCAACCCTTCGCTAAGCTGATGAAGAAGGGAGTCTCGTTCATATGGGACGACGCTTGCCAGCAAGCATTCGAGGAGATCAAACGATACCTCACCCAACCACCAGTACTTGCAGCCCCGGTATCCGGAAAACCCTTCCTGGTGTACGTCCGATCGATGGATCATTCTTTGGGAGCTCTACTAGCTCAGAATGATGACCAAGGACGAGAACAAGCAATCTACTACCTCAGTAGAACGATGATCGGGGCCGAACATCGATACAACCCGATCGAGAAGGAGTGTTTGGCCTTGGTGTTCGCTATTCAGAAAATGCGACATTATCTGGTAGGCCAAACTATAAATGTCATATCAAAAGTCAACCCCCTGAGGTTGCTTATGACAAAGCCTTCATCATTGAATGGCCGGCTGGCGAAATGGGCTATATTGCTCTCTCAATATGAGATGCACTTCCTGCCACAGAAGGCCATTAAAGGACAAGCGGTGGCGGACTTCTTAGCCGAACACCCAGATCCGAGGGCAGCCAAACTTTATGAGGATCTCCCAGATGAGGTCACTGAAGTATGCCTGACTCAGGCAACATTCGAAGGACAAGTATGGCAACTTTTCTTCGATGGTGCATCAAGGGCAAGCCCAAAGGGACACACAGTAGCGGGGGTAGGAGTAGTACTCGTCTCCCCACAAAACTACGTGATCCCCCGGGCTATCTCGTTAACCGAACCCTGTTCCAACAATGTGGCGGAATACAACGCTCTCCTGATTGGGATGCAATTCGCCGATGAGATTGGCGTTAAAAATCTCGAGGCGTACGGTGACTCCAAACTCATCGTCAGCCAAGTTCGCGGAGAGTATGAGGTCAGACATGAAGATCTAGTACCCTACTACGACGCGACAATCCACATGGCGGAGAAGTTTTCAAACTTCTACATCGACCATGTGCCGCGAAGCCAAAATGCGCATGCAGATGCCCTCGCATCTCTCGCAGCTTCCCTAGCTCTCCCAGCAGGAGCAATGGAGAAGGTATTCGTCTATAGCCACGACCTATACTGTCCAAAAATTTCCCCCGGAGACTACCCAGGGTCAACAGGAGATCGTCGCGGTAAAGAAACACTTGAAGTGTCAACCGCTCCAGAGCTTAAAGACTGGCGATTTCCCTATATTGATTATGTCTTATACGGCATCCTGCCTGAAGACACCAAAGAGGCGGCCGCCATTCGGAGGAAAGCCCCCAAATTTTACTATAATGCGATCACGCGAACACTGTACCGTCGATCGCATGACGGGATCCTGCTCCGGTGCCTCTCATCAAAAGAAGCCCGTGAAGTGTTGAAAGAAGCCCACGATGGTATTTGTGGAGCTCATCAACCTGGCCCGAAGCTGGCAAACCGACTCCAAAGATTGGGTTACTATTGGCCCAAGATGATTGTCGACGCCATCTCCCTCGCTAAGAGATGTCACGCCTGTCAAATACATGGCGATTTCATCCATCAAGCACCAGGGTATCTCCACTCTACGACCTCTACTTGGCCGTTCGAAATGTGGGGATGGACGTGGTTGGCCCCATCAGCCCACCATCGTCGAAAGGACATCGGTTCATTCTAGCAATAACCGATTACTTCTCCAAGTGGGCCGAAGCTGTTCCTCTAAAAGAGGTAAAATCGTCTAACGTGATCAAGTTCGTGAAACATCACGTTATCTATCGCTTCGGTGTGCCTCGGCGGATCGTCCATGACAATGGACCCCAGTTCATCAGCCAGGCTTTCCAGAGATTCTGTGCTAAGTTCAGAATCCAGAGTGTGTCATCAACGGCATACTATCCTCCCGCCAACGGCCTCGCGGAAGCTTTCAATAAGACTATTGGCAAGCTTCTCAAGAAATTCGTCTCGAAAAGTCAACGAGACTGGGACGATAAGTTGGGTGAATGCTTATGGGCATATCGCACGACCGTGCGAACCCCAACTAAAGCCACGCCATTTTCCTTGGTGTACGGATGTGAAGCTGTCCTCCCACTGGAAATCCAAATTCCATCTCTACGCGTCGCCCTGACCGCCGAGATGACAACAGAGGAGAAGCATCGACAGCGACTCCAAGAACTGGAGGCCTTAGACGACAAGCGTCTGCAGGCCCAGCAGCAGATCGAGCTTTATCAAGCTCGCATCACCAGAGCCTTCAACAAGAAAGTCAAAACGCGAACTTTCAAGAAAGGCGACCTTGTCTTAGCCGTCCGGAGACCCATGGTCATGACGCACAAGACAAAGGGAAAATTCCAACCCAAATGGGAAGGACCATTTGTAGTAGAGTCGGTCTACTCGAATGGATCGTATCGTCTCATAACCTCTAATGGCGATACACTCATGATGCCAATCAATGGCAAATTCCTGAAGAAATACTATCCCTAGATGGTGTTCTTCTGCCGATCAAGTTAATACCACACCTCTGATCAAACATCCAACGCCTTCGACGGCTAAGGATAGAGGAAAATGTTGGCATCTAAGCCCAACATAAGTCCTCGACAACTCATCATGCTGAGGGGAATAGCATGACTAGCCCAACTCAAACGGTAGTTGGTAAAGGCACCTCAAATCCGTTGACAGCTGAGGGTTTGCTAAAAATCCTAAGTGGACCTGATTCCACTCTCTCTCCTCCAAAATCTCTTACCAATTCTCATCCATAGAATGGTAGGACCACAAAATGCAAACATTACTACGTTAAACACTATACCTCTGGTAATGAATACTCCTTGTCGAGTACAAGCCCCGCTTGTTACCTCTACATAGAGCAGCAAACTTCAAAATTGCCAAGTTAACACTATACCTCTGGCATTTCAAATTCCACTTGTCAATTCTCATCAATAGAATGACAGGTCCTCAAATTGCTCCTATCAAGAGCCAATTCTTGTCAAGTTAATATCACACCTCTGACAAACTACTGTTTAAGTTAACATTACACCTCTAAGCAGTATATCAGGTGCCCGTCAAGTTAATATTACACCTCTGACAGTCACCCTTTCTTCAGACTTCCATATCGAAGCTGAAATGGACGATGCCAAGTTAACACTACACTTCTAGCATCCGAGTCATTGCTAAGTTCAACAATACACCTATGGCTATGACCTTTCCTCGACTTCCTTAAGCCGAGACGAACGATGCCAAGTTAACACTACACTTCTAGCATCCGAGTCATTGCTAAGTTCAACAATACACCTATGGCTATGACCTTTCCTCGACTTCTTCAAGCCGAGACGACTAATGCCAAGTTCAACATTACACCTCTAGCATTACCCTCACTGTTAAGTTAAACATCACACCTATGACAGTGACACCCTCAGTTTTCCCTTATAAAACTGAGATGTCGATGAGTTAAGTTAATATCACACCTCTAACTCATGTCCTTGTCAAGTTAACATTACACTTCTGACAAGACTATTTCCAACCCGTTAAGTTAATATCACACCTCTAACGGTAAGGACTTCCCTAGATTCCCCCGCGAGTCTAGTTTCATTTGATATTCTCCCCAACAGAATATCGAATTCATTTTGGAGGCATTGTTGGTTAACATTACACCAATAAACAATGTTTCCATCAACATCCCCAGCTGATCTGAAATCAAGTTAAGCACAAATCCTTGATAAAAGTTCATCTTTCCTGGGGGTACGAACTCCACCTGTCACTTTCTTCCACAAAGTGGCAGGTCCACCAAAAATCACCTCTGTCAAGTTAAGCTTACACCTCTGACAGTGTCATGAAAGTTCTTGAAACAAGATCTTTCCTCATATCTTTTGACTTATTAAGATTATGATTATAATTTTGATAAAGATCAAAAGACTTCCTTGCTCCTACATGTTCAACCAAAGGCAAAGAGTTCGAGACAAAAGAAGTAAAAAGGAGGGTGTCACTTTTATTTATATCCAAAAATATGAAAGTGATACAAAAACGCTCTCTTATACAAATAAGATTGAGCGTTAAAAAAAAAAGAAAAAAGAAGGGAGGAGAAGGCTAAAAATCTCGATCTGGTAGGGAACGGATGCGCTCCCTGAGACGATGCATCTCATGCTGACGTGCCTTCTCAGCCTCCATCATCGCCTGGACCCGCAGCTCCTCTTCAGATAGGCAGGGTTTTTCAGCCAGCTGGGCTCGCAAAGTCTCCAATCTGGAGAGATGAACAGACTGGCTCTCTTCAGCCCGTACCCTTGCAGCCTTCTGCTCCTCTAGCTTCTTCTGGAGGGCGACGAGCTTCTCTTCATTGACAGCTAGCATGGCTTTGGCCTTAGCAATGGCAGCCCGAGCGTTGGTAATAGCAAGCTCTGTGTTCTGCATGATAAGCTCAGTATCCCCTGAGTCTTCAATCAGCCTTTGGCATTCAGCCTGGGAACGCTCAAGGTTGCTGACCTCTTCGGCAATTTGTACTTCCACTTCCTGTCGCTCTTGCCTTTGGGCAGAAAGGAGGCTATCCAGGATGACTTGGGTTTCGTGGAGGGAGTCAGCTTCGTCTAAAGACTTCAGCTCTTTCAGGTCACTCTCCAACTGATCCACCACCCGCATACATGCCTGAGCAAGAGGAAGGCCCCCGACTAGCTCGATGTTCTCGGCCACATTCCCGAGAAATCTCCGGGCAAAGTCAAAAGAACGACGCCCAGAAAGGATAAAGTCGATGCACGATCGCATCGCTTCAAAGAACTGCCGCACCGTACTGCGCGTCAGGAAGTCCATGCTGTCATCACCCGGAACGCTCCCCGACCCCCTTTCTATCTCGGAAGAAGGGGTGTAGGCCGGCTCTTTTTGCGCAGAAGTCATGCTAACCGCCGATACGGCAAGAGCGGAACCAGCCACTGGTGCTTCCGGAGGTGCTATCCCTGCGGGAACTTCCGCGACCAATGATGGAGTGGCAAGCACGATTTCCTCAGAAACTTCATTTGAAACTTGAGCCGTGCAATCTCCTGGGAGTGGACCTGCCTCCACCCGAGCCTCCTCGACCTCAGTAGTGGCTTCCTCCTCTGGCAGAGTGGAAGGCTCCCCAGTCTCAGCAACTGCCCCCTCTGAGGGCATCTCAGCAGCGGAGGTCTCAATTCCCTGTGGTCGAGTCAACTCTCCCACCATCTCCTCAATATGCGAGGAGGTTGTAGCCTCGGCATCTCCAGCTGACCCTGCAATATAAAATGAAGAATGTCAAGACATCTTCTTCAACATGTAAAGAAAAATTGGACAGGAGGTGGAAAGGGTACCTTCAACAGGAATAGCCGCCACTGGTGGTGCAGATGATGACTCGCCCACATACATTTCCTCCTCTGAGATATGGAAGAACTTGCTTTGATCAGGAGGAGCGGGTTCATCACCATAGTCGACCTCGTCCTCAAACATGCTTGCCCCTGAGAACGAAGAAGACGACAGATCAGTGCGAGGAGAATCCACAATCGGAGCCTTGCCTCCAATCACTCCAGTAGTAGGACTAGGGTCAACGGCTCTAGGACTGGGGATGAAGACGCTCGGAGATCCCAACTGCTGTGCCTCATCTCTCCTTTCATGAGCAGAAGGTGATTTGAGCTGAGCTGCAACTCCCGGAATCTCAACATCTGCATTACCCATTACTTCAATCTCTGGAGATGCGACATCAGCAGCAACAGCGGATTCCTCGATGAACTCCCCTTCCTCCACAGCCTCGCGGTGCTCGTGGTGCGGCCTAGGAGCACGAACTGGAAGAGGAAAATCTTCCTCTTCCGGAGATTCGCCAACTCTGGCAACGACATCTTCAGGAGGAGCCTCAACTCCAGCAGAGATGGCTCCAGATTGAGAGACTTCAGCCGCCGAGTCCCTCTTAACCTTCTTCGGGGCAGGCTCAACAACAGAAGTAGAGCGGTGAGGACGCTTACTCACCAACTGCCTAGACCTCTTCGTCTGCGGCTCCTCCCTCGTCGCTGATGGCTCCGCCCTCGTTACTGACGGCTCATTCTTCGCTCGTGGCTCTGCCCTTGGCGGTCGTGGCTCTGTAGCTCGTGGCTCCCTCCTCGTCCTTCTCCCGACCTCCTTACGGGCTTTCCGGTACTGCTCTACGAGTCTCGTTGGTTTACCAGACTCTGTCCTTGCCTCGAGGCTTGCATTGATGCTCTCGATACATGAAGATGCCGGAAGAAAGTCTGGTGTCTGGACGGCTTGGGAGTACCAAGTACAATAGCTTAGACTCATCTGGCACTTGGGCGCTTCGAGAGGTAGACGGAAGGTTGTTCCTGTCCCTCCAGCCACACTATAGTACCAGGCCCGAGCACCCTCGAACAAGTTCCCTTCGAAGGCGAGATAAGCATTTGGATTCCCGATATAGAGCTGGTCATAGCCGAACTGTCGAGCGAAGCGATTCGGCATGTATGGCTCAATGGTGCATGACGTCCCTTGTCGAAAAAGCATATACCCGGGCCGAATATTGAGCAACCACCAGAAGGCTCCCTGGGATAACCTCGTGAAATCATCAGGGCCTGCGGAATCGACAAGTAGATCGCCGTAGGATGCACCAGGGATCTGGAGGAGGCAACGATTGAGCTGATAGTTTGCCGGGGCTGAAAGACGCTTCCGGATGTAATATATATAAGGATCTTCCCACCTTGAACCCTCCAATCGCTGTATGAAGGGGACGGAGTCCTCCTTCCAACGCACCGCCGTCATCAAAGAGGGGCAGTGCATCACATACCAGGCCATAAGGTATGTGTAAGGCAGCTCGACCCGAGGATTGGGATGCTTCACCACTGGATTCCCCTCTGCGTCCGTGAGCGGCTTTCCCTCGGAATCCACAGTTTTTGGCGGCTCACAAAAGCTTTTAGCCAGCGCCCGCAGCCCGCTCTGAATACCAGCCACCACGGTCGGGAGAAGAGCTATAGGGTTGCCATGGGCCAGAAGCACCGCCGGGTACACCACGTCGGCAACTATAACTTCATGTGGCAGCGTGGGCACCACACAACGCTTTAGCCACAGCATCAGAAAACCCGCCAGCAGCGCCCGATCGGAGATAGGAGTCCGGGCTTGGTGGTGGAAGCTTTCAAAAACCAAGTCGGGGTCGAAACCATCTTCGTTCGATTCTGTGGTGTAGAACTTCTCGGGAGCCTGGTCAATCCGGTCTTCGATCTCCCTATCAGAGCTGGGAGCCAATCGGGTGATCAAGTGGTCTTTGGTGTTCACATTGTTGAACAAATAACTGGCCCAAGACAGATACGTGACCCCCTGCGACCGCCATTTGGTGATCTGACCGCAGATATGGAAGTGACAGAGCACTTCCCAGTAGGTCTCGTATATGAGGGGAAACTCCTCCTTCACGTGGCGAAGCTCCACAGCGGTCGGGACATATTCTTCATAGGGCATGTCCCCTGTTACCAGTCCTGAGACCTCGTGCAGCTCGTGTAAGGCAAGGCCCATCTCCCCGACTGGAGTAAAGAACGTCCCCGTCAAGGGATTGTAACGTTCTAGGATCCCAAAGAAGTTTTGAGAACTTTGAGGGATCCCCCACTGTACGGCCCTGACCGCCGAGTACAGTCCTACACGCTTCAGCAAATCCCCGAGCTCGGTAAGGACAAAGCCAACCATCCTGCCCCACCAGTAATTCGCTGGGGAATGGATCCACCCATATGCACGGAACGCAACTGGATAGTCACCCTCCGCTGCCATGAACATGTTGAGGAAGGTGGTGCCAATGTGCGGTATCTCTCCAGACGGGATCTCCCTCTTGCGCGATCCAGGGAAAAGGCCGATAACCGACCCGTCATGGCCGTCATGACGGTGCACTTGGTAGTGGGAGCCCAGATCGCCAAGAGTAACCTCAGGAGCATATCGAGCGAGGTCAAACTCCATCTTCCGCGGGACGGACATATGCTGGTAATAGAACATAGGGTACATCCTATCCATGGCCGGGAGAAAGAACCTTCTGCCCCCTATTTGACGGAGCCATGTGTAAGTCCCTTCGTGCACGCGATGGCCGCCATCGTGGATATGATCCCCGAAGAAGAAGGCGGGCTTCTCCAGCTGAATGCCATCATCCGTGATGAATGCTGCATCGGTCATAAGCACTCGAAGAGTCCTCATATCGACGTTCGAGAGCTTCTTCTCACGAGCCGGCGACTGGTCGGCAGTCACAGGGACAGTCCTTTACAGCACAAAGGTTAGGTTCCGGTCAGCACCACCTACATGCCCAAAATGGCGTATCTTGGGGAGTGAAGTAGCAGGTTGCGGCGCTGCAAAAAGATAAAAAACACTTAAGTCAGATGCTTTACCAAAAGCAAAGAGAAATACTAAGTGTTTATAATTTAAACGCAGAAGAGATACTGGACGCAGGAATTATCAAATCCGCGTCCAGACCTGCAACTCTGCGTCAGGAAGCACAGAACGCAAGGATCAAATCCGCGTTCTGCAAACCAATACTTATGAAATTCCAAAGTACTTGGACTCAGACGCCAGATTCATCAAATTGGCGCCTGATGACACAGAACGCGAAGATCAATTCCGCGTTCTACAAACCAATACTTATGAAATTCCAAAGTACTTGGACTCAGACGCCAGATTCATCAAATTGGCGCCTGATGACACAGAACGCGAAGATCAAATCCGCGTTCTGCAAGCCAAGACTTGACTCTGCCCGGACTCAGACGCCAGATTCATCAAATTGGCGCCTGATGACACAGAACGCGAAAATCAAATCTGCGTTCTGTAAGCTGCGTCCAGAGACCTTCACAGTTAGAAATATTCTAAGTGAAGGACCCGAAGTGCAGAGTCCTTGGGCGTCAGATTGTCTAATCCGCGCCCCGGTTATCATCCCAAAGACTGCGTCTGGGGAATCAAACACATTCTCTGTGTTAAAGTTCTTAAAGGTGAAGTTCTGCCTAGACGGCATACTACCTTGGAGACCTTGGAGGACGAAGTCCTGCGCAGAGGAAGAGCTGCCCCTCCGGGCCTCGGTGGTGGTCGCCTTTGAGGAAGAAGCGGTCGGCTTAATCTTTGGTGCCATGGCGAATTTGATCCGAGGTTAAACAGAGGAACAGGGAGGAGAATATGTTTTTCTAAAGTTCTTAGCAAGCGCGAGAAGAAGAAGAGTCTCTCCAAACTGCTGCCTTTTATAGGCACAGGGATTCGCAGAGATACGCGGCGCGTGACCCAAGGGACGCTGCAGCGAATCGTCGCTTGACGCGTGTAACAAAATCATTTCCGGTGGCAAAGATCATGCGTCGCAACCTCGCCACGAGTTAAAAATTGACACGTGGAGCAGTTCATTTAATGAACCGCGAGATCCGCGCGCCAAAAGGCGAAATTTCGCCGTTTCCCCAGGCCAGCTGGCGGCGTAATCATGACAACATAGAGTCCGCGCCCAGAAAACGCACCGGACATGCCCCGTCAGCATTTCCAAGAGTGCGTTCGGAAGATCGCGTCTCCTCTAAGGAGTTCGCGTCTGGCCAAACATCGCGTCAATTTTATGGAAGCTGCGTCTTCAAAGCAGCCTCTGCTTTTCAAAAAGGAGCCTGCGTCCAGTCTTATGCGTCTGCAAGACAGTTCAACAGTACACTGGCGCCAACAGACAACCAACTACTCCCAGCCAAAAACGCACCCGTGACAGACTAAAAGCAATTGGGGAGGTCTAGGCTGTGTATCTAGACACTCAACACGATCGACTCTGATGGCTTCTAAGAGTTCAACAGTACACTCACGAAGACCAAATTCGGATAAGGTCAAACCCGAAGCATCAACAGTCCAGTCACAAAGGCGAACGCGGTTTAAGTCCAAAGTATTCCGAAATCCGTCCCATTCAACTGCGGAATATCGGAAACTTTGGAGGGGGTTCTGTAGGCTGTCTAAAAATGACTAACCAGGCAAGCCATCAAAGAAGCAGTCTTAAACATTAGACGCAAGGGACTGAAGCCCGCGTCTCAGCATCAAGGCGCGTTGGCCCGAAGCCCGCGTCTCAACTTCAAGGCGCGTTTGGTTCAAAGCCCGCGTCTCTACATCAAGGCGCGTCGGCCCGAAGCCCGCGTCTCAACTTCAAGGCGCGTTCGGTTCAAAACCCGCGTCTCAGCATCAAGGCGCGTCGGCCTGAAGCCCGCGTCTCAGCATCAAGGCGCGTCGGCCCGAAGCCCGCGTCTCAACTTCAAGGCGCGTTTGGTTCAAAGCCCGCGTCTCTACATCAAGGCGCGTCGGCCCGAAGCCCGCGTCTCAACTTCAAGGCGCGTTCGGTTCAAAACCCGCGTCTCAGCATCAAGGCGCGTCGGCCTGAAGCCCGCGTCTCAGCATCAAGGCGCGTCGGTTCAAAGCCCGCGTCTCAGTTGCAACCGCCCCAGATCGTGGAGGTCAGTTACCGCGCATATAGCGGGTAACGGCCCCTCATTCAGGCGCATTTTTAGGGGGCACGATCACCCCTTAAGACCCCTATAAATAGCCCTGTTGGCTATGAAGGAAGGGTCGATTGATTGAATCAAAAGGGAGAGGGGTCGGGCATTCTTGAATCCAGAATCAGAGAAGGGTCGGGCGAGCAAATTAAATCCAAAGGTCGGAGATTTTGAGAGAAGCACGACGCCAACAAGAGAGAAGACTCTTCAGCAGGCTTACTGAGTACTAACCGCTCTTCGCTTACCTCCTCTTTGAGAGTTTGGTAGACGGAGCTGAGTTACTCCCTTACTGGCCGAAGAGAAGACCCCCGACGGTCCAGGACGGTCATCTGGTCAACGGAGAACAAGATTCACTCTCCATCGCCACACGAAGAACCCAGCCTTAAACAAAGGGAAGATTCAAGCATCCTCCCTCCCTTGTAGTCGGAATATTGTTTTGTTGTAATCTTTCAACTGATTCAAGGAAATTTTACGGCAAATCTCTTTCCGTACCGAACACACACTTCAATTAGGAAAGTTTGCACTTAAAAAAGTTTTAGTAGTTGAGATTGAGGGGTATAGTTTCGTAATCTAACACCATTACAAGTTGAATGTCCTTTTCATTTTGGAAATATAGGCTCTTGCGTAGTGGAGTTTTATGTTCTCTTTTTTAGTTGGCTGCGTACTCAATTCTACTTTAACATGAGAGGATGCCAACATATATACAGCAAGGGCACAAGAAGAGTGTGTGTGTGTACAAGTATTCCCTCTTTGGAAGCTAAGTATGTAGCTGAGTAAAATGCAACCACTTTAGAAGAGTAGAGAATGACTTTTGATTGCCGCACATAAAAGCTACTAGCAATTTTTTTAATAGAGATTAGATCGATGTGATTCATATGTGATTGTGATTCATATGTGATTGTGATTTATGTATGCACACTAAGTATCTCATTTTCCCTTATGAGAGTTTTTTTCCCAGTATATGGCCAATGATATAAAGCTACAGATTTTTCTAAGAAAAAAACTTAGACTAAGATCTTTGAAGATAATATTGTTGCGACTCTGTGGCGATAGAATAAGAACCAGCAAGGAACCCAATAGATGCAGCAGAGAAGTATCCCAAGAAGAACAAGAATAAAGAAATAAGAGAGAAAGCAAGCCAACACAGTATTTAACGAGGTTCGACAATTTGCCTACGTCCTCGGGGCAAGAAAGAGAAAGATTTTATTGATTCAATAATCAATTACAACTTGTTCCTTACTTCAAGGAATTTTCAAAGGAAATTTTCAGTGGGATACAATTCATGAGGGCTCTAACCTTTATTTATAGACAGAGAGTCTCAGGGATTTAGGAAACCCAATTGGATTCGACCCCAAACAGGAAAGGAGTCCAAATCCATTTAGGAGATTGTTTCTCCTGTCGGTCGACCGGCCGGTCGACCGACCCCTGTCCTCGGTCGACCAACCCGATCGACCGGGACCAACCGAGAGTAGCCTGTGCCAGCCGGTCGACCGTGCCGGTCGACCGTTCCTTTGCCACGGTCGACTGAGCGGTCGACCAGACCATGCTTGTGCACGTCGTGCACACCGGTTGACCGGTTTCTATCCTGGCTTGCAACAGGCTCTGTTCTCGTTCCTTTTGACTTCTGGTCTTTGCGCTATCTTTCTGTTGAGTTTTAAAAACTCTTCCGATGTCTTTTTATCTCCTATATATTCTCTCTCCCTACAATTCTCCATCTCGGTGAAGATTTTTCAAATATGAGCCGAACTCCAACGAACACCTGGCGAAATCGACGAAATTGACACACGATCTCAGCTTGAGCGCTCTTAATGAAATCGACACACGATCTCAACTTGGCCAATAGACGAAACTGGTTTCTTCAAAATGAATTGCCAACATACATACAATTGATTTTCACTGGTCTCACCAGATCTAAATTAAGTTTATCGTCACCACCTGCAACTCTCACCAAATTTCAATATCAATTGTAAGCTTTCAACTTCAGCTCTGCTATTCAAACGGAATGTACCATACATACCTTCCCATCACTCCGCCGACGAGAAATACCATACGAGTCGACCAACGAACGTGTCTCATACTCATCAACTTAATGGAACTCTATTCTAAATGACCTCAAGAAGAACCCATCATGAGCCAACACTGACTCTCTAATTGACTGGCTCTCTCCAGTTCATATGTCTTCAAAATGGTCCAATCAAATCTGAGTAGAGCACACCAAACACCATCATCGGCTTCAACAAACTGGATGCACACTCCTCTTATGCAAGCTTAACCATCTTCTCACCAGAAGATCAACTGTTCATCGAGATCACAATACTTAACTTCACATGAAGTCTAACTCTTCATCTCTACGTGAATTCCAACTCTTCATCTCTACATGAAGTCCCAATCAACTTCTCGAGAACCAAAATGCACCAAATAGCTTCATACGGGTTGCATCACCAAATGGCTGCGCCTTTATGGCTGCCTACATACCTTACTCAAGGGATCAAGCCAACTGTAGTTCATTGGAAATGAGCTCTACCGAGCTCAAGCACTTGTGACTAAATTTTTAGCAGCGAACCTAACTAGCTGAGTCATATGAACTTTCTTACTACCGTCATGGAGAACAACGACCTTCAACTTGAGTTTATCGCGGTCACAAACTTGAGATTCATGCTTCTTCACCCATTTTCGTGGCTTTCTCTTGGTTCTAATGGCTGCAAATAATTCAACATTCTCATCAATATTTTCAACCTGTTCAGCATCAAAACTGCTACTTGATCTCCACCGGTGTCACATCTGGTGAAGTCCTCACTGATACTGAACCAACTGGAGGTGGTGGAGTAGCATCAACCTCCACCCGCTGCGATACTTTCTTGGTCTTCGTCCTCTCCACTTGCCGAGAGACGGTAAACTTCAACAATTAAGTCTCATCAAATATGACACACTAACTCAATACAATCTTCTTGTTTTCGAGATCTCACAACCTGTAGCCTTTCATATTTCTTTTGACACCCCAAAATATAAACTTCTTTACTCGCGGATTCACCTTATCATCTTTGGCAATAAAGTAGGCCGGACTTTCAAATTCCCATAACAAATCATGATCTTGAGTAGCATTCCCAGACCAAATTTCTAGTGGAGTTTTACATCCTATCGCAGTCGATGACAATCCATTTATGAGATGGCTAGCATACACAATCGCCTCAGTCTAAAATGATTTGTCTAATCATGCATTAGACAACAATCACTGAATCTTCTCCAGTAAGAAATGGTTTATCTCCTTAACCAACCTATGTATTCTATCTGTGAAGTGAATACCAATATTAGTGTTCTAGCCAAACCATAGGAATTGTTCTTATATCTTTCAACATTACTAATTTGTAACTCTTTAATATGCTTCTCCATCATATCCTTTCACTTCACCAGCATACCTAAGGCTTCAAACCTTTGTCTCATGGGATATATTCAATAATGCCTAGATAAGTTATCAATAAAAGAGACAAGTACTTATGACCTCCAAGCGATGCAGTCTTAGCAGGTCCCCTAATACTTACATGAAAACAATCAAGAAGCCCTTTTGAGTGGTGAGTAGTAGTATAGAATTTCACTTTCTTCTTGTCTAGAACGCCGTGTTCACCTAATTCCAAGTTGCAGGTAAATGCACCTTCCAATTATCCCTTCTTTGCTGGAGGTTGCAAAGACTTTCTCCTCCGTGTCTGAACCTCATCTCCCAGATCTGTGTGCAAACATTAGCTGAAAAGATAGAAGTCTCCACCTGACCTTTAACTATACTACACCCTTCAAGTAGTGTAGATTATTACGATGGACGCCCTTCATAACCACCATTAAGCCTTTGGTCATCTTGAGAACTCCATCTCGTATAGATACCACAAGACCCAATGTTTTCAAAGCACCAATAGAGATAAGATTTCTTTTTAGTTGAGCTACATACCTCACTTTCTTCTATTCTTGTATTATCCCATCAAACATCTTGATACAGACTGTATCTATCCCTTCCACATTACACAGATGATCATCACCCATGACAGTGAAACACTCATCTAGCTTCTCAAAGCTAGAAAATCAGTTCCTGTTCGGGCACACATGATAGGTAGCTCCTGTATTTAAGATCTACTCAGAATTACCTGAGTAACCAACAGTAGGAGTAGTAACAGAGAAAGAAACCGATGAGTCTGAGTTTGATTCATCTGCCTGTGAAGTAATGGCTTGAGTACTAACTACCCATGCGAGATTTGCCTCAGTCTTTAACTCCTTCTTACCTTTAGCCTTCGGACAATCAACCTTCCAGTGCTTTAGCTCCTTGCATAAAGCGCACTGGTTCTTCTTCAGATCTCTGAAACCTGAACTGGACTTTGATCTTTCCTAATCACCTCTGCCCTTTAATTGGAACTCCTGCCTCTTACCGTCAATGTCTCTCCTGTTGTGCTCCCTGAAGAAGATAGTCTGTCCTGCCTCCTTACTTCATAATTCACAAGAGCAACATATACCTCATTGTAGTTAAGTGATTGTCTTTCATTGATTAGGGTAACAGTAAAAGTCTCATACTCTTCTTCAGGAAGAGAATACAATAGAATAACTGCTTTATCCTTTTCATCGATCTTCACATCCACATTAACTAGGTCTATAAAAAGCTTTGTGTAGCAATTCATGTGTTTATTAATGGAGCATCCTCTCTTTATCTGGAAACGATAAAGCCTTCTCTTCAACTGCAACTGCGATTCGATGCTTTTTGTCATATATTTTTTCTTCAGGATCTCCCACAGCTACCTTGTAGATGTTTCATGTAACACATGATACTTGATGTTTTGTGTTAAACAAGACACGATCAAGCCACACGCTGTTTGGTTCATTTTGTCTCAATCTTCTTCAATAGTAGTCTCGCGCTTTTTCTCCAACCGTAGAGTGTCTTCGAGGTTTGATGCCATCAATGCATCCATCGTCACACATCTCCATATACCGAAATTGTTCTTGCTGTCGAACTTTACCACATCAATCCTCAATGGATGTGGACTTACGAATTTCATTGTAGATGTACTATCTCCAGCCATCTTCTTAACTGATTCCTCAAACAGTGCGAAAAATAAATAGAGTTAAATCAAACAAACTAGATAAAAGTAGGATCTTTATCTCAAAGCGAAACCCTCGAAGAGTTTCCGAAGCGATCTACTCCTCCGAATTTAATTTCTCGAGCAATCCAAATACTGTTTTGAGATCGACACACGATCCCACAAACAATCCCAACGCTACTCCGAGATCGACATACGATCTCCACCAAACAGCCACTAATGCCCTTGGAATCGACACACAATCCCACGACGAACCTGAGATGCTCTAATACCACTTGTTGCGACTCTGTGGCAATAGAATAACAACCGACGAGGAACTAAATAGATGCAGCAGAGAAGTACCCCAAGAAGAATAAGAACAAAGAAACAAGAGAGAAAGTAAGCCAACACAATATTTAACGAGGTTCGGCAATTTACCTACGTCCTCGTGACAAGACAGAGAGAGATTTTATTGATTCAACAATCAATTACAACTTGCTCCTTGCTTCAAGGAATTTTCAAGGGAGATTTTTAGTGGGATACAATTCATGAGGACTTTAACTCTTATTTATAGCCAGAGAATCCTAGGAATTTAAGAAACCCCAATTGGATTCGACCCCAAATAGGAAAGGAGTTCAAATCCGTTCAGGAGACTATTTTGCATGTCGGCCGGTCGACCGACCCTTGTCCTCGATCGACCGGCCTGGTCGACCGAGACCAACCGAGAGTAGCCTATGCCAGTCGGTCGATCGTGCCAGTCGGCCGTTCCTTTGCCACGGTCGACCGGGTCATGCCTATGAACGTCGTGCACGCCGATTGACCGGTTGGTCGACCGGGTTCTGTCCTGGACTGCAATAAGCTCCGTTCTCGCTCCAATTGACTTCCGATCTCTGCGCTATCTTCCTGATGAGTTTAAAAAACTCTTCCGATGTCTTTTTATCTCCTCTATCTTCTCTCTTCCTACAAATATGAGACAAAAAGGGGTGACACTTAAAAGGCTTGAATATACTGGCACACACCCACTTAAAAAGAATAATTTCAATTGATAATTTTACATATCTATTTAAAACCTGAATCTAAAGAGACTCCGGATTCCTTATTGTGTTCATGTTCGGATATTACATGGATGAGATCCAAACCCGATCCTTTTACACTCATGTGCCTGAAGAAAAAGCAATTGGGTTTTCTATTTTTTGCAAGAGCACCCTTTTCATTCCTAGCGTGACCAACCTCTCATATCACGAACCAGAATTCTTGCTTCTGTGCTATTAGCATCTTGCAGGGATCTGCTTCAGACTGATTGAAGGATATGTTCCACATTTAAGGTAACAGTGAGTAATAACTAATAACTGTAATCATTCAACATAATCTACCTGAAACTAATAAGAAGATTGAAAGAGCTTGGTAATTGCCATTTCTTATCAAGATCAACAGTCTATAGTTCGTGGTTATCTCTTTTTCTGGGCAAAGCGATTGCACCACAGTTGCTGACACAAATCTGAGGTTGGTCAAGCAAAAAGGATATTACATGCCAAGCTCTCAGGTTCTCCCGTTTTAGTGGAAGGTTGGACATCCTTCAACTACGACATCAGGTGATGTTGGGCAGTGATCATCCAACTCCAATCCCCCACAAATTGACGCAGTTGATGCCTTCCATTTGGACTGCAACACTAGTCAAACGTGCCATTGCAGCAACTCCAGTATAAATATAGTTGTACTTTGCCCACCACCCTTTGTACCTCCTGTCGACAAAATAACTGAAGAGCATGCTGATTGCAAACCATGACCAGCAGTACATTAGAATTGCCGGGGGAGCAGGAAGAGCACCAAAGAGTATGTTGGGGAACACAATTAACTTAATCCGAACCTTCTTGAACCTGCGACGTAAAACCCACACAAGGATCAGGCCAACCGCAACGAGGATGAAGAGAAAATAGAGGTTCGAGTACAAGCTTGAGGGATGGAAGACGCGTGCTGGACCAACTATGCCCCAAACTGTCATAGTACTGGAGTACACATTGGCGGTAGTGCATGTCCAAGGACTTCCTTTTGGTAACAACTCTGGATGGCAAATACCTCTTATTGAACTGAATAATATCCATGTTACAGCAAAGGAAACAATTGATCCAACCAACGTACCAGTGACCTATCACATGGACACAAAACAAGAGAGAGTAGGTCAAGTGAAAGAGAGAATTTTACAATCAAACATTGTTATGATTTCAAAGAAGGTGAAAGTTATGAGCAAGTTCAAACAAAACTCCAATGCATAAAGAATCTGTAACTTACTTGAGCAAAAACACTGCCTTTTGAGGAATCTTCAAGTAATATGCAAGTTTCAGGTCACGTATAAAAGTCATGGCGCTATCCAGGCTAGATTACACTAAAAAATTTGAATGCCACATTCGAAAATGGTCTTCCAAGATATCCAATAATCAACTCTGAGAGTATATGATGTGAAACGTGTCCGTGTGGTAGGAAATTAGTGATAAAATTACTAAAACTACACTTCACCAATAAGCTACTATCTTCATGCAGGAAAAATTAAACTAGTAATGCTAGCGGATGGATTTAACCAAAAAAAAAAACATATGCAGGCTATACAATTCAATCTTGAACAAAGTGAAGATAATAACTATATTATACATACAAACTTCTACAACCAATATCAAGACCAATGAGCCACAAGTCACAGATGCACACAATCTCACCAATATGTGGACAACAGCAAGGCAGGTAAAATCTTAGAGATTTAAGAATCTAGATCCTACAAATAAATGATCGTGATCAGAGAAACTCATATACTGAGGATCACGGTTGATCTCGGTGTCCTGCTGATATCTGCTGGGATGTGTAAGGCCATCTCTTACGACTTCAATGCTTTGGAAATGCCTCAAATTTGACTCCGGACGATTGAGAAATAGTCAAAAAACCAATCTGGACTGCTAATTGGTCTGTTCTCTCCAAAAGGGTCGGGTCGAGTTTTGCAGGCGCGGATCGGGTCGGGTCGTAGCAGCACTCGCGTTAGCGCTATGAAATTAGGTTGGGCATGTAGAGAAGATGCAGATTCGAGTTGACTAGGGTTGGGTTGCTGAGCACCAAATCGAGTTTGATTGTAAACAGGTCAAGTGGAGCACTGTTGGGTTGGGTTGCAGGCGAGAGGGGAGGAGAGGGGCGACGCGGGTGCAGGCGAAAGGAGAGGAGAAGGGCATGGGTGCAGGCGGCAAGGCTGCAAGGAGGAGGAGGGCGGCTACAAAAGGATGAGGAGGCGACGGCTACAGCCAAGGGGAAGAGGCAGAGGCGCGACTTGGGAGGAGAGAAGGCTCGGGCCAGAAGAGAGGAGGGATAGAGATTATGATTTGGATTAGGGTTAGGATTAGGGGTTTGGTAAGGAGAGGAAGAAGATAGTAGATGGTGGAGGGATAAGGCTAGTTAGGGTTCACCTCCTAAGGTAGGATTCCTTATAGTTTCGCGCACGGGAGATTTGAGAGAGAAGATATTCACTCACAATATGTTTTATCCCTAATAATAATGTATTCATTATCTTTATTACTAGATAAGGGGTCTTTATATAGGCTTTACAAAAATAAAAAAGTTCCTACAACCAATTGAGACTAAAAACAACTACTAAATAAAAGAAAGAAAAATCATTCTAAATAAAAATAAAGAGTACGTAAAAACTCAAACCTAATCAAGTAATCAAACCACATCGCGTGGTGAACTCTGCGTTTTGAGGCCTTAAACACGGGTTTCGCATATAAGACTCACGTCTGGAGTTCATGACTTAGAAAATTTTAAGACTCGTGTTTGCTCTTTTAAGATCTTTAGACGCGAGCGTGGTGAACCCTGTAAGATCCCCAGTTAGAAATACTGTATTTTCATTTTTTCCTATTTGATTTTCTAATTTTGGGGTTGATTCGAGACTGAAATGGATCGACACGCTAATTTATGTTCTGAATTAGCTTTCCATGTAGTTAGACTTTTTTATCCTCTTAATTTTTCAGAATTTCTGGAATTTTCTTAGATTTTTCTGAGAATATTTTTTTGGCAAGGGTATTTCGGTCAACTGGGCTTTAATACGGGATTACTAGTTAAAACCCTCGTTTTACTCTTCACCCTGAGATACTCCAGCCGTCATATTCTTTTAACAGCACCTAGGGATGAGGGTTTGAAGAGGGGGACTTGCCGACCGTCAGAGACGCTTCTTTATCGAATTTCAACGCGATCTCTTTCTCATCATCTTTCCCTTTTCGAAACTTCGTAAGGTAAGCATTCTTTCTTTTTTTCTTCTCTACTAATTTGATCAGTTCTCACAAGCACCCCTGGTCCATGTGGAAGTTTGGTCCTCTGTAAGATAGGTTCCCCCGTGAATCCATTCTAAGAACTTTTCCTGAACCTAGATACAACTTGCAAACATAGTTCTTTTCTCCACTATGATTAGTTTTCCTTCAGGAACAATCACTCTGATAGGTAGCATGTTAATCTCCATGGCTACATCCCTGCGCCATGAGTGGAATATAAATAACAAATTATTTTATTACTGCTACTTGTGCATGCAATAAGATCTTGCCAATTGTTGCTAGTTGTCAATGCAATAGATTCATGTATGAGGGGACGACATGATAACTTTAATTACAAAATAATTTATTAAGTTTTAATTAAGGTTATATTATTAAATTGCTAAATTAATTAGTTTCATTCATGTTTTATTATCTTGATGAGATAGAATCTGATTACCATGGTTGGCCTTTGATGGGTTATATCTTATCCTTAAACTAATGTTTGTTCTTTACCTCTTCTCTTCCTTGTTTGTCATTTTTTTTCCTTATTTTCCCTTTTTCCTTGCTTTCCCCCAACTCAAGTTTCTACCAAACTGCAGCAACAAAGGAAGTTACTTTGACATAGGGGCTGTCGAGGGTTTTCCCTATAAAGCGAGACAGTTTTCTTATAAGACGTGGTTACTTGTGTCCCTACAAAACATGTAACTTCTCCTGGTCATGCGAGCAAGCCTTCACTTGCATGGCTACAGTTTTGCTGGAACTTTTCTATCTAGCATTTTACTTAGAACCCTAATCTAATATAATCTTATATAACTATAACTTGCAGAAAAACAGATTGTAGACTAAGTTTCCTTCACTGTGTAACCAATCATTTGATTCAGTGTAAAAGTAATTATGTTGCATTGGGTTACACATGGTAGTGTACATACAGAATAGATCAATGGCATGAATACATTTTACCCTGACACTTCTTCCAGTTCTAAGCTTTGCATACTATAACATTGTATGTAGTTTAGATTTTGTTGCAGCAGCACGACAATCCAGAACCAGATCCAACAGGCGAGCGAGCAGGCCGTTCTCCTGATCCACGCCAGCCCGTCGCCGGAGACCAGCACGGTGACCTTCTCCAGCTCCTTGGCCACCCTCCCGTGCAGTCCGATGGCGAGGGACGACACCATGGAGACCGTAACGGCGACTCGCCCGACGACGACCAGATTCCCCAATGTGAGTGTCTCTCTCTCTCTTTCTCTCTCTTTATTTATTAAATGATCACAGATATTATTTTATATGTGATGTAAATGTTGAGTAGATTTCTTATGTTACATGTTTATGTGTGGAGATCATCGAGCGTGGGGGTGAACGGTCATCTCCTGTTATTCTACATGTTGGGTGTATAGGGATATGATATGCATGATTATTGATACATGTTAGAACCCTCATGTTTGTCCTATGTATATCTAGAGTATCGTTGTAGACATATCAGGATGTAGCATGAGGGTATTTGAGATGGATATTGGTGGTAATGACTTGATCTAATAGAACTTAGATGCATGTATATGTTGTGATACCGAGTATTGGGATATCATGTTTAATCTTAATAAAAGGTGTGAACACTTGAGGATTTGGGAATCAGATTAAATTGTTAGAGTGAGAGAGCTGAGCTTGATTATGGATATATGTTGGAACGACAATTATTAAATCAGATTCTTGATGAATATTGATTCTTGACGATCATGTAACTATTGGAATATGAGTTGGTAGTCATAACTTGGGATTGATCTGGACTTATAATATTTACATAGAATGATGATCAGTAATTAGACCTGACTTTATTAGTTGAGTTGTGATTTAGATTGATCTTGAGTTAGAGGTTATCCAGAATTTATGTTCCTTATATTGGAGCCTGATTTGTTTGAGATGAGATTGACGTTGTTGGCGTTTGAGATTCATTAGATGATATGTGTTGATGTTAAGTATTAGTAGTAGCTATTCTATATTGTAACTGATCGAGAACTTGTTGGATGTGATCTTACTTTACTAAAAGATTATGACGATTGGATTGATACATGGACTTATTCAGGGTTGGACTGAATTTGAGTTATAGGTGGCATTGAATTTACATACCTTATGATAAAGCCCGATCTGCATTAAGATGAGATGATATGTTCAAGTAGAGTACTTTCCAGACTTGATATTTGTTTATTGGTGATGACTTGATGATGATTCATTCGGATGTTGATGTGGATATCTTACATTTGACTTGATATGTGATATCATATTGATTTTGGATTATTAGAAGCTAGAGTTCCAAGATATATCAACTGATTGAATTATAGAGTATGATGAGCTGTTGGTATAGACTCATGAGTGGACTTATTCTAGACTGCAGTTCTTTGAGGATGTTTCCTATTTAATATGATTCAGTATGTGTCGACTTGATGATCTCGAGGACATACTACATGTTTCATGATTGGTTATTGATTACTTCTATTGATAGAGATTGAGTTATGATGATGGTAATCTAGTCGACATCAGTGATCTTGTATTTCAGAGCTTATATGGATTGGTAGAAATGTAAACGGGCTATTGTTCTATGCAAACATATGAGATATGACCGGCTCTAGATGAGACGGCTATTGAGCATTACCAAGTTCTATTGTTGTTGTATTGATTCATGTTATCGAAGGTTACTGGGAAATGATTATTTGACCGTAATCACGGTACAGTCCCATTATTCATCGTATACATGGTTACTGTTACTGTTCACTGTACTGATATTGTTCACCGTATATACGATTACTGATTGACTGTTACTGTACTGTTATTGTTACTGTCACCGTATCGTCCCAGTATTTTAGATAATATGAGCATTGACTGGTTTAACTAAATTGAATAAATAATAATGTAAATGGACAACTTACACTGGGATTGGGGAAATTGATGGAGGAGACAGCGTCTGTATTTTGGGTGGACCTAGGATACAGGTTGCGCAGCCGACTGAGGGTTCCACTGCAGGGTTCCTGGGGGATGACTGGCATCCCATCTGTACTGTTACTGTTCCACTGTTTCACAGTGAGATTACTGTTACTGTTACTGTTACTGAGTACCTAGCGGTACGGCCTGGTTCAGCGCCAGGAAACTGAGGCCGTGGTCCCGGGTATGTACGGGACCCACCTAAAGCATGGACAAAGTCTCTTCCACTAATTTCAATAACTTAGGACTCCGGTTGACACGAGTAGTAGGCGTAGTATGGGATGCGTCTATTACAAGTGGCAATTGGTGTTCGCTGACATAATAAATGATAATAAACTGTTATAATGTATTGTGACTGACTATAATCATTTGACTGTGCATATGTATGCTATGATAGGAATATGATTGTAACCATGACCAGATTAGATACAACCTAGTGACATGTGATAGATTACACGCCTTGACAATGATTGCATATTTAAAGTTGTGTCAGTTGTATTCTACATGTATTCATGTTGTTATCATATGAGTTACTGTTCAGTTATTTATTCTGTTATTTAGTCTGCAGTTGTTCCTATTGTTATTTATGCACTGTTTCTCTGCACGAGTTCTTTCCCCTTTACACACACACTCATTATGGTCGCGTTCTGACGACCCTGGATTTGCACGTCCAGATATTAGACGGTGGTTTCCTTTGTGCAGGTGTTCATTGAGGCCGTATGCTTCGCGAATAGCTGGAGCTTCTTCTTATTCTATTCTGGTACTCTTATCTTTTTAGATTTCATATTATTTCCTGATTCTTGTCATATCAGCTCAGTTCTTATCCCAGTCATTATTCTAGCTCTTGATTCATATGATATCATGCGTGGTTGCTTATATGTATTATTGCAGTGATCCGATGATTATTTTAGTTCTGATTTATAGCTTGTTCAGGTTACAATTGAGGCTTAGCGTGATACGTGGGGTATTTTCCTCGCGTATATGCGTCGCCATAACGTCTCCGTATCTTTAGGATCGGGGCGTTACAGAGTGGTATCAGAGCCTAGGTTTTCGACAAAAAGAGAGAACCTAGTTCCTACCTGTAACCTGAGACAGTTATGTTGACACTGCAATATACATATACTATTCACGTGATAATATTTACACCATTTGGAATTGACCGTCCTTCCTTTGGAATTCCATTTCTTGATCATTCGATATCCATAATTCCAACACTCCCTTTAGAGTGATTTGGATTTCCATCTTAATCTCTTCCTTCTTTTCTATTCTATTTCTTCTGATTCCGTCTCTTGAGATTGGTTACTCTTTACTGAAGTCGGTAGCAGAATCAGAGTAGCGCAGCGGAAGCGTGGTGGATTTATGATGTCCAGAGAAGCGATATGAAGTTTGTTTGTTTTCTCCTTTGATTTTGGGATTGTTTTACCATTCCCTGCTTTATTTGAATTTCGAGGACGAAATTTTTATAAGGTGGGTAGAGTGTAAGATCCCCAGTTAGAAATACTGTATTTTCATTTTTTCCTATTTGATTTTCTAATTTTGGGGTTGATTCGAGACTGAAATGGATCGACACGCTAATTTATGTTCTGAATTAGCTTTCCATGTAGTTAGACTTTTTTATCCTCTTAATTTTTCAGAATTTCTGGAATTTTCTTAGATTTTTCTGAGAATATTTTTTTGGCAAGGGTATTTCGGTCAACTGGGCTTTAATACGGGATTACTAGTTAAAACCCTCGTTTTACTCTTCACCCTGAGATACTCCAGCCGTCATATTCTTTTAACAGCACCTAGGGATGAGGGTTTGAAGAGGGGGGACTTGCCGACCGTCAGAGACGCTTCTTTATCGAATTTCAACGCGATCTCTTTCTCATCATCTTTCCCTTTTCGAAACTTCGTAAGGTAAGCATTCTTTCTTTTTTTCTTCTCTACTAATTTGATCAGTTCTCACAAGCACCCCTGGTCCATGTGGAAGTTTGGTCCTCTGTAAGATAGGTTCCCCCGTGAATCCATTCTAAGAACTTTTCCTGAACCTAGATACAACTTGCAAACATAGTTCTTTTCTCCACTATGATTAGTTTTCCTTCAGGAACAATCACTCTGATAGGTAGCATGTTAATCTCCATGGCTACATCCCTGCGCCATGAGTGGAATATAAATAACAAATTATTTTATTACTGCTACTTGTGCATGCAATAAGATCTTGCCAATTGTTGCTAGTTGTCAATGCAATAGATTCATGTATGAGGGGACGACATGATAACTTTAATTACAAAATAATTTATTAAGTTTTAATTAAGGTTATATTATTAAATTGCTAAATTAATTAGTTTCATTCATGTTTTATTATCTTGATGAGATAGAATCTGATTACCATGGTTGGCCTTTGATGGGTTATATCTTATCCTTAAACTAATGTTTGTTCTTTACCTCTTCTCTTCCTTGTTTGTCATTTTTTTTCCTTATTTTCCCTTTTTCCTTGCTTTCCCCCAACTCAAGTTTCTACCAAACTGCAGCAACAAAGGAAGTTACTTTGACATAGGGGCTGTCGAGGGTTTTCCCTATAAAGCGAGACAGTTTTCTTATAAGACGTGGTTACTTGTGTCCCTACAAAACATGTAACTTCTCCTGGTCATGCGAGCAAGCCTTCACTTGCATGGCTACAGTTTTGCTGGAACTTTTCTATCTAGCATTTTACTTAGAACCCTAATCTAATATAATCTTATATAACTATAACTTGCAGAAAAACAGATTGTAGACTAAGTTTCCTTCACTGTGTAACCAATCATTTGATTCAGTGTAAAAGTAATTATGTTGCATTGGGTTACACATGGTAGTGTACATACAGAATAGATCAATGGCATGAATACATTTTACCCTGACACTTCTTCCAGTTCTAAGCTTTGCATACTATAACATTGTATGTAGTTTAGATTTTGTTGCAGCAGCACGACAATCCAGAACCAGATCCAACAGGCGAGCGAGCAGGCCGTTCTCCTGATCCACGCCAGCCCGTCGCCGGAGACCAGCACGGTGACCTTCTCCAGCTCCTTGGCCACCCTCCCGTGCAGTCCGATGGCGAGGGACGACACCATGGAGACCGTAACGGCGACTCGCCCGACGACGACCAGATTCCCCAATGTGAGTGTCTCTCTCTCTCTTTCTCTCTCTTTATTTATTAAATGATCACAGATATTATTTTATATGTGATGTAAATTGTTGAGTAGATTTCTTATGTTACATGTTTATGTGTGGAGATCATCGAGCGTGGGGGTGAACGGTCATCTCCTGTTATTCTACATGTTGGGTGTATAGGGATATGATATGCATGATTATTGATACATGTTAGAACCCTCATGTTTGTCCTATGTATATCTAGAGTATCGTTGTAGACATATCAGGATGTAGCATGAGGGTATTTGAGATGGATATTGGTGGTAATGACTTGATCTAATAGAACTTAGATGCATGTATATGTTGTGATACCGAGTATTGGGATATCATGTTTAATCTTAATAAAAGGTGTGAACACTTGAGGATTTGGGAATCAGATTAAATTGTTAGAGTGAGAGAGCTGAGCTTGATTATGGATATATGTTGGAACGACAATTATTAAATCAGATTCTTGATGAATATTGATTCTTGACGATCATGTAACTATTGGAATATGAGTTGGTAGTCATAACTTGGGATTGATCTGGACTTATAATATTTACATAGAATGATGATCAGTAATTAGACCTGACTTTATTAGTTGAGTTGTGATTTAGATTGATCTTGAGTTAGAGGTTATCCAGAATTTATGTTCCTTATATTGGAGCCTGATTTGTTTGAGATGAGATTGACGTTGTTGGCGTTTGAGATTCATTAGATGATATGTGTTGATGTTAAGTATTAGTAGTAGCTATTCTATATTGTAACTGATCGAGAACTTGTTGGATGTGATCTTACTTTACTAAAAGATTATGACGATGGATTGATACATGGACTTATTCAGGGTTGGACTGAATTTGAGTTATAGGTGGCATTGAATTTACATACCTTATGATAAAGCCCGATCTGCATTAAGATGAGATGATATGTTCAAGTAGAGTACTTTCCAGACTTGATATTTGTTTATGGTGATGACTTGATGATGATTCATTCGGATGTTGATGTGGATATCTTACATTTGACTTGATATGTGATATCATATTGATTTTGGATTATTAGAAGCTAGAGTTCCAAGATATATCAACTGATTGAATTATAGAGTATGATGAGCTGTTGGTATAGACTCATGAGTGGACTTATTCTAGACTGCAGTTCTTTGAGGATGTTTCCTATTTAATATGATTCAGTATGTGTCGACTTGATGATCTCGAGGACATACTACATGTTTCATGATTGGTTATTGATTACTTCTATTGATAGAGATTGAGTTATGATGATGGTAATCTAGTCGACATCAGTGATCTTGTATTTCAGAGCTTATATGGATTGGTAGAAATGTAAACGGGCTATTGTTCTATGCAAACATATGAGATATGACCGGCTCTAGATGAGACGGCTATTGAGCATTACCAAGTTCTATTGTTGTTGTATTGATTCATGTTATCGAAGGTTACTGGGAAATGATTATTTGACCGTAATCACGGTACAGTCCCATTATTCATCGTATACATGGTTACTGTTACTGTTCACTGTACTGATATTGTTCACCGTATATACGATTACTGATTGACTGTTACTGTACTGTTATTGTTACTGTCACCGTATCGTCCCAGTATTTTAGATAATATGAGCATTGACTGGTTTAACTAAATTGAATAAATAATAATGTAAATGGACAACTTACACTGGGATTGGGGAAATTGATGGAGGAGACAGCGTCTGTATTTTGGGTGGACCTAGGATACAGGTTGCGCAGCCGACTGAGGGTTCCACTGCAGGGTTCCTGGGGGATGACTGGCATCCCATCTGTACTGTTACTGTTCCACTGTTTCACAGTGAGATTACTGTTACTGTTACTGTTACTGAGTACCTAGCGGTACGGCCTGGTTCAGCGCCAGGAAACTGAGGCCGTGGTCCCGGGTATGTACGGGACCCACCTAAAGCATGGACAAAGTCTCTTCCACTAATTTCAATAACTTAGGACTCCGGTTGACACGAGTAGTAGGCGTAGTATGGGATGCGTCTATTACAAGTGGCAATTGGTGTTCGCTGACATAATAAATGATAATAAACTGTTATAATGTATTGTGACTGACTATAATCATTTGACTGTGCATATGTATGCTATGATAGGAATATGATTGTAACCATGACCAGATTTAGATACAACCTAGTGACATGTGATAGATTACACGCCTTGACAATGATTGCATATTTAAAGTTGTGTCAGTTGTATTCTACATGTATTCATGTTGTTATCATATGAGTTACTGTTCAGTTATTTATTCTGTTATTTAGTCTGCAGTTGTTCCTATTGTTATTTATGCACTGTTTCTCTGCACGAGTTCTTTCCCCTTTACACACACACTCATTATGGTCGCGTTCTGACGACCCTGGATTTGCACGTCCAGATATTAGACGGTTGGTTTCCTTTGTGCAGGTGTTCATTGAGGCCGTATGCTTCGCGAATAGCTGGAGCTTCTTCTTATTCTATTCTGGTACTCTTATCTTTTTAGATTTCATATTATTTCCTGATTCTTGTCATATCAGCTCAGTTCTTATCCCAGTCATTATTCTAGCTCTTGATTCATATGATATCATGCGTGGTTGCTTATATGTATTATTGCAGTGATCCGATGATTATTTTAGTTCTGATTTATAGCTTGTTCAGGTTACAATTGAGGCTTAGCGTGATACGTGGGGTATTTTCCTCGCGTATATGCGTCGCCATAACGTCTCCGTATCTTTAGGATCGGGGCGTTACAAACCCTGCGTCTCGAAGCCTTAGACGCTCTTTTGAGATATTTAGGTGTGAGTGTGGTGAACTTTGCATTTTGAGGCCTTAAACGCAGGTGATTGGTCACTAATGTTGCACATTTATTATCATATTTCCATACTTATTATAGAATAAAATGTGCTTTGTCCTAACTAAATGTTTAATTTATTTGCAGGCCCATTCCTTAAGGAGATGAAGAGAAACAAGCCCAAAAGCCCACCAAATTCTGATTAATTCAGAATAAATTTAAAATGAAGAAATCAGGGCAAAATCTTGGCATATAAGGAAGGTTTAGAAGAATCCTCCCTGAATCAAGATGAAGAAATCAGGGCAAAATCTTGGCATATAAGGAAGGTTGAGAAGAATCCTCCCTGTGGGCAAAATCTTGGTATAAAGGAAGGTTGAGAAGAATCCTCCCTGAATCAAGGCAAAATCTTGGCATATAAGGAAGGTTGAGAAGAATCCTCCCTGAATCAAGCACAATCAAAGGCTGTTTTGTCAACTTTTTAATAAAAAAACAAGAAAATCAGAAGAAGATACGGGAAATACATCAGACCAGGAGATTCCCCCAATCTTCCTGGGATCTTCTCCTTTAGGTTTTTTGCCTATAAATACTGGTTTTAGCTGAGCAAGGAGGAGCAGGCAGAGATAGGTTTAGCTAAGTTTTCCATTTCTTAGTTTAGGTTTTCTTTTCTTTTTATGTAACTTGTATGTAAGCTTAGGTTAGATGAAGATTCATGTAAGTAAGAGAGAGAGGCTGAAGTTGAGAGTGACACCGATGTACCCTCCTCGTTTCTTCTATTGTTTCAAGCAATAAAGGTAAACATTTGTTTATGTTCATTTCTTTTCTTTGGTTTCTTTTTCTTTTCCTCTTTCTACTTTACCTCTGTTTGTTTTTGATGAGAAAGCAAGTGAATTCTGAAGCATAAGTATAACAAAGTCTTTGTGAGTGCCAACGATACTTCATGAAGATGTTCTCCTCCTCAAATCCGTATCACTTCATTCTTGCCTGGCTTGATGATATAATGCGAACGGGGACTGAGCTCCATCCTATGTCTTATGCGTTGAACGCCTCCAAAGTAAGGTAGAACATGCAAGGTTTCCAAGTAAGTCATCAACCAAACTAAGGTAAGTATTTCTTCAATTTTCTTTCTTTTCTTTTATTTCTGTAAATTAAATCACGAACACCATATCTTCCAAATCGCTTCTTTCCAAACTCATTTGTACATAGTCGCTTTCTTTCCCCTTTCTTTGTAAATAGTCATTCTCCATTTCTCTCCACCTTCTTCATCTCTCGTTTTCTTTCTGACTTTAACATAACTTTCTTTTTACATTTTATTTCTAAAAAAAAAACAAAGAAGAACTTTCATTTTATTTTCATAAAGATTTCAACAAGAACCTTGAAGCTTCCATCGCAAACCCTCCTTGTGGATCACGACCCGCATAGCCACTTGCTATAGCGGTAAGAATTGAGCACTTGCACATCTTCATTTCCAAATCTAAAATTCTGTATTTTGTGTGCAGGTTTTACCTCAATCAAATTTTGGCGCCGTTGCCGGGGAGGGTAACGTTTTTATTGAAATATATTTTTTATTGAAAATTTTTTAGAAGTAAAACGAACTTTCTTCTCTGTTGCAGGTTAAGGGCAAGCAAATCAGGAAAAGAAGATTGCAGTGACATATAAGTGGTATTGGGCCTCTGCTCTAGAAAGCAGAGACCAAGTACCCTCTGAATTGCCGCGTTTTCTCGGCTTTAGCCGCGTTTCGCGGCAAGGAAGAGTTCACTACTAATTGGTTTTTGCAGGGCTGCTTGCTTTGCAAAATTCTAGTTTTCTGCAACTTTATTTCTTATATGCAATCACATAAGCCTGCTAATAATCAACAGTAAAACATTTGTTGAAAAGATAAAAAATTGATTAGACGTTTGCATTTTAGGCACGTGTCTTTTCAATTCATTTATTTTTACTGTTGAAGAGTGCTGGAGCAAGGTACGTACGCATTGCATCTAGAATAGGACTATCTCTTGGTTGATTTACATCGCTTTGAGTGAATCTTATTTACATATCTTGTACACTTGCACAAACTTATCTTAAGGGCACTAACCCATAACAAGATAAGGTGGGGATTTAATCACCCTTCCTTAGCCCAAAAATCAGATTCCAAGCACTCACTAACCCAAGCCTGACTAAAAATGAGTAGACGTTGGCCCTAGGGACATCTCGGACTAAATTAGGAGATCATCCTAAGGGGGAAAGTGTTAGAATTTGACTCTTGCAAAATCAGTGTCTAGGAAAGGGATTAAGGGCCGAAAGCCCGAAGGTTGGTGGTTATTTAATTAAGGAACGTCTTTGACGGGAAACCTCCCACCAACCTTGTCCTGACCTGGCTGATTAGCTTGTGATTAAAGTCTGCATTGGACCTCCCGTGGACAGTCTAACCAGTTAGGAGTCGTCTAGGTCATAGGTCTACCCTAACTTAGATTAGAATTTTTTTTTCTTTTTCTTTGTTTATTTGTTTGTTTTTCTTTCTTTTTGTTTGTATTCCATTATGTGATATGGCCTATAATAACAATTTTTTCAATTTCAATAATAATCCATATTACACATCAAACTCTTTTTCGGATATTACCAACCCGGCATATCATGACTTTAACCAACCTAGTGTGCCGGATTGGTCTTATCCGAATCAATATAACCCATGTCCCCCATCGTATGACTATAATTTCCATAACGATTTCAACTCTTCACAGAGTCAGTGGGGATTCACCTACCCCGAGCATAATTTTCAACCAACTTGTCCCCCTTATCCACCTAGTCCACAATATCCCCAAGAGTCATACTCAGTTCCACCAGTCCAAAATAGAAAACCATCAATTTTGGAAAGGAGTATGCGTGAGTCCAAACAACAATCACAAAATCTGATGGACTCACAATTTCACTACCACTTCCAAGACAACACTTTATCTTTTCATCAAAATAATGAATCCATCAATTATGAAAAGATGCTTGAAGCCATGACTCATGCTCAAAATGTTAGAAATCGTGACATAGATATAATAGTCGAATCTCTACGTTCTCACCATTTGACCAGTTCTGATGTCACTAACCATCCTGTTAGAGCCGAAGAGTCATGTAGTTTTAGAAATCAAGATTCCATTTCAGAACAACCATTTGAACTTGCCCAAACTCCAAATGAAATTGATAGTTTGACAAGTTATCCCTTGCCTGAAATAGAACTTGAAAATGAATATGATCATGAACTAGAACTTAGTGATTCAATTTTACTTCCTGATTCAATAACGACTCAGGTATCTAAACCTGATTTCAATCTTTTTCCCGAGTCAACATTGGATCCTGTGCCAATTCATCATGAAATTGAATCACCCATCTTTGATGATCATATTGAACTTGACCAATTTTATAATCTTGAAAATCCCATTGATAAATTGGTAAGTTCTCATTTTTTTTGATATTGAACTCAATGAGATATGTGACCTAGATTCCCAAATCCGTGATCCAGTTCAACTTTCTGAATCATTATTGACTCCTGTTTTGTTACCAAACTTGAGTAATATTTTAGAGTCAGTTTTGATTCCACCTATCATTCTTGAACTTGAATTACCAACATTAAGTCACATTCTATTGTTGGAAAATAATTGTGGACTTGAGTTCCAACTTCTTGACTTGGACCCAATTTCTGAACCTATTTCGACTCTTGAACCTTTACTTGACTTAAGTCACCTTCCTGAGTCGGTGTTAGTTCCTGTACTTCCTGAGTCCAAGTCAATCCTTCTATCATTTCATACTCCATTCTAGGACGAGGTGGTTGACAAATTTGACTCCGAAATTTGTTATGGAATTTGGAAATTAGATGGGGTCAATTACTTAATAAAAATACTTTATGGACACATCTTTTTAGTGGGTTATATTAGAGTAATTTCTGGCGGGTTCCTCCGAGCCCCAAGAAAAGTTGATTGGGCCGCATTTCGTGGACCAATCAGACCACCACCGGAACCACCACCTTAAGGTAACATTTTCCTTCCCTTTCTTCTTTTTCATGCATCTATGCATTAATTCATACATTGAGGACAATGCATGGGATAGGTGTGGGGAGGGTTCTAACATAACTTAGGTTTTTCTTTTTATAATAAAAAATAAAAAAATAAAAAAAATTAACATTTTCTTTACTTTTAAAAACTTTTTGAAAATAGAAACAATATTTTGACTTATTTTTTGTAAGAAATTAAGTTAATTTTAAGGAATAGGAAAATCCAAATTAGGATTTCTTATACTTGGTCAAAATAAGATTATTTGTTTGATTTTTAGGGTTAGGAAGATAATTTGTCAAAGTAATTTAGTCTTGATCTTTACCTTGATGAAATATGCACACTTCATACACTTACACACTTAGGGTTCAAAAACAAAGATTCTTATGCCTTATAAAAAAAAAAGATAAACAAATCTAATTATTGATTAGCTAGGTGCTTTGGCCTAAGCAAGCCTTAGTATTTATGCGAAAGATGATTAGATAAGTTTGAAAAATATATATTTATATAAACATTCTCTGATTAAGCTGGGTATTTGTGCCTAATAAAACATAAGTATTCACGCCTAAAAGGGGTTCATATAATAAAATCCTTAGTTTTGTGGCCTTGTTTGCTCGAGTCCTTAAGTCCTTGGGGTGTTTTCTCACCTGGTGCCCTAAGACCGTTTGGTTTGGGAGTCATCGATTAAAGGCTCGTTACATGGGCAGATTAGAAAGCCTATTAGAACTAAAGAATAATACCAAAAAAATTATATATATATAATAATAAATGAGGCATAAGAGTTAGAGTTAAAGAATCCTTAATCAAAATTTTCACAATCACAAAGTGCATATGACTTAGGGTAAAGTAATAGACCAGATGAGAAGTACAATTTGACTCCTTACTTCGATTGATAACAAATTTTTGAATAGAGACTAAGTTTAGGAATGAAAAATTCAGTTTTCCTATAACTTATAAATTGCTTAAATCTTATAATTATATTTCAAATATTTTTCTCTTTCAAAATGCTTTTCGAAAATACTAACTCTTTGTTTCTCTTTCTTTATGGATTTTGTGGGTGTAATCCACTGAAAACCCTCACGAGGCAAAACTCGTCCTTTAGGGTAAACCTAGAGGTTTAACGGCTTGTTGCACATGCTCAGTGCAATCGCGTGACCTGCGAAAGTGGTCTAATAATCCTTAGTATAGTTTAGTTGTTTTGTTCGAGGACGAGCAAAAGATAGGTATGGGGGTGTGATTGGTCACTAATGTTGCACATTTATTATCATATTTCCATACTTATTATAGAATAAAATCTGCTTTGTCCTAACTAAATGTTTAATTTATTTGCAGGCCTATTCCTTAAGGAGATGAAGAGAAATAAGCCCAAAAGCCCACCAAATTCTGATTAATTCAGAATAAATTTAAAATGAAGAAATCAGGGCAAAATCTTGGCATATAAGGAAGGTTTAGAAGAATCCTCCCTGAATCAAGATGAAGAAATCAGGGCAAAATCTTGGCATATAAGGAAGGTTGAGAAGAATCCTCCCTGTGGGCAAAATCTTGGTATATAAGGAAGGTTGAGAAGAATCCTCCCTGAATCAAGGCAAAATCTTGGCATATAAGGAAGGTTGAGAAGAATCCTCCCTGAATCAAGCACAATCAAATGCTGTTTTGTCAACTTTTGAAGAAAAAAACAAGAAAATCAGAAGAAGATACGGGAAATACATCAGACCAGGAGATTCCCCCAATCTTCCTGGGATCTTCTCCTTTAGGTTTTTTGCCTATAAATACTGGTTTTAGCTGAGCAAGGAGGAGCAGGCAGAGATAGGTTTAGCTAAGTTTTCCATTTCTTAGTTTAGGTTTTCTTTTCTTTTTATGTAACTTGTATGTAAGCTTAGGTTAGATGAAGATTCATGTAAGTAAGAGAGAGAGGCTGAAGTTGAGAGTGACACCGATGTACCCTCCTCCTTTCTTCCATTGTTTCAAGCAATAAAGGTAAACATTTGTTTATGTTCATTTCTTTTCTTTTGGTTTCTTTTTCTTTTCCTCTTTCTACTTTATCTCTATTTGTTTTTGATGAGAATGCAAGTGAATTCTGAGGCATAAGTATAACAAAGTCTTTGTGAGTGCCAACGATACTTCATGAAGATGTTCTCCTCCTCAAATCCGTATCACTTCATTCTTACCTGGCTTGATGATATAATGCGAACGGGGACTGAGCTCCATCCTATGTCCTATGCGTTGAACGCCTCCAAAGCAAGGTAGAACATGCAAGGTTTCCAAGTAAGTCATCAACCAAACTAAGGTAAGTATTTCTTCAATTTTCTTTCTTTTCTTTTATTTCTGTAAATTAAATCACGAACACCATATCTTTCAAATCGCTTCTTTCCAAACTCATTTGTACATAGTCGCTTTCTTTCCCTTTCTTTGTAAATAGTCATTCTCCATTTCTCTCCACCTTCTTCATCTCTCGTTTTCTTTCTGACTTTAACATAACTTTCTTGTTACATTTTTATTTCTAAAAAAAAAACAAAGAAGAACTTTCATTTTATTTTCATAAAGATTTCAACAAGAACCTTGAAGCTTTCATCGCAAACCCTCCTTGTGGATCACGACCCGCATAGCTACTTGCTATAGCGGTAAGAATTGAGCACCTGCACATCTTCATTTCCAAATCTAAAATTCTGTATTTTGTGTGCAGGTTTTACCTCAATCAGCAGGTCTCGCATATTAGATTTACGTCCGGAGTTCATGACTTAGAAAATTTTTAAGGCCCGCGTCTGCACCCTTAATATATGCTCTGTTTTTCAATCATCAGATGTGAGTCTAATGCTGGACTGTGCATTTCGATCCATATTTTTTGTCTTTGTGGAGCGTGGTAAACTCTGCGTCTTCAAGCTTTAAACGTGAGATTTGCGTATAAAATTCACATCTAAAGTTCATGACTTAAGACCCGCGTCCGTGCTTCTGAATTCATGTTTTCTGTCTTTTGCAGAATTTAACCCTTGAATTTTTTCTTCTTACAGGTCTTGCCCATATCGATGGTACTGGTTCTAGTGTCTTTGCCATTTCCACTGAGGTAGACATGAAACAACTAATTCGTTCGATTGGCAACCTCTTGAGAAGTCTGAACTTCTATCCAAGAGCTAGGAAGATCCGCACGATTCTCGATACACATCAAGACGTTATTGGGCATGATGCACTAGTAAGGTCTCGGGTCCTTCCTGATTACAATGAGCATGACACATTTGAAAGTCATGGGATAGAGGATACCACCACTAAGGTCTCAGATCCTCCATTCACCAATCTTGTTCAAAAAAGTGACAACGACGAAAAACTCATGCTTATTGAATGACTTTCTGGTGGCGGATCTTCCCATTAAGTGAAGGATTACGACCTTGTGAAGATCTCCGCACCAGTTGGTCGAGTGAAATCGGAATGCTCTCTTGCATTTCGACCTTGAGAAACACCATTGTTCTCAAGGGGAGAGGAAGTTGATTTGTTGTTCCTGGCCACAGTCAAGAAAACAAATTTTGTGTATCTTCAAGGTTTTAAGGAGCAAGTGCAGCCTTTCGCTGAGCAAGAGGGACTTCTTTGTACTTTTTTTTTATTGTAACACTCAATCTTATTAGATAAGAGAGCATTTTGTATTACTTTCACATTTTTGAATATCAATAAAAGTAACACTTTTTTTGCCTTCTTATTTTCCTTGACTTCCTCTTTGCATTGAAAATCAGACAAGTGAAAGCGATTATCTTTGATTTGCTGGAAGTGTGATATTTTAACTTAGCAAGTTAAAGTTGAAAATTTTCATTTAAAGAATTTTAAAAAGGTTACTGTCAGAGGTGTGATATTAACTTGACAGGAGTGAAATAGGTTTTATGGACTTGCCATTCTATGGATGAGAATGACAAGTAAAGTTTTCACTTCGCGAGGGATTGTGATTGAGTTTATCATCAGAGATTTAGTATTGACATAATTAAGACTCAGCTGGAGATTAGTGAGAACATTGTTAAAGGTATGATTTGATCTAAAAATGATTCTAAGTGGTCCTGCCATTCTATTGACGAGAATAACAAGTGAGACTAGACCCCTTGAGGATTTTAGTATTTCTTTACCATCAGAAGTGTGATATTAACTTAACGGATTGGATGAATCTTTTCAGAGATGTGATATATAGAATAGGTTTTATGAACTTGCCATTCTATGGATAAAAATGACAAGTGAAGTTTTCACTCCGCGGGGGATTGTGATCGAGCCTATCATTAGAGGTTTAGTATTAACATAATTAAGACTCAGTTGGGAAGTAGAGAGAGCACTGTTAAAGGTGTGATATTAATCTAATAGTGATTTTAAGTGAACCTGCTATTCTATTGACGAGAATAACAAGTGAGACTAGAGCCGTCAGAGATCTGAGTATTTCTTTACCGTCAGAGGTGTGATATTAACTTAACGGATTGCATTGAATCCTTTCAGAGGTGTGATATTAACTTGATAAGGATATGAGCTAGAGGTGTACTATTAACTTAGCTACATAGGAATTTCAATTTTGTTTGGAAAAACTAAAGATACGACTGTCATAGGTGTAGTGTTGAGCTTAACAGTGGAGGTAATGTTTGAGGTGTAATTTTGAACTTTGCATTGGTCATATCGACTTCGATACAAAAGTTTGAGGGAAAGTCATTGTCATAGGTATAGTGTTAAACTTAACAATGAACTGGATGCTAGAGGTGTGATGTTGAACTTAGCACCGCTCATCTCAGCTTTGATATGGAAGCCTGAAGGAAGTGACTGTCAGAGTTTTAATGTTAAACTTGGCAGCAACTTGATCACTATTAGGGTGTGATATTAAACTTTATTAGTAATTTATCAGAGGTGTAATGTTAATATGACAAGAGTTGATTTGCAATATGAGCAATTTTAAGGATTTGTCATTCTATAGACGAGAATTGACAAGTGACGTTTGGACTGTCAGACGTATAGTATTAACTTGACAATTTTGAAGACTTGTGACTCAATATAAGGGAGTCATCAAGTGAAAGTGCACACTAGCTGAGGAGTATTGGAACTTTTCATTGTTAGAGGTGTGGTGTTAACATAATAGTGATTGAGTTTGTGGACCTACAACTCCATAGGAGGGATTGGTAGGGGACTTTGGTGGGAAAATAGAATAATATCAGAGGTGTAATATTAACTTGACGAACCCTGTTGGGATTAAGGAAAATAACTTGTCAGAGGCTTACTGTTAACGTTACAAGTCTTGCTCATTTCACCGAGAAAATAGACACATGTATTTTTGTGATTCTACCATTCTGTAGAAGGGAATTGGTAAGGGATTTTGGAGGGGAAGGCGGGACCAAATCCCTTAGAATTTTTAGTAAACCCTCAGCTATCAATGGATTTGGTATGCCTTTACCAACTACCGTTTGAATTGGCTAGCTATGCTATTCCCCTCAGCATGATGGGTTGCTGAGGACTTAAGTTGTAGTTGAACTTAAAAGCCAACATTTTCCTCTATCCTTAGCCATCAGAGGCGTTAAATTTTTATAGCCTCTAAAGAAGAGTGACAAAACTAATACTCAGTTAGTTTGTCTTCGTCAACTCAATTTTGTAGAAGATTGGATCGTGTTCCCCTATGCTTTTCACCCGACCATTCCTCTTAACTAGCTTCTTATGTGCTGATTAGAACTCCAGCGATGTTTGATCGTCGACGCTAGTTCTATCATGCTCGTGTTGAGAAGAACATATTTGTTGATCAAAAATTCCGTCGTAGGGGAACGTATTTGATGCAAACGTCATACATAATTAACCCAATGATTAGAGGTTTAATGTTAACATGATCAAGGGTAGTATTTTTTTCCAGAATTTGCCATTAATCGACATCATAAGTATACCACCTTCTTAATTTATCAGGTAATATCCCCATTTGAGTAGACTGACTCCACTACAAATGGTCCTTCTCACTTGGATTAAAAATTTTCTTTCGTCTTATATGTCATCACCATGGGTCCTTTGACAGTCAAGACGAGGTCGCCTTTCTTGAAAGTCCGCTCTTTAACTTTCTTCTTGAATGCTCTGGAAATTCGAGCTTGATAAATATCGATTTGTTGTTGAGCTTGCATGTGCTTGTTGTCTAAAGCCTCCAGCTCCTAGAGTCATAGTCGATGCTTCTCTTCATCTGTCATCTCCGTTGTCAAGGCAACGCGTAGAGATGGAACCTGGATTTTAGTGAAAGTACGACTTCACACCCGTATACCAAAGAGAATGATGTAGCTGTCATCGGGTTTCACTGTTATGCGATAAGCCCACAAGCATTCACCTACTTTGTCGCCCTGTCACGTTAACTTTTTGAGATGAACTTCTTGAGAAGTTTCCTAATAGTTTTGTTAAATGCTTCTGCAAGGCTGTTAGCGACTGGGTAGTATGCAGTTGAGGACACATTTTGAATTCTAAACTTGTTGCAGAATCTTTGGAATACTTGGCTAATGAACAGAGACCCATTATCGTGGACAATCTGTCGTGGCACGCCAAAGCAGTAGATCACGTGATGTTCGATAAACTTGGTCACGTCAGACGTCTTTGAAAGTACACTTAGAGGGGGGTGAATAGGTATAAGGCTAATCTAATGACAAATAATGCGGAATTAAAAACTAAATGCAACACACTTAGTGTAACCAAAGAGTGTAGCTGAATTCCCGGTGAAGGGCTTTGGACTATCTCCTCTAAATTCCTTTAATAAGAATTGAGGTGCTATATGAAGCTCTCTTGGTTAAACACAAGTATGGGCACACAATCAAACCAAGTAAGTATATGATATGAACAATATGAACAATGCATAATGTAAAAGAGAGAGAGAGTTAGAGAAAGTGGATCAAATGCAAACACAAAGATATGTTTCGAGGTTCGAGCACCCAGCTCTACATCCCTCACACAGAAAGATTTCTACTAACTTGTTCACATAGGACTTCCCACACAGGGAACTCCATTGAGGATTTGAGTAAATACAATTTGGGAGTAGACAACTCTTCTCTCACCAAATACAACCTCTCACTAGAGGCAAGGCACAAAGCCAACACAATATCAACCTCTCATTAGAGGGATACCAACAAACTCAATCACCTCTACACTTAGAGGGATACTAGCAACCCAATTGCACAACCTCCTCTACACTTAGAGGGAAAGACACAAAGCCAAGTAAAGATAAGGGTTTACAATACTTGGTGATCTCAAAGACCACAAACTAATTCTTTCTCACAAAATAATGATCCTAATAGATAAGATATATAGATAGCTCAAGTGTGAGAAAAACAAAGAGTTTGGAAATCAAAATCACAAAGAAAAACTCTTGGGAAAACTTCTAGAATAGCTATAGAAATGAAGATCAAAAACCAATCCCAAAGACTTTTCCTTTTCTTGATTTTTCTAACCCTTTTAAAAACAAATAAAGATCAAATCTTTTGGCACAAAAACTCTTTTAAAAACTTGCTGAAAGATAGAAAATTTTGCTCTTGAAATTCTTAGAGAAAACAGCTCAAGAATGGGGTATTTATAACCTCCACAAAATTCTGCCCGTTGTAATCTGGAAAGGCCCAGATTACCCCTCCGGTCAACCGGGCGGTCGACTGGCTAACGGTCATATTTATGACCGTTGAGCCACCAAAATATGACCGTTGGCCGGTCGACCGGACACTGAAAACAGAGAGCAGAGCTCTCTGCCGGTCGACCGGGCGGTCGACCGGGGCCATTTCCAGAGAGCAGAAGCTCTCTAGTGGTCGACTGACCCGGTCGACCAGCCTCCAGCCTTGGCTGCGTGCACGTCCTGTACACGTTGGTCGACCGGACCAGTCGACCGGCAGATAGCTAGTCCAGCAAATTAGGGATTTAAAAACTTGACTTTTATTATCAAATAAATCCCATAAAATCACATAAATTCTACAAAAATCAGTTCTTTGAAATACAAATATGTGTGACAAAAATTCAACACATATTTTAAATAATTTGAACCATTTTTGTGAGACTGAAAATTTGCCTTAAACCAAAAACCTATTCTCCAAAACTTAGATTTTTGAAATGAAAATTCGTTTTCTCCAAACTACATGTAAATACAAAAATATGATATTGAAATAACTTTGAAGCATATTGTATGTGGATAGAATCTAATATACATGAAAGATATTATATCTATATTTTTGACAATAAATTCAAAAATAAGTTTTGTTTAAATACAAAATTCCAACTCATGAAATAGACTATCAAAGTAAGTTTTTCTAAGTAGATGAAGTATAGATGTATATAGATCAAATCTAATATACATTAAACCATGTAAACTTATTTTGATTCTATCTATTCATGAAAACCATATATATGAACTAAAAATCCAAAACCGATTAAACCGAAAACAAAACATGAAACTTTAAACTTGTGTGTGTATTATGAACTTGAGCATATCAACATTATCTAATCTTTACAACGATCTAAATACAATCTTAAACTAAACAAACCGAGGTCTTCTTGTAGAACTCCGTCTCCAAGTCGACTCGATCCAAACACGATCCAATGAGCTTGACTCTAACCGAGTGCTAGATGTGATCTTGATGCGCGAGCTCTTGAATCCCACGTGAAGGCTCCAAAACACCTTGGTTGAAGCTAATCACCTACTAATATCTTGATTAAATATCTGAAACTAAATATCACAAGATTATTAGTAAACAATAACTACATGAGTTAATCATCATCAAAACTAGAGTGAAGAGCCTCTGGGCCAACAGTCTTCACCTCCTTCAGAGGGATAACCTCTGCTCATTTGAAAAAGTAATCGATTATGGTTAAGATAAACTGATGTTCTTTTGATGAAGGTGGGCTGATAGGACCAACCATGTCCATTCCCCACATTTTCAATGGCCAGAAAGAAGTCATATGACAAAGATGTCCTGATGCCTGATGAATGAAGTTGTTGGCCCAATGGCCTTCCACTCTAGTTTTGATGATGATCAACACTCATGTAGTTATGTTTACTAATATTCTTGTGTTTCTAAGTTTCAGATCATTAACAGGATATTAGTTGGTGATTAGCTTCAACAAGATGATTAGAAGCTATTCATGATGATTCCGGTGCCAAAGCTTAAAGATCATACCTTTGCACTTGGAGAATCACGGAGTTTGGACCGAGTCTACTTGAAGATAGAAGATCGACAAGAAGACTTAGGTATCTAGTTTAGAGTTTGTGTTTTTAGATCCATATTTGTAAAGCTTAGTTTAGTTGATATGCTCAAGTGCACAAAACACACACGTTTTATGATTTGATATTTGGTTTTTATGAATAGTTGATCAAAACAAGTTTACATATGTTATATGTATAGTAGATATTTTCTATTTATACATACATGCTTTAACTTGGTAAACAAACTTATTTTGATATCCCTATTCATGTTTTGGAAAAATCAAGTTTGACAAAATACAAGGTTTTGTTTTTGATAAAATTTGCAAGACTCAAAAATGAATTGATATGTTGATATATTGTCTTGAAATTTTTATCACATGTTTATGTTTCAACATAAAATGATAAAACAAGTTTTATGGAATTTTCAAAAATGATAAAAGGTTTTTATAAAATATTTTTCCAAAATTTTCTGACCTTGTTTTGTGCTGACAGGCTGGTCGGTCGACCGCGACGGTCGACCGCACCAAGGGCTGGTCGACCGTTGCGGTCGACCGACGTGCACAGACGTGCACGTCTGTTAGGCACAGACACGGTCGACCGGGACGGTCGACCGAGTTGAGAGCTCTGCTCTCGGGTTTTATCGGTCGACCGGGCCGGTCGACCGCAGTTGCCCAACGGTCATAATTCTGACCGTTGGCGGTCGACCGGACCGGTCGACCGGCAGTCTGTCAGACTGCCAACTCAGCCTAACGGCTAGTTTTGTATAGGGGCTATATAAACCCCATCTCTTTGGGATTTTAGCTAAGTTTTTTAAGAGAAAAATTTTCAGTTTTCTGAAGTGTTTAAAAGAGTTTTCAAAAGAGTTTTAAGTGCAAAAACTTCTCATCTTTATTGTTTTGGGTTTTTGAAAAATCAAAGAAAACTAGATTTTGGGATTTTGATTTGGTATTTCATTTTCTATCATATACAAGAGATTTCTCAAGTAGTTTTTCTTTGTTGCTTGTTTCCAAAAACACTTTGATTCCACACTTGAGCTATATCTTCTATCCTAAACTATTAGGATCTTGTTTTTGTGAAAAAGATAAGAGAAAAAGAAAGAGAAGTGTTTGAGGTTGTTTGTTGTAAACCTCATTGTTGTAAACACCCTTATATTTGTGAATCCCTCTTCGGTAGAGGTGATCGGGTGATTGTGTTGTGGATCCCTCTTAGGTAGAGGTGATAGTGTTTGGTTGTGAGCCTCTTCGATAGAGGTGTGTGGATTGGTTGTTGTATTGGCTACGGGCCTAACCCCTCGGTTGTGAGGAGGTTATTGTTGAGAGAGGAGTTTGGTACTCCTAGAGTTGTAAGAAATCCTCTTTGGTAGAGGTTCCCTCGGTGGGAGTTGAGATAGTGGAAATCCTACACGGTGGTGTAGGCGGGGATGTAGAGCAAGGTGCTCGAACCTCGAAACAAATCTTGGTGTTTGCGTTTTGATCCATTGTCTCTCTAACTCTCTCTCTTTACATTTGTGCAAAGCATCATTTCATACAAGCATCATACTCATCATCATATCATACTTGCTTGTGTTGAGCATTGATTCATTCATATCTTATACATTGCTTGTATTGCCTTGCATCTTTTATATTGCAATTCATTCTTATATGCTTGGCTTGATTGTGTGTATTTCACATTGCTTGGATTGCTTGTGTGTGTGTGTGCCTAACTTATACTCATCCAACAAGAGCTTCACATAGCACCTCAACCCATTTCAAGGGGAATCAAGGGGAGTAGTCCAGAGCCTCGCAAGGGGAATTCGGCTACACTTGTTGTATTGTATTAGTTTGTGCATAATTTGCATTAGCTTCAGCATTTAGCGCACTTAGTTTGCATTAAGTTTCTTAGATTAGCACTTACACCTATTCACCCCCCCTCTAGGTGTTTTTCAATTGGTATCAGAGCTAGTGCTCCTGATACTTAGGCTTAACATCCTAGGAGTGATCCATTTGCTTGCTAATCTCACTTGCATTTGTTTGTTTGCACATTCATAGTTTACCATGGACTTCATGACCCCTCCTAGCTTTGACCCTTCCAACATTGATGTTTGGAAGTATAGGATGTCCATGTACCTAAAGACCCTAGGTTTGCATGTTTTCCTTGCGGCCACCAAGAGATGTTATCTTGGTGATTGCAATCATATAGGGGCCAATGCACAAGCCCTAGAGGCTATTAGAAGCATTTTGCCTAAAGAATATCTTTTATGTGTTTCTAACTTTGATTCCGCTTTTGTAGTGTGGAACAAATTGACAACCACCAACACCTTCAAGCTTCAAGTCCAAATCCAACAAGAAGAGGAATCTAGTGGAGAATCCGAACCGCAACAATGCTACATGGTCCAAGGGAATGACTCCCTTGAGGTACAATCGGAAACTCAACTAGATAGTAATGATTGTGCTAGTTCTTCAAATGATTTTGTTGATCCCCATGCTTTAAATGAAGAACTATCTATTATTTGTGAAAAACTAATAGAAAAATATAACTTGTTGAAAAAGAAGAGTCTAGGCATTAATAATGAAAATAAAAATTTGATTGCTAGACTTGATGTTGTTTTGCAAGAGAAAGAGGAGATTGCTAATGAAAGGGATTCATTAAAATCTCAACTTGGTCTTGCACTTAAAGAAAATAACTTTTTGAAAAATAAAAATGATTGCCATGTTCTTTTGACTTGTCTTCAAAAGTTGATTTTGTTTTAAAAGAAAATGATTCTTTGAAAATTAAGATTGCTTCAATTTCTAAAGATTTGGATGCATGTTTAAAGAAACATGACTCAGTTAATGAGAAAGCTAGAGGGAGTACGTAGTTCTATGGGAAACAAGTACTACCCCCACTCCCGCTACGATATTTCCTCGAGGACCCATTCTTGATGCACCATCAAAGAAGAGTTGCCACACATGTCCTTCAAAAGACGTCTGGGTCAAACAAACTTCAGCGATCTCGTATAGGAGATCTTCATAAAGTTTAATCGTTCTTGCATCTATATGTTCAGCCAATAAGTCTGCCACTGCCTGTCCCTTCACAGCTTTTGTGACAAGAATTGTATCTCGTATTAGGAGAGCAATATGGCCCATTTCTCTAGTTGACCATTCAGCGATGATGACTTTGTCATAAGAAATCTTAAAGGATTGACTTTTAATATGACGTGTATGGTTTGGCCCACTAGGTAGTTTCGCATTTTTTGGACAACGAACACCAACGGAGACATTCTTTTTTGATCGGGTTGTATCGATGTTCAGATCCGATCATGATTCTGCTCATGTAGTAGATTACCTGCTTATGTCCCAGATCATTATTCTGGGCTAGTAAAGCTCCTATAGAATGATCTATAGGTCGAACGTATATTAGGAAAGATTTTCCTAACACCGGAGCTGTTAGGACAGATGGATGCGTGAGGTACCGCTTGATTTCCTCGAACGCTCATTGGAAAGTATCATCCTAGATGAATGAAACACCCTTCTCAATCAATTTGGTGAAGGATTGGCATCGTCCTGAGAGATTTGAGATAAACATCTGGACGTAGGCTAGTCGCCCTTACAATCCTCTAAGTTCTCTAAGATTTCTTGGAGGTTGCATCTCCTTGATTGCGCGGACTTTCTCTGGATCAAAGTGGATTCCTTTGGATGCCACGACAAACCCAACGGATCGTTGGCTACCCCCAGGAAGGATTTGGTGGAATTCATGTTCAATTGATGCGCCTTCATGATATCGTATGCTATCTTCAGATCTGCTATGTGATCACCTTTGACATGGCTTTTCACTGCAATAACGTCTACGTAGCATTCCACTATTTTACGTATATGCTTGTGAAAAATTGCATTCATAGCTCTCTGATATATTGCCCCCGCATTTTTTAATCTAAAGGGCATCACAGTATAGCAATACACCCCTAGTGGTGTTCTGAAGGATGTATGCTTCTTTTCATCAGGGTACATCTTAATTTGATTGTATCCAGAGTATTCATCCATGAAAGACATCCATTCAAACCTACATGTGTTGTCGATCATGGCATCCATGATTAGAAGAGGGAACTCATCTCTAGGACAAGTTTCATTTAGATCACGAAAATTAATGTAAACCCGAATCTTCCTATTCTTCTTGGTAATGGGGATGTATTGGCTACGCAATCAGGGTGTTGTTCTTCTCTAATGAAATCAGAGTTTATGAGCTTCTTGACTTCCGACTGAATCACTTCCATTATCTTTGGGCAGAATCGTTGTTGTTGTTGCTTGACAGGCTTTGTGTCTAGATTGATGTTGAGGCGATGCATAGCCACTAGAGGGTCAAGCCCAGATATATCCTCATAGTTCCAAGCGAAAACATCTATATACTCTCGCACGAGAGATATTAGGTCTTCCTTCTCGGGAGGTGATAAGCTTTCGCTTATAATTATGGGCTTAGGATTGGCCTCATCTCCCAGATTAATCTGTGTTGCCTTATCCTCTGTGAATATCTCAGAGAGTAATTAGGTGCTTGATCTAAGGACCTATATCTGACTGAATCATTTTTTCATCTCCATCTTCTGGGTGGTTTGTTGAAACTATGTTTACTGAAAGATCTTTGAAGATGTTGCCAACACTGACATCTGACTCCTACGATGATTACCTGATGAGTGATTATAATATAATGCCCACGATGATGTGCTAGGAGAATGATTACAATATAATGACTCTTCAGACTCAGAGGCTGACGGGATTGGAGTTGACACATAACTCAACCCCCTATAAGTTTGATGATAATAATCAGGGGCTTTTTCTTTTGGAACGAAGGTTCGAAGCAGTGTTCTCCTTCCTTTGTCGAAGTTAAAGTCAAGATCACTTGTTAGGTCATATCCCATGTTCTCCATCATTCTGAGTACAATTGGCTCGTAATGAGAGAAGTGAGGGAGTTCAGTCTCGCTTTTTGAGTCTTCACGAATCATTGGTTTAGAATCGACTCTTCCGAAAAGGATAGATTTTTGACCTTTGCGTTTTGTTGGGACCTCGAAGAAGGATCCTTGCGCATCACTGATGTTTTGATATGCCGTGAGAGATGATCTCACCGGTACATGCAATGATGTCAGGGTATCTATTGCCAACCAGGGGTCATCATCTACATCGGTACTAGTATCTGATGGTACGGAATCAGAAGCAAACATAGAAAAATAAGCCAAACCTAACACTTCATTAATATTCTACTCGCCTACATCATTGGCAGTGTTATTGACATCACGCTTATTAACGCTCGTTACAAGTAGATTCAAGTCCCAAAGACATTCTTCTTCTGCCTCTGGCTCGACATCAGCTTCATTACCAGATTCTAGTTCCACTGGCTGGTGATTCTCGTCTATTTTCAGAGAATCTTGGTACATGATTGAGTTTCACCTGCACAAAAAATAATGAATATCAGATTTAGGAAAAGGTTGTGCGAGGTTCTCAATACTAATCCGCGGTAGCAATGGCTATGCGGGTCGTGATCCTCTGGGAGGGACTAGCGATAGAAGCGTTTGTAAGTTATCTCTAAAAATTTCTTTTTTTTTAGTTATTTAAAAGGAAAAGTTAGGTTAGAAAGAAGGTGGTATTTACAATGAATAGAAAAGAAAGAATGGGAGATAGTGATTTAATCTACAAAAATAAAATAAAATAAAATAAAATAAAAGAAAAGAGCACTAACCTTGGTATGGTAGAGAAAATATGTGAAAACCTAACACTTTCTACCTTGTTTCGGAGGCGTTGAATGCATAAACCATAGGATCGATCTCAGTCCCCTGTTCGCATTATATCATCAAGCTTTGGCAAGTATGAAGTGATACGTACCTTGAGGAGGAGAACATCACCATAAAGTATCGTTGGCACCACCAAGACTTTTTATACTTGTGGTTCGGGAATCACTTGCATGCTTATCAAAGATCAACACAAATAAAGTAGAAAAGGAAAAGAAAACAAAAAGAAAAGTAAAGCAATAATAATAAAAAATAAAAGTTACCTTTATTACTTGATACAATGGAAGAGAAGAGAAGCATACATCGGTGTCACGCTCAACATAGCCCTCTCCCTCACTTACATAAAAATTAAAAAGAAAAGAAAACCTAAACTAGAAAGAAGAAAACCTAAAACCCTAGATTTGGGCCTTTGGCTCTGCCTCTGGACGCTCCTTCTCTGTTGCTCTGCAGGGGTATTTATAGGAGATATAGGAAGTAGAGTCCCAGTACAACTCCTCAACGAAAACGCATCGACAACCGCCTCTGGATTGCCGCGGAAACGGGAAATTTGCCGCGGAAACGCGGCACTTTTGTAGCCAAATGCCACGCGCTTTCTCGCGTGGCATCCTCTGGTCCGTCCATCTGGGCGTTTCCTTCTGGAATTTGAATCTCGACTCTTTATCTTGGGATTTTGATAAAACTTGGGAAGCAAGTTACCTAGATCCCAAATCTTTTATCCACGAATTTCCTTCTCTTCTTTGGCTTTTATCCTCATCTGCAAGTTTTTAGGGTTGAATAGAAGTCTATCCTTCCCTCTTCTTTAATATTTGCAACTTTGGCTCTTGTGTATTTGCAATTTTGACAATTAATATTTGCACTTTTGCACTTGGGCTTGAATATGGGCTTTTGGGCTTCTTTTAGGCTTTATTTATTATTAAAATAAGAACTCAAGGCCTGCACACAATAAATCACAAAATATTAATAAATGTGCAGAATTATATGAATAAATATGAAAATGTGATGGTAAATATGATGATAAAAATGCACTTTTCACTACCAATCACACCCCCACACTTATCTTTTTGCTCGTCCTCGAGTAAAAATCAAAGAGAAAAAGAAAAATTAATCTAACTCACTTTCGTAGGAATCACGGTTGCACTTAACATGTGCAACAAGCCGTTAAACCTCTAGGTTACCCTAGAGGACGAGTGTTGTCTCGTGTGGGTTTTCAGCGGATTACACCCACAAAATCCATAAAAAGAAAATATTTGAAATACTTTTGAAAAGACTAAGTAATCTATAAGTTTTTAGGATCCTCATTTTTATTCATTCTTAGACTTAGTCTTTATAAAGTAAATTGTTTTCATTTTTAAGTAAGGATCAAAATTGAATTTTGTGTATAGTCTTTTTCGTTACCAAAAATCATATGCATGCTTATGAATTTTTACTAGGAATTCCTTAACCTGGACTTTCATGCCTCTTTATTTTTTTTCTTCTTCTTTTTTTTTTAATATGTATAACTCATCTAATTTTCTTTCGTGTAAGCATCAAGGCTTCTTGAGGCCCTCATACCTAACTAATTGATTATTAAATGTGTTAATACATATATTATATTTCTTAGTCTTCTTAGGCTTTCTAATCCACCCATGTAGCGAACTTAAAGTCGGTGGCTCCCAAACTGGTTGGCTTTAGGGCACCAGGTGAGAAAACACCCCGCGGACTCAAATTCGAGTGAACTAGGCCCCAAAACTAAGGACTTTATTTTATTTACTCACCTTTAGGCATGAATACTTATGCTTCTTGAGGCACATGTATCAGCTTAATTGGTGATTTTTATTTTTTTTTTCTTTTTCTTTTTTTTCTTTCTTTTTTTTTTTATGAGGCACAAGGTCTTTGTATTAGAATCCTAGATATGCATTTGGTATGCACATTTCATTAAGGTAAAAATTAAGACTAACTACTTATTCAATTTCTCCTCCTATACTTAAAAATTTAACAATTTATTTATTTTGACCAAGTTTTTAGAAATCCTAATCATGATTTTCCTAATCCTTAGAATTAACTTAGATTTCTTTCAAAAGATAAGTCAAAATATTGTCCTTTTTTAAAAAAAAAATTTTTCATTTTTTCTTATCATTTTTTTTTAATATTAGCAAATTTTTGTTAGTTTCTACCTATGTTAGTATGTTAGTAAAGCCTACCCCCACACTTATCTCATGCATTGTCCTCAATGTATGAATGAATGCATATATGCATGAAAAAGAAGAAGGGAAGGCAGAAGTTACCTTAAGGTGGTGGTTCCGGTGGTGGTCTAATTGGTCCACGAAATGCGGCCCAATCAACTTTTCGTGGAATTCGTAGGAACCCACCAGAAATCTTTCTTGTATAACCCACTAAAATGATGTCTATATGAACATTTTTTAAAAATTCCACCCCATCAAATTTCCAAATTTCATAATAAATTTCAGAGTCAATTGTGTCAACCGCCTTGTCCCAGAATGGAGGGGAAAAGATGGAATGATTGACTTGGACTTGGGAAGTACGGGAACGAATACCGACTCAGGAAAGAAACTTAAATCAAGTAATGGTTCAGGAGTCGGGCTAGGTTCAGGAAGTGGGTCCAAATCAATAAGTTGAAGCTCAAGTCCACAATAATCTTCCCACAATGGAATGTGACTCAATGGTGGTGATTCAAGTTCAGGAATGATAAGAGTGGGATTCAAAACTGACTCGAAAATATTACCTAAGTCGGGTAACAAAACGGAGTCAATAATGATTCGAAAATTTGAACTTGATCATAGATTTGAGAATCTAGGTCACATATCTCATTGGGTTCAACCTCATAAAAATGAGAACTTGCCAATTTATTCATGGGACTTTCAAATTTGTAAAATTGATCAAGTTCAATATGATCATCAAAAATGGGTGACTCAATTTCATGATGAATTGGCACAGGATCTAATGTTGACTCGGAAGAAGTGAAATCAGGTGGAGACACCGGAGTCATTATTGAATCAGGAAGCAAAATTGAATCATCAAGTTGGGGTTCATGATCATATTCATGCTCAAGATCTATTTCAGGAAAGGAAAAACTTGCCAAGTTATCAAAATTTGAAGTTTCGGCAAGTTCACATGATGGCACTGAATTAGAATCTTGTTGTCCAAAGCAACTTGGTTCGTCGGCTCTAAGAGAGTGGTCAGCGATATTAGAATTGGCCGGACAGTGAGAACACAAAGATTGAACCATCATATCTAGTTCATGCTCACGAGCTAATCTAGCCTGAGTCATGGCTTCAAGCCTCTTTTGTGATTGGACTTGGAAAAAGGAAGTGTAATCGTGATGAAGTTGTGAGTCGGTGGACTCACGCATCATCATGTCTAAGATTGATGGTGGTTGTTGCTTGGACTCGTGCATACTCATCATTTCCCGGATAGATGATTTTCTATTTTGAATGGGTGGATCTGAGTATGAATCTTGGGAATATTGTGGACAAGGTGGAGACGGAGGACAAGTCGGTTGAAAATTGGACTCGGGGGAAGCAAAACCCCATGAACTCTGTGAATAGTTGAAAGTATGAAAATTATGGTCATAAGATGGGGGCATGGGTTATAGTCATTCGGATAAGACCATTCTGGCACACTAGGTTGGTCAAAGTTATGATATGCCGGGTTGGTAATATCCGAAAAAGAGTTAGGTGTGTAATATGGATTAAAATTGGAAAAATTATTATTATATGCCATATCACACACAAACAAAAGAAAAAGAAAACAAACAAATAAACAAACAAAAAGAAAAAAATTCTAACCTAAATTAGGGTAGACCTATGACCTAGACGACTCCTAACTGGTTAGACTGTCCACGGGAGGTAGGGTGCAGACTTTGACCACAAGTTAATCAGTCAGGTCAGGGCAAGAGTGGTGGGAGGTTTTCCGTCAAAGACGTTCCTTAATTAAATAACCACCAATCTTCGGGCTTTCGGCCCTCAATCCCCTTCCTAGACACTGATTTGGCAAGAGTCAACTTCCAGCACCGTTCCCCCTTAGGATAATCTCCTAAGTGAGTCCGAGATGTCCCTAGGGCCAACGTCTACTAATTTTAATTTAGGCTTGGGTTAGTGAGTGCTTGGATATGATTTTTGGGCTAAGGAAGGGTGATGAAATCCCCACCTTATCTTGTTAATGGGTTATGCCCTTAAGATATTTTTGTGCAAGTGTACAAGATATGTAAATAAGATTCACTCAAAGCATGAAAATCAACCAAGAGATGAGTCCTATTCTACATGCAATGCAAACGTACCTTGCTCCAGCACTCTTCAACAGTAAAAATAAAGGAATTGAAAAGACACGTGCCTAATATGCAAACGTCTAATCAATTTTTATCATTAACAACAAATATTTTACTGTTGAATTAATTAGCAGTAAGCAGGGTTATCACAGAACAAATTTTAACAGAGCAGAAAGCAGATATTACAATTTTCAGCAACCTGCAGAAAAATTGATCAGTAGTTCACTGCTACTGCCGCGGAAACGTGGCTATTGCCGCGTTTGCGCGGCAAAGTAACAGGCTCTGCTGCTCTACCTTCGAGGGCAAAGGCACAGAGTTACTATATGTCCACTTCTGCTGCTGTTTTTCTGTTCTCCAAACCTGCAAACAGAAAAGAATAAAAGAATTAGTTAATAATTTTTTATTTATTTTAGAGAAAAACTTACCGTCCCTCCCCGGCAACGGCGCCAATTTGTTGATTGAGTTTCACCTGCACAAAAAATAATGAATATCAGATTTAGGAAAAGGTTGTGCGAGGTTCTCAATACTAATCCGCGGTAGCAATGGCTATGCGGGTCGTGATCCTCTGGGAGGGACTAGCAATAGAAGCGTTTGTAAGTTATCTCTAAAAATTTCTTTTTTTTAGTTATTTAAAAGGAAAAGTTAGGTTAGAAAGAAGGTGGTATTTACAATGAATAGGAAAAGAAAGAATTGGGAGATAGTGATTTAATCTACAAAAATAAAATAAAAGAAAAGAAAAGAAAAGAGCACTAACCTTGGTATGGTAGAGAAAATATGTGAAAACCTAACACTTTCTACCTTGTTTCGGAGGCGTTGAATGCATAAACCATAGGATCGATCTCAGTCCCCTGTTCGCATTATATCATCAAGCTTTGGCAAGTATGAAGTGATACGTACCTTGAGGAGGAGAACATCACCATAAAGTATCGTTGGCACCACCAAGACTTGTTATACTTGTGGTTCGGGAATCACTTGCATGCTTATCAAAGATCAACACAAATAAAGTAGAAAAGGAAAAGAAAACAAAAACAAAAGTAAAGCAATAATAATAAAAAATAAAAGTTACCTTTATTACTTGATACAATGGAAGAGAAGAGAAGCATACATCGGTGTCACGCTCAACATAGCCCTCTCCCTCACTTACATAAAAATTAAAAAAGAAAAGAAAACCTAAACTAGAAAGAAGAAAACCTAAAACCCTAGATTTGGCCCTCTGGCTCTGCCTCTGGACGCTCCTTCTCTGTTGCTCTGCAGGGGTATTTATAGGAGATATAGGAAGTAGAGTCCCAGTACAACTTCTCAACGAAAACGCATCGCCAACCGCCTCTGGATTGTCGCGGAAACGGGAAATTTGCCGCAGAAACGCGGCACTTTTGTAGCCAAATGCCACGCGCTTTCTCGCGTGGCATCCTCTGGTCCATCCATCTGGGCGTTTCCTTCTGGAATTTGAATCTCGACTCTTTATCTTAGGATTTAGATAAAACTTGGGAAGCAAGTTACCTAGATCCCAAATCTTTTATCCACGAATTTCCTTCTCTTCTTTGGCTTTTATCCTCATCTGCAAGTTTTTAGGGTTGAATAGAAGTCTATCCTTCCCTCTTCTTTAATATTTGTAACTTTGGCTCTTGTGTATTTGCAATTTTGACAATTAATATTTGCACTTTTGCACTTGGGCTTGAATATGGACTTTTGGGCTTCTTTTAGGCTTTATTTATTATTAAAATAAGAACTCAAGGCCTGCACACAATAAATCACAAAATATTAATAAATGTGCAGAATTATATGAATAAATATGAAAATGTGATGGTAAATATGATGATAAAAATGCACTTTTCACTACCAATCAGTACAAGAGGTAGTCTGTGAAGTATTTCTCTGCCCCTTAAACGGATGCCTTTCGGCAATCAGCATTCGGACTTTTCCATCTCCGTCAACATACTTCATGACTTGATGGAGAGTAGAGGGGGCAATGGAATTGCGATGAATCTACGGTCATCCCAGCAGCAAGTTATATGAAGTGTCAATGTCAATAACATAGCATGTCACCTCAGATCTTAGGTCCCCAATCTGGCATTTGAGTTTGATCTTTCCCATCAGGTGCGTACCATTAGCATAGAAGCTATAAATGGTAGTTTAAGAGGCGCTCAATTGATGAGTCGAGATTCCCAAGTGCTGCATGACCTGGCGAGGCATGATACTCAACACGGATCCTAAATGCAGCTCACCTCAAATAATCCAATATACCCTGAAGTACAGGAGCCTATCATGCTTCCCCTTACCCTGCATGTCGTCTAGAGTGAAGGTTATGCATGGGACATGTTGAGAGGCATGGAGGCAATTTTCTTCATCTTTCTCCTATGGTTTAGCCAGAATCCGAGCCATGAAGGTCTCAGCATAGGCTAAAGCTTCTCTCAGAGCTTTCCTTGTTGACTTTGACAGTCTCAGGAGCTCATAGAGGGTAATCTTGGCCGGGATGTTGGCCAGTTGAGCTAAAATATCAAAGCGGTAAGGTGCTGAAGATTCCTCCGCTGTCTTTCAGGAGATCCTTGGCGTATCAAAGCTCCTTTTGCTTCTCCACAGGTTGTCTCGTGGATTACTTGGTTGGCTCTTGGGTGGGTTTAGGCAGATTTATCACCATTTCGTCGTACTTCTTCAAGTACGACTAACCCAAATAAGACCCTGCTACGAACGGTGCATTCAGTTTTGAAGCAAGGACGATTGTCTCCTCCTCCGAATCAGTTAGCGATGTGACATCAGTTTCTGCTTCTCTGGAAGAGGCACACACCATATTACAAGGCGAGGCTTAGTTTCCTCTGGATCTCCTGTTGGTAATATTAGTTCACTGCTGGCCTTCCATTAGGTCAGGATGAACCCATATGGTCTCTCCTTGAGGAGTGAGATAGGTAGGAGACTTTTCTCCAACTGGTGGTGAGGATTTATATTGACCACTCTTAATTCCTCTTTCGGGATGGGAACTATTCTGGCCAGCGTTAGAGGCTGCACCCCGAACTGAAGAAATGACGTCATGTTAGCTGTCACTTTCTTCGGCTCCAGGTAGAGCTTGAGCACCTCTGTATCAATCAAAGCTTGGAGAATATCTTTGAAAATGTAACAACTCTTGGTAGGGTGCCCCAATATCCTGTGGTATAAATAGTAATTGGAGTTTTCGGTCTTGCCCACCTCTTCAGGATGTCTAACTTCAGGAAGTTTCAGTCTATTGCTCTTTTTGAGTAACTTGAACAACAAATTGACATGGTCATCCTTGAAAGAGTACTGCTTGTTGGCGCATAGCTAGCTTGAAGAGCTACCCCCTCTAGTCGGTTGGGGCTTAGAGGGAGACTTCATCTCTGTTACCAGTGTGTCCTTCCTTTTAGCGTGGAAAGATGCTTCGGGCACACGCCTTGTCAACTTCTCAGGTCTGGGCTTGTTTTCTTCTGTCTTAACCCTGACGACAATCTCCTCTTCCTGCTCTTCTTGCTGGACCATCTGCTTTCAGGTATGAATTTCAGCTACTCCTATCTGAGTTAGGAGTGAGGTTTACAAATTATGGCGGCATGTTTCCACCAAGGTGGCCTGGGTCATACCGCTGGGACATCGGAGTGCCATGTTCTGAAATCTCTCCACAAATGTTTTAACTGGCTTTCCTTTTCGTTGTCTTGTCATCAGGAGAGTTGGCATGATAATCTCCGAGTCATCTTCGAAGAAACGGGTAAGGAAAATCTTTTCCAGATCACCCCAGTTCTTGACAAAACCTTCTTGGAGCTTCGTGAACCATTCAAAAGCAATCTCTTTTAGAGTGCTGATGAACAAACGTGCCGGGATGACATCATTTGATACTACATTCCCTGTCTGAGACTTGAAGTAGTTTATGTGCAGATTCGGTGACCCTTGCCAACGAAGGCCTGTAAGGTCGGAGTTTTAAACTTAGGAGGGTACAGGACAAGATCCGACTCAGTCGGGTATGGACAGACCACTCCTGCGTTTTGGAGGCCTTTTCGATTGGCAAGGGCCTCAAGACGTTGCTCCAATTTGCTCATCTTTTTGGAATAAGTGATCCCGTTCTCTGAATTACCTTCCTCTTCAGATGGAGGCTTGGATGACTCAGAGTTGAATGCTCCTCCTCCTCGGTATGTGCAAAAGATGAGCTTTCCCCTTTCTTCCATTTTCCCTTGGACTTCTTGGAAGGAGTTTTAGTCTTTGACTTCTTTTTGTCCTCAAGCAATTGCGAAAGCATCTACTTGAGGCTGTGGAAAGATTCTTGTTGAGCCTGAATCATATCGAGTTGCCCACTCTGGACCTGGGCTTGCTATTCAAAGCACCTGGCCATTTCTTCAGGAGTTTCTGCCATGTACGCGAAAGCTTCTGTAACCCCCTGATCCTTGATGTACGTATCACTGTATCGGTACGCAATACGACGTATAAAATTGATTTGACCTCCGTAGTAGTCCTCTTAAGCTGATGTCAGTTTCAAAAATCATTTTCTAATATTTTAGAATTTTCAAGATTTTCTAAATTTTTCTAGATTATTTTGGAAACTCTTCGTAGTCGATGTCGACTGATACCGATAATCGGCTTTATGATTTTTATTTCACAAACGGAGTGGAATGTTGAGAATTCGCTTTCACCATGTGTTTTAGAATCGTATTATCTACGTTAGGGTATTTTTGGGGACTTTTCTGAATTTATCGAAAATCCGGCCAAACCAGTGTCGCCCGGTATCGGTGAGACACTCCGGAATTTTTAATTTGCAAACCGTATTGAATTTCTTCAAACTGTTTTCATATTATCTCTCAGGATAATATTCTCTATTTTCTGTAATTTTTGGGCACCGTTCGAAGCTGGTCGAATATTGAGCCAACATAATAATATAAAATATTAATTTTTTTAAATCTTTCTTTTTCTTTCTTTTCTTCTCCCTTCTTCTCAAAGCTTCCTTCATCACCGCCTAAACCCAACCGACTTCACACCGCCTCTCTCCTCCTCTAAATACAATCCCTCTCTCTCCCTCTTTCAAAATCTCTCTCTAAACCTCTCTATCTCTCTAATTCTCTCTCTCTCTCTCTTCTCTCTCTCTAGAACACTCTCCCTCTCTTTTCCCCCTCTCACTGCAGGCCAGCAGGTGGCCTGACCCATGCCCGCGGCCAGGCCACCCCGGCCAAGCGCCGCAGGCGCCTCCCGTCGCCGCCGGCCTCCGCCGCCGGCCGCGACCCCCAGGCCGCGCCCCCACACCCACCTCCTCCTCTTCTTCTTCTTCTTCTTCTTCTTTTCTTTTCTTTCTTTTCTTTCCTCTCGCCCTTTCTCTGTTTCTCTCTCCCGCACACTCTCGCTCTCACCCTCTTTCTCTCTGTTCGGGGCCCCCGGACCGTCGCCGGCAGGCCGGCCGGCGCCGCCGGCCGCGCAACAACACAGCAGCAGCAAGAAGCTGCTGTTGCTGTTATGTCCTTATTGGGTTTGGGTAAAACCCAAACCCAATAACCCTCTTGGTCACTACCCATAATCCACCTAACTATTGGGTTAAACCCGTTAACCCATTACCCGTAAACTTAAGTTACTTGGGTTTGGGTTTGGATCTAAACCCGACCCGTTATCTCACCAAACCCGCATCCGAAACCCAATAAAGGTACTTTTTCAGAAAACCCCCTGCTACTATTTATTCTTTTCATTTAAAATATTTTTATTTACGTATTTACCCTTTTTGTTATGATTTAGTATTCGGGCGATATCGGGAGTATCCGGACTCCGATTTGGACGATTCTGAATCCGTTGCGATCGTGGGAAAGAGAGCTACCTTCCCATGGCTAGTTTGTGAGTGTTTTTATTTATAAATTATATTTGATCATGTTTAGTAATCTTGATTGGTTGCCTTATCACACTCGTCGTGTTGACCGGTTAATCCCTGTAACAACTGTAAATACCGGTTAATAATAATCAATATCATAAGATGGTGACCGACCTTACAAATAGGGATAGCTGATACTCGATTAGATATAATCACCGGTACCCGCCTCACACTAGGCACCATGACTATATGTAACACCCGAACATGCTAAGCACATTGGATACTATATATCCGGTACAACCAGATATTGTTATCACGCATTACACTATATATTGTCATTCACTGATATACGGATACACCAACACTGCGATTGCATCGTAGGGAGTTACTGTTACACGGATACCCTGGACACCATTAGTGGGACACGGATACTGTAAGGTCACAGGACATGGTATTATAGTCGACACTGATTACTGTGCTTACGTGTACTGAGATATTACACGACTTATTGCTACACCTATATGTTCCACTGGTACACGGATATGCCAATGCACGGACTACCGCATTTCATTATTAATGTTAGCATCGTTACATGGATTCTCGGCATATCGCTATCACACATGCATGATGGTCTTTCTATTCTTGTCATATAGATCACCGTGCATATTGCATGTATTATTGTTGAATGTATCTTCCTGTATGCCCGTTACATGAATATTTCCCGTTATTGATATTGATATTCCCGTTACTGGATATATGAGTTGTTGATATGCGATGTGTGCCATCCCACATCTACTGTTTCCCATTTCCCGTTATCCTGTTAGCGCATGTTCTATTCTCGTATTACTTGTACCATGCACTGTTCTAGTACTCGATATACTGTGTAGTTCATACTTGTATTCTGGTACACCAGTTATTAGCACAGTCACGCCAGCGTCCGGCGGAACATGTATGGAACTAAGTGCCACACGGAGCAAAATGCCACATCACACCTATCCGTGGTGGGGGCCACCTCTTGAATCCGTGGGGGCCACCTCTAGAATCATCATTCCGTCTGGTGTTGGGTGACGAGGATGTCTCCAGTGTTCTTGTTATTGATAGTGTTACTGACCAGACTCAGTATTCTTGTTATATATGGTATTCCCGTTATATGCACGGTCATGCTGGCGTCCGGCACATGGTGTGTGGAACTAAGTGTCACACGGAACAAAGTGCCACACCACAGACATGGTGGGGGCCACCTCTTGAATTCGTGGGGGCCACCTCTAGAATCCCACATCGCGGGGTGTCAGCATGATGGAGGCATCCTCAGTGCACTTACTATGCAGACCCAGTACATGATACATTTAATAACCCAACAATAGTGACGTCAGGAATACTTGTTATTTGGTCACTCTCTCGTTTGGATAATGGTACCCGTATGCCATGTCCGGATGAGTTCGACTAGAGTGCGGGCTCCAGTATGGACTGCCAGTGGTATGGGACACTGGAAGAGATTGATTAAAATACCAGGTGGTACTGATTGTGATTATTGGATAAATAACATGACTTGCCTGATACGTGTATACTATTGCTTAGTTGTACTTGTTCCTGTTCCTGCTCATTTACCCGCTATCATGCTACATGTATACTTTGTTACTTTACCTGGTACATGTTACACTTTCTGTGGTGGCATACTACTCATGTACATGTATACTCTGCATTGCATATAGTCTATTTTCTGTATACCTTGCAGACATCATTTCTGTCTATGTACAACACCGTATTATGTTTATATTGCATATGCCCTTCTGCATGTTCATTTCTATCACGTCACCACTAGACAACATTATTTATTATATAAAACTGGATATGACTATAGACACGACCCGATGATAACATGCTAGGTAGTGATGGCAGTAAAAGATGACATATTCGTATATTTCTACTGCTTATTATATGCTTATTATATGGTATCGCTAAGACAACATCATGTATTATATATTCGTATCGTGCTTGTATTACTATAGTTTATATTACTGCCTCCTTTATTTTATCACTCACTAGGTCGCTTTCTGACGACCCTGGGTTTGCGTGCCCAGATTGGAGATCCGAGTTATCGTTTGGTCAGCTAGTTCATTGGATTCACATAGGAGACTTTACCATCGAGACCCTTCATAGGTATCTTTATGCTTTGTTCCTGTTATCTTATTGATCCCTATTTTTATATCTATTCTGATCACTAACCCCTTTCTGCAGGTATTCTTGTACTTATTTCCTGCTGGAACCCTTGTGTATATGGAAGCTATGTCCTGTACTGAGGCTTAACGTACGCGTGAGGGTGTTTCCACCTCGCGTATGTACGTTGCCATAACGTCCCCGTACCTGCGGGATCGGGGCGTTACATAGTGGTATCAGAGCCTAGGTTCACACCTGGTGTGGGTAACCACCTGGGTCAATGCTCTGGCTCTTACCAACAGTACAATCAGGTTCAGATTAACTTGTCTGTATCTGAATTTGGGATTCCAGCAACGAGTACAAGAATACCATGTCATTGACAATTTATTCCTTGCCTCGTTTGTATCCCTTCCTTCCTTCCAGTTGTCAACCAGAACATCCGCTTTCCTTCTCGCTTTCCTTGCATCGTCTTGCTTCCCATCCATTAGGATTAGTTCACTCCCATACTTCTTCATCCCGAGTTCCTTAGAGATATCAGAGTGCGCAGCGGAAGGGTCGTGGACCCGTAACATTTCGGCTTTGGGGTTGAAAATATTGTTCTCACACCTGATTTGAAATTTCGAGGACGAAATTTTTGTAAGGTGGGGAGAAATGTAACCCCCTGATCCCTGATGTACGTATCACCGTATCGGTACGCGATACGACGTATAAAATTGATTTGACCTCCGTAGTAGTCCGCTTGAGCTGATGTCAGTTTCAAAAATCATTTTCTAATATTTTAGAATTTTCAGGATTTTCTAGAATTTTTCTGAATTATTTTGGAAACTCTTCGTAGTCGGTGTCGACCAATACCGATAATCGGCTTTACGATTTTTATTTCACAAACGGAGTGGAATGTTGAGAATCCGCTTTCACCATGTGTCTTAGAATCGTATTATCTACGTTAGGGTATTTTTGGGGACTTTTCTGAATTTATCGAAAATCCGGCCAAACCGGTGTCGCCCGTATCGGTGAGACACTCCAGAATTTTTAATTTGTAAACCGTATTGAATTTCTTCAAACCATTTTAATATTATCTCTCAGGATAATATTTTCTATTTTCTGTAATTTTTGGGCACAGTTCGAAGCTGGTCGAATATTGAGCCAATATAATAATATAAAATATTAATTTTTTTAAATCTTTCTTTTTCTTTCTTTTCTTCTCCCTTCTTCTCAAAGCTTCCTTCATCACCGCCTAAACCCAACCGACTTCACACCGCCTCTCTCCTCCTCTAAATACAATCCCTCTCTCTCTCTTTCAAAATCTCTCACTAAACCTCTCTATCCTCTAATTTCTCTCTCTCTCTTCTCTCTCTCTACAACACTCTCCCTCTCTTTTACCCCTCTCACTGCAGGCCAGCAGGTGGCCTGACCCATGCCCGCGGCCAGGCCACCCCGGCCAAGCGCCGCAGGCGCCTCCCGTCGCCGCCGGCCGCGACCCCCAGGCCGCGCCCCCACACCCACCTCCTCCTCTTCCTCTTCTTCTTCTTCTTCTTCTTTTCTTTTCTTTTCTTTTCTTTCCTCTCTCCCTTTCTCTGTTTCTCTCTCCCTCACACTCTCGCTCTCACCCTCTTTCTCTCTGTTCGGGGCCCCCGGACCGCCGCCGGCAGGCCGGCCGGCGCCGCCGGCCGCGCAACAACACAGCAGCAGCAAGAAGCTGCTGCTGCTGTTATGTCCTTATTGGGTTTGGGTAAAACCCAAACCCAATAACCCTCTTGGTCACTACCCATAATCCACCTAACTATTGGGTTAAACCCGTTAACCCATTACCCGTAAACTTAAGTTACTTGGGTTTGGGTTTGGATCTAAACCCGACCCGTTATCTCACCAAACCCGCATCCGAAACCCAATAAAGGTACTTTTTCAGAAAACCCCCTGCTACTATTTATTCTTTGCATTTAAAATATTTTTATTTACGTATTTACCCTTTTTGTTATGATTTAGTATTCGGGCGATATCGGGAGCATCCCAACTCCGATTTCGACGATTCTGGATCCGTTGCGATCGTGGGAAAGAGAGATACCTTCCCATGGATAGTTTGTGAGTGTTTTTCTTTTATAAATTATATTTGATCATGTTTAGTAATCTTGATTGGTTGCCTTATCACACTCGTCGTGTTGACCGGTTAATCCCTGTAACAACTGTAAATACCGGTTAATAATAATCAATATCATAAGATGGTGACCGACCTTACAAATAGGGATAGCTGATACTCGATTAGATATAATCACCGGTACCCACCTCACACTAGACACCATGACTATATGTAACACCCGAACATGCTAAGCACATTGGATACTATATATCCGGTACAACCAGATATTGTTATCACGCATTACACGACATATTATCATTCACTGATATACGGATACACCAACACTGCGATTGCATGGTAGGGAGTTACTGTTACACGGATACCCTGGACACCATTAGTGGGACACGGATACTGTAAGGTCACAGGACATGGTATTATAGTCGACACTGATTACTGTGCTTGCGTGTACTGAGATATTACACGACTTATTGCTACACCTATATGTTCCACTGGTACACGGATATACCAATGCACGGACTACCGCATTTCATTATTAATGTTAGCATCGTTACATGGATTCTCGGCATATCACTGTCACACATGCATGTATGGTCTCTCTATTCTTGTCATATAGATCACCGTGCATATTGCATGTATTATTGTTGCATGTATCTTCCTGTATGCCCGTTACATGAATATTTCCCGTTATTGATATTGATATTCCCGTTACTGGATATATGAGTTGTTGATATGCGATGTGTGCCATCCCACATCTACTGTTTCCCGTTTCCCGTTATCCTGTTAGCGCATGTTCTATTCTCGTATTACTTGTACCATGCACTGTTCTAGTACTCGATATACTGTGTAGTTCATACTTGTATTCTGGTACACCAGTTATTAGCACAGTCACGCCAGCGTCTGGCGGAACATGTGTGGAACTAAGTGCCACACTGAGCAAAGTGCCACATCACACCTATCCGTGGTGGGGGCCACCTCTAGAATCCTCACTCCGTCTGGTGTGGGGTGACGAGGATGTCTCCGGTGTTCTTGTTATTGATAGTGTTACTGACTAGACTCAGTATTCTTGTTATATATGGTATTCCCGTTATATGCACGGTCATGCTGGCGTCCGGCACATGGTGTGTGGAACTAAGTGCCACACGGAACAAAGTGCCACACCACAGACATGGTGGGGGCCACCTCTTGAATTCGTGGGGGCCACCTCTAGAATCCCACATCGCGGGGTGTCAGCATGATGGAGGCATCCTCAGTGCACTTACTATGCAGACCCAGTACATGATACATTTAATAACCCAACAATAGTGACGTCAGGAACACTTGTTATTTGGTCACTCTCTCGTTTGGATAATGGTACCCGTATGCCATGTCCGGATGAGTTCGACTGGAGTGCGTGCTCCAGTATGGACTGCCAGTGGTATGGGACACTGAAAGAGATTGATTAAAATACCAGGTGGTACTGATTGTGATTATTGGATAAATAACATGACTTGCCTGATACGTGTATACTATTGTTTAGTTGTACTTGTTCCTGTTCCTGCTCATTTACCCGCTATTATGCTACATGTATACTTTGTTACTTTACCTGGTACATGTTACACTTTCTGTGGTGGCATACTACTCATGTACATGTATACTCTGCATTGCATATAGTTTATTTTCTGTATACCTTGCAGACATCATTTCTGTCTATGTACAACACCGTATTATGTTTATATTGCATATGCCCATCTGCATATTCATTTCTATCACGTCACCACTAGACAACATTATTTATTATATAAAACTGGATATGACTATAGACATGACCCGATGATAACATGCTAGGTAGTGATGGTAGTAAAAGATGACATATTCATATATTTCTACTGCTTATTATGTAACGCCCCGATCCCGGCGATACGGGGACGTCACTGCAACGTATATACGTAGGTCAGAACTACCCTCCCGTATATACGCTAAGCATCAGTACAGACAAGAATCAGAGTACGGAAGCATATGGTGCATTATACATTCCAACACATATATATATACAATCACAGAGTTATCACCAGAGGTGATGAATATTACAATAATAATACATCACAGATATACGCAAATGCGAAAGTACAAAAGATATACATATGTGAATGGTACAAAAGGGAGCTCACATACAGGTATACAAGGAAAAGTACAAGAGTAAATAGAAAAAGGGCACTCACGAGTTTGCTAAGAGGAAACTCGAGAGGCATACAGGGGGCCTGGAAGGATGTGGCTCTGGACGGTCGGCTGGAGATCCACGCCACCGCTGTGCCATTCTGATCAGTAACGGGGAGAATCCACACGCTCCAAGCTCCAAAACCTGGACATGAGAATCCAGGGGAGTCAGTGAAACTCCCCAGGCGAGTATGATATAATGCCAGGTGGCGAGCCAGGATGAGCACAAGTGTCAAGTACAGAAGACAGGAGGGTTAGAACACAAGTGAAATATATATGAACAAGTATAACATAATATCCATAAAACAGGAAATCCAAGGTAAAGCTGATCACAAGCAAAAGTGATTGTATACGCTTAAGTCACGGTCCCATGAGACTAATACATCGAAGGAATAATCCAAACAAGGAAACCCTCATATATATACTTTTATCTCATGCCACAGAAATCCAAGCGTATAGAATCAGAGTTGCAAATCATATGAAAGCCAAACAGGAATACAAAACGGGAATCATAACATGTATAGCAAGTGTAACAGGAATCATAGCAGAATCTATTATTACTTGTCTGACCCATATATCTAGGTATGTGACCTAGTGTACGGCCAACCCACATACATCCATATATAAGCTAGCCAAGGGTTGTTAACGGAAGCAGATGGAGAACTGATAGCGCTTCTTATAGTAGTTCCCATACACCTGGGACCAGTTTGGAGGCCCTAAGTCCCCCTAACACGCATCTTCTGTGGGCCCAAAGTCCCACTAACACGAATCGTCAATATTTTATTCCACTACTATAAGCAAGGTATCATTCCGGCATCCATCACTTCCTCCCATTCCCCATACAAGTTGTCCTTTTTATGGCTTATTAACATAATTATCAGATTAAGGGAATAACTGGACATAACAGGAATAGCCCAACAGATTCAAGAGGTGGCCCCCATAGATTCAAGAGGTGGCCCCCACCGTGAGGTGTGGCACTTTGTTCCATGTGGCACTTTGTTCTGAGGGATGGATTCTAGAGGTGGCCCCCACCGAGTATGGTGTGGCACTTAGTTCCATAATAACAAGACAGGATTCCCGTAAACATAATAATTACAAAGTCAAGTACATCATGCTTGGTGTCAGGAGATAGCATGACAAATGGTGATATGAGCAAGCAACCAAACATAACAAGAGATTGATAAAGTCCGGGTAAGTCTTGCCAAAAAGTAGCATGTCAAGTGGTCAGATGTTAACATACTAGATGTCAGGTGATATACATGTGTTAAAAGGGAGCATGCAACTAACAAGTCTGAAGTAGTAGCATGGCAGGTATGAACATAACAGAAAGCCAGAATTCAACGACCACGAAAGGTCTGCCACGCATGGTATGAAAGCAGTAAAAGATATATGGAATAAAGTATATGAAAACATGAAGCGAAATACTTATCGTCCCGACGAAACGGAATACGAGAGAAGAGCGAGACTACTCGCCTAAATCACCAATATGCCGAAAGATCCAATATCCACGGAAGCTCGGGATGCGCCACAAACCTGATATAAACATGTAGAGAGAAGGGGAGAGAGAAAGAGAGAAGGGAAGATGATGTTTGTCAAGTGACAAGTCAAGTAATACATATCAAGTAACGAGTCATGAAGTACAAGATACAAATACATGAACCAAGTATAAGATCCAAAGTTAAGAAGATAAGCAACTATAACAGACAGCCAATAATTAGTCGACTGGGTGGACAAGGTAGTCGACTAATAGAGGGGTTAGTCGACTAGGAAGATGGGGTAGTCGACTAATACTGTGATCCAGAGAGTTGGATTTCTGTTTCAGGAAAAGGTTAGTCGACTAGGGTCATATGGGTAGTCGACTAACAGACATGACAAGTCGACTAACAGTTATGTTAAGTCGACTAAATCTGAGATACAGAGAGTTAAGGTTTCTGGTTCAGGAAAGGTTAGTCGACTAGGGTCAAGGGAGTAGTCGACTAATCGAGGTTTCTAGTCGACTAATAAATAACCTAAGTCGACTAAAACTGTGCTCCAGAAAGGTTACGTTTCAGCTAGGGTTTTCTAGTCGACTAATCTATAGGTCTAGTCGACTAATCGTGGGAAACAGCAAACAGAACAGATTTTCTAGGGTTTTGTTTGATGGCTAAATAATCATGGATTTGAAGACACAATTGAACATGATAGATAAACTTAAGTATACTAAGAATTAATCAAGCCTTGGTGATGAAAATTACTTACCAAAAGGAGTGGTTGATGATGGAAAAGAGAGTGGAGATGTTGGTGGAGTTGATGAAGTTGTTGGAGTTGATGACCTTGTGGTGGCTTCCCATGGAGATGAAGGAGGAAGAAGATGAAGGAGAGAAGTTGGAGTAGGTGTGGTGGTGGAGATGAAGGAGATGGAGGTGGCTAGGGTTTGGCTCTTGGTGAAGAGAAGAAAGAGAAAGGTGAAGTGAAGAATGAAGTGAAAAAGGATTAGAAATGAAAAGGAAAAGTATTTATAGGTTTTTGGATTTGTGAAGGTGATGCAATTAAAGTAGAAGAGAGGGGGGTTTTTGCAAAGTGGAGGAGGGGGATGAGTGTCCTTCTCTTGGCCACTTGGCCGGCCAAGGAGGAGAGAGAAAAAGAGGGCATTTAATGAGGAAGTTGGTGGAAGAAAAATGGAATTTGGAATTTTGGAAAATAGGAAAAGGCTTTGGTTTGTGGAGGAAGGAAAGAAATAAAGGAAAAGGAAAAAGGAAAATAAATTATAATGAGAAGATGTTTTCTTGGGAAAGAAGATGAAAATAATGGAAGTGGCGGATTCCCGGGATTCAGTTGCGGATGCGGAAATCTTTCGGGAAAATACCGGAATCGTCCGAAATTCAAGTATCTCGGAACGACCCGAAATAATTACCAAAAATCAAGAATATTAAACTAAGAATTATAGTGAAATCCGTTTTAAGAAATACTTTATAGTTTTAAAACTAAAAATTCCGGAATCAGTTACCTACCGACTCCGATGGAATTTTCATAAAATCATAAAATCCTCAGAAAAAGAATGTAGGTAGAAAATATGATTCTAAGGAATAAAGCCTAAAGGACCATCATGAAATTCCAAACTGTTTGAGAATTAAAAATCTAGGAATCGGTCAGCGGCACTGGCCGACACCGGTTTTGAAGACTTTCATTTTAATTCCAGAAAAATCTAGAAAATCATAGAAAATATATAATATTGGAAAATGATATTTAAAACTAAAATCGGTCAATTCTAATTATCAGAATGTCTAAATCGAGTAATACTCTAGGATTGGGCCTTCGGTTCAGACTAGGGCTGACTCCGAATCACGAATCCAAATCCAAGACAAAACAGTCATATAAGGAATTCATAATACAGAATAAATACAGGAAATAAATCGAAAAAATACGACCGAAAATCTGAATACGCAACTAAGTACGTATTCCGGGAACGGGGTATTACAATCCACCCACCTTACAAAAAATTGCGTCCTCGCAATTTCGTTAAGGGGTGAATTGAATACAAAGGGGACAGCGGTGGAATTTATACCAATTAAGATATGAAGCACTAGAGGTAGGGCTCTCAAGTCGACTGAACAATAATCATCCTCCGCACTTCCGGCTGTATAAATCTTCGAATAATGCTGAATAATACTGCTGATGTCGTGGCTGTGAAATAAATAAGCCAGAATACCGAAGACAAAGAAAACCCTGATAGTCCTGAGCATAATAGTAAAGAAGACCGATAATTAAGAATCCCGAATACCAGGCATCAATCACTCTGAACGATATAGTAGAGAATGTAGAATATCCGTAGAGAATTCCGACTGCTGACTTCTGAAAGATAGCCAGATCAAGATCGATCTGGAGAATACCAAGCTTCATAGAATTCACCGAAGGGATCACATAATAGCTTCATGCAGAACCAGCCACTACCTCTCTAGTCCAGTCATATCTTAAGATAGTATAAGGCTTCATAAAACCAAAACAGGGAAAGGATAGGAGGAATTAAGAATCAAAGGAAAGATAGTCAAGAAATAGATAACTCTGCACTTGTAGTTGGAATGTATAACCAAGACTCATGTATTCCAGTTGCAAATTTCTTTACCATTAATTTGCCCTCTGGACGTACTGAGGAAGTTAGAGCCTAAGCTCTGATACCATCCTGTAACGCCCCGATCCCGGCGATACGGGGACGTCACTGCAACGTATATACGTAGGTCAGAACTACCCTCCCGTATATACGCTAAGCATCAGTACAGACAAGAATCAGAGTACGGAAGCATATGGTGCATTATACATTCCAACACATATATATATACAATCACAGAGTTATCACCAGAGGTGATGAATATTACAATAATAATACATCACAGATATACGCAAATGCGAAAGTACAAAAGATATACATATGTGAATGGTACAAAAGGGAGCTCACATACAGGTATACAAGGAAAAGTACAAGAGTAAATAGAAAAAGGGCACTCACGAGTTTGCTAAGAGGAAACTCGAGAGGCATACAGGGGGCCTGGAAGGATGTGGCTCTGGACGGTCGGCTGGAGATCCACGCCACCGCTGCGCCATTCTGATCAGTAACGGGGAGAATCCACACGCTCCAAGCTCCAAAACCTGGACATGAGAATCCAAGGGAGTCAGTGAAACTCCCCAGGCGAGTATGATATAATGCCAGGTGGCGAGCCAGGATGAGCACAAGTGTCAAGTACAGAAGACAGGAGGGTTAGAACACAAGTGAAATATATATGAACAAGTATAACATAATATCCATAAAACAGGAAATCCAAGGTAAAGCTGATCACAAGCAAAAGTGATTGTATACGCTTAAGTCACGGTCCCATGAGACTAATACATCGAAGGAATAATCCAAACAAGGAAACCCTCATATATATACTTTTATCTCATGCCACAGAAATCCAAGCGTATAGAATCAGAGTTGCAAATCATATGAAAGCCAAACAGGAATACAAAACGGGAATCATAACATGTATAGCAAGTGTAACAGGAATCATAGCAGAATCTATTATTACTTGTCTGACCCATATATCTAGGTATGTGACCTAGTGTACGGCCAACCCACATACATCCATATATAAGCTAGCCAAGGGTTGTTAACGAAAGCAGATGGAGAACTGATAGCGCTTCTTATAGTAGTTCCCATACACCTGGGACCAGTTTGGAGGCCCTAAGTCCCCCTAACACGCATCTTCTGTGGGCCCAAAGTCCCACTAACACGAATCGTCAATATTTTATTCCACTACTATAAGCAAGGTATCATTCCGGCATCCATCACTTCCTCCCATTCCCCATACAAGTTGTCCTTTTTATGGCTTATTAACATAATTATCAGATTAAGGGAATAACTGGACATAACAGGAATAGCCCAACAGATTCAAGAGGTGGCCCCCATAGATTCAAGAGGTGGCCCCCACCGTGAGGTGTGGCACTTTGTTCCATGTGGCACTTTGTTCTGAGGGATGGATTCTAGAGGTGGCCCCCACCGAGTATGGTGTGGCACTTAGTTCCATAATAACAAGACAGGATTCCCGTAAACATAATAATTACAAAGTCAAGTACATCATGCTTGGTGTCAGGAGATAGCATGACAAATGGTGATATGAGCAAGCAACCAAACATAACAAGAGATTGATAAAGTCCGGGTAAGTCTTGCCAAAAAGTAGCATGTCAAGTGGTCAGATGTTAACATACTAGATGTCAGGTGATATACATGTGTTAAAAGGGAGCATGCAACTAACAAGTCTGAAGTAGTAGCATGGCAGGTATGAACATAACAGAAAGCCAGAATTCAACGACCACGAAGGGTCTGCCACGCATGGTATGAAAGCAGTAAAAGATATATGGAATAAAGTATATGAAAACATGAAGCGAAATACTTATCGTCCCGACGAAACGGAATACGAGAGAAGAGCGAGACTACTCGCCTAAATCACCAATATGCCGAAAGATCAATATCCACGGAAGCTCGGGATGCGCCACAAACCTGATATAAACATGTAGAGAGAAGGGGAGAGAGAAAGAGAGAAGGGAAGATGATGTTTGTCAAGTGACAAGTCAAGTAATACATATCAAGTAACGAGTCATGAAGTACAAGATACAAATACATGAACCAAGTATAAGATCCAAAGTTAAGAAGATAAGCAACTATAACAGACAGCCAATAATTAGTCGACTGGGTGGACAGGGTAGTCGACTAATAGAGGGGTTAGTCGACTAGGAAGATGGGGTAGTCGACTAATACTGTGATCCAGAGAGTTGGATTTCTGTTTCAGGAAAAGGTTAGTCGACTAGGGTCATATGGGTAGTCGACTAACAGACATGACAAGTCGACTAACAGTTATGTTAAGTCGACTAAATCTGAGATACAGAGAGTTAAGGTTTCTGGTTCAGGAAAGGTTAGTCGACTAGGGTCAAGGGAGTAGTCGACTAATCGAGGTTTCTAGTCGACTAATAAATAACCTAAGTCGACTAAAACTGTGCTCCAGAAAGGTTACGTTTCAGCTAGGGTTTTCTAGTCGACTAATCTATAGGTCTAGTCGACTAATCGTGGGAAACAGCAAACAGAACAGATTTTCTAGGGTTTTGTTTGATGGCTAAATAATCATGGATTTGAAGACACAATTGAACATGATAGATAAACTTAAGTATACTAAGAATTAATCAAGCCTTGGTGATGAAAATTACTTACCAAAAGGAGTGGTTGATGATGGAAAAGAGAGTGGAGATGTTGGTGGAGTTGATGAAGTTGTTGGAGTTGATGACCTTGTGGTGGCTTCCCATGGAGATGAAGGAGGAAGAAGATGAAGGAGAGAAGTTGGAGTAGGTGTGGTGGTGGAGATGAAGGAGATGGAGGTGGCTAGGGTTTGGCTCTTGGTGAAGAGAAGAAAGAGAAAGGTGAAGTGAAGAATGAAGTGAAAAAGGATTAGAAATGAAAAGGAAAAGTATTTATAGGTTTTTGGATTTGTGAAGGTGATGCAATTAAAGTAGAAGAGAGGGGGGTTTTTGCAAAGTGGAGGAGGGGGATGAGTGTCCTTCTCTTGGCCACTTGGCCGGCCAAGGAGGAGAGAGAAAAAGAGGGCATTTAATGAGGAAGTTGGTGGAAGAAAAATGGAATTTGGAATTTTGGAAAATAGGAAAAGGCTTTGGTTTGTGGAGGAAGGAAAGAAATAAAGGAAAAGGAAAAAGGAAAATAAATTATAATGAGAAGATGTTTTCTTGGGAAAGAAGATGAAAATAATGGAAGTGGCGGATTCCCGGATTCAGTTGCGGATGCGGAAATCTTTCGGGAAAATACCGGAATCGTCCGAAATTCAAGTATCTCGGAACGACCCGAAATAATTACCAAAAATCAAGAATATTAAACTAAGAATTATAGTGAAATCCGTTTTAAGAAATACTTTATAGTTTTAAAACTAAAAATCCCGGAATCAGTTACCTACCGACTCCGATGGAATTTTCATAAAATCATAAAATCCTCAGAAAAAGAATGTAGGTAGAAAATATGATTCTAAGGAATAAAGCCTAAAGGACCATCATGAAATTCCAAACTGTTTGAGAATTAAAAATCTAAGAATCGGTCAGCAGCACTGGCCTACACCGGTTTTGAAGACTTTCATTTTAATTCCAAAAAATCTAGAAAATCATAGAAAATATATAATATTGGAAAATGATATTTAAAACTAAAATCGGTCAATTCTAATTATCAGAATGTCTAAATCGAGTAATACTCTAGGATCGGGCCTTCGGTTCAGACTAGGGCTGACTCCGAATCCACGAATCCAAATCCAAGACAAAACAGTCATATAAGGAATTCATAATACAGAATAAATACAGGAAACAAATCGAAAAAATACGACCGAAAATCTGAATACGCAACTAAGTACGTATTCCGGGAACGGGGTATTACATATTATATGCTTATTATATGATATCGCTAAGACAACATCATGTATTATATATTCGTATCGTGCTTGTATTACTATAGTTTATATTACTGCCTCCTTCATTTTACCACTCACTAGGTCGCTTTCTGACGACCCTGGGTTTGCGTGCCCAGGTTGGAGATCCGAGTTATCGTTTGGTCAGCTAGTTCATTGGATTCACATAGGAGACTTTACCATCGAGACCCTTCATAGGTATCTTTGTGTTTTGTTCCTGTTATCTTATTGATCCCTATTTTTATATCTGTTCTGATCACTAACCCCTTTCTGCAGGTATTCTTGTACTTATTTTCTGCTGGAACCCTTGTGTATATGGAAGCTATGTCCTGTACTGAGGCTTAACGTATGCGTGAGGGTATTTTCACCTCGCGTATGTACGTTGCCATAACGTCCCCGTACCTGCGGGATCGGGGCGTTACAGCTTCTCTCTTGAAAGAGTTCGAGACCTGTGATTCCGCGATGGTAGAGTGTGCCTCGCTTACTTCAATATCCCGGGCTAGGGCGCTATAGTCTACTGGGGTTGTTGCACTAGTCCGAGTGCGGGTATGCCGATACACTCCTTCCGGCTCGGTGTCAGACTCGTCAGAGCTGACTATCAGCTGCTTCCCCTTCGTCCTGTTTGGCATAGTGCTTGAACCCACTATGTTTGTAGTAACTTCAGGGTACTTTGCGCCAGAGAAGGCTCTCCTCATGTGGGAGCGACGCCTTTTAGCCGAGAAGGAGACTGGCATAGATGATAACCGATTGAACATTGACTCGTCAGAGCTGACAATCGACGCCTTTTTGCTTCCATGTGAACTGTCGTGGCATTCAGAGAGCACCACTATGATAAGCCGTTCACAACAGCATTGTGAAGTGATTTGATGAACACTCCTCTTCTTCATCAAGTAGGCCCTTAGATCCACCGGAGGGGATCAAAGAGACCAGCCTTGAGTCTTTGAGGATGAGGACTTTTCAGCTCTCTTTTGACCTTAGCCGTCGAGAGCAACTTGTATCGTAACTCCGAGACTCAGAGGCGCAAGGTTCAGTGTAGTGACTGGGTGGATGAAATGAAAGTCGAGATGTATTCGAGTGTTGCTAAAACTCCTTGCTCTCTACATGCTATTCGTAGAATAGTTCAAACTTGTATGTTCTCCTTACCATTGATCAACGGGTATGTATCCCTACCCTTAACCCTTGTTGAGGGTATTTGGACTTCCCTCACTAAGTTTTCATTTGAAGTTACCTTAAATAACCCTGTTTGAAACTATATTCATGTAACTCTTCAGATATATAAAAAAAAATTGACAAGTATTCCCCTTATTTGACCTCAATTGGACCCCTTGTCTAGACTTTTCCTTAAAAAAAGAAGTATGGCCAATGGTGTATGCACTTGCGGGTGAAGAATCTTATGTTGAGAAATTCTTCATGAAGTCGAGAAAATGGAATAGCGTTGGGCCGAGTCCATTTATGTGAAGAAGACCTAGGAGCACTTAACTCGTGAAAGACGAGCGGGGAAGCATCTTATGCAAACATCACTGCTATGGAACCAAGGTTTCAACTTTATTAATGAGCTATTGTCCTATACTAATATTAAAGATTTCAACTAAACCTGACAATTCTTGTACTATATGTCATAACCACTGTGCTTCTGGAATGATCAAGCAATAAGATAGAAGGACCATGATGCGACAATTTGGGGTTCACTATCAGTAAGAATATGTGCACACATCTGTGCCTTAATTTCAAACTTGTTCCATCTGATTTCGTGATGATTCTCACACAAGTTATTATTCTATTTGCTTACTAACTTAATTACATCCTTAACTTAAATTTGAAAGGCTCCCGTCGCTTTGCAATCAGGGCAAGGACTTACCATAAGAGCTTCCGTCTATTTTTCCTCAATACGTTCAAATTTGGGCATGGATATATGATTATCATATACTAATAACTGATATTTATAATAATCCGATTTCATTCCACTCCAAATTTTCTCCAAAATTTCTAAAAATCCGTTTTGTACATGATTAATTCAATCATCAACTCAGATAATCCTGTAAATTTTTATGAACCAAGAATTATAATATTAAGCGAATTTTAATAATTGGGGTGTTACAGTTCTACTCCCTTATAAAAGTTTCATCCTTGAAACTTAGCATGCTTGAAATAAATAAGTGTGAAATTTTCACATTCTTCTTATATATCACAAAATCTTTCTTTAATACAATATCTTCCTCGATTTTTCACCTCGAAAATTTATTATCTTTTAATCAGACTCTATATTTTATTCTTATGATCCGACTTAATTCTGACTCGCTTGATATTCTAATCATTCTCTTCTCCAATGTTCCATATCACTGGCAGTCATACTAAGAGCTATACCCCAGCAGAGCACATCCGAATTATGGCATGTGGGTATCATAATACGAACATAAGACAATGATCAAATATCTCACGGTTCAAGATTAATCATATACGTAAGAGCTTCTACCCCCCTTAAACCATTCATATCAACAACACATTCATATACATACAAAATACACACACACACACACACACACACACACACACATATTAATCATGACAATCCTTCCTAACAATCAATCATCTTTCTGTGACAACTATTTTAGATCTAATTCTTATTTTAAATTCTGGGCTCTGATACCAACTGTAAGGTCCCATATTTCTTAGATTTCAATTAACATAAACATTCTTTTAAACCTACAAATTATAATAATCATTTCCAAATCCATAAAAGTTTTGGCAACACCTCCTTTATAAATACTGATATGCCCAAATATACATTTCAACTTACAATAATTTTGGCCAATATTAGCCTACTTATTCTCAATTCAAATATATAAACTAAAGTCAATAACCACCCATGCAATCATAATAATATTTTAGCTTACAACATCCTACTTATTCTCTAAATAATAATTTCGACTTGACATCGCCTACTTACCTGTGTATAAAATCCTAACAATCACAATATAGGGGCTGTTTGGTTAGAGGTGAAAGTGAGGAAGTAGTAATAGTTCCCTTTAGAACTTGAGAATTAGTTTGGGAGTTTTTCGGTGTTTAGATGTTGTTGGGAAGTGTGATTTGAAAAATGTTATGTCTTTTCCGGTGTTTGGTTAGTAATGTGAAAGTGAAAGTGGAAAAGTTGACCGCAAAGTTGACCACAAAATAATATTAAAACAAAAATTAATTAAAAAAATAAAAATTAGATTGTAATTAGAATGCAAGTGAGATTTATATGGTCACAAAATTAACTGTTTTGAGTTACAACTTATTACAAATGAGATTTACATGACCACAAAATTAACTGTAGCACTCTGAAAGAGAGGAAGTGATTGTGTAGAAGAGAAAAGAGAAAAGGAAAAAAGATTTTTCTCATTTTTCTTTTTTGATGTTTGGATAGATAGGGAAATGAGCAATTATACTTCACTGTTTTCTTACTTCCGCCCACTTCCTTGCAACCAAACACGCCCATAATGAGCTCCAGAGCATACCTCTCGGCTTTATAAATCAACATATAAATTATCTATAACTCCCACTCAAAATAACCATAACTAAACTCATATCTCCGCACGATTTATGAATCATATTGTCCATCTCCCAAGACTAACACTTGCTACAATTATACATAAAATAAGATTGTGAACATGTACAATAAGAACTAAATTACATCTCTGATACAATCATTCTTAGCAAAATTCTTAGCAAAACGCCTCAACCTGAAGCCAGTCCTGTCCTATATCACGAGCTGAAACATGAAACTGGGAGGGAGTGGGTTCGACAGCTCAGTGAGAGAGAATCAAAAGAGTATCAAGGGAAGGGAACACAAGTAATAGGGAGCATTTTTTTTTAACAGCTATGGCAAGTATAGATAAACAAGTGAAACGAGAAAGGCAATATCTCACAATGAATAATCAACACAATGACCTATAGAGTCTGTGTGATGGTCTGACTTCTCTACTAACTGATTCTCTTTAATTTTCTTTAGTTTCTCTGTTGTAGCTTACAAGGTTTAAGAATTCAATAAAATACTCGCTCAGTTATTTATAGTTTATGCATGATTGCATCTTAAGTACTTTCAACATGTATCACTACGTATCTCATATATCAAACACGAAGTATAATAACATACTCAAAATTATATAGAGATAGTTATCTGTCCCGGTGATACAACACCTCAATATCACCTCATATTGTCATAAGTATAGTTTATCCATAAAGATAGTACAAATCTCATATAATCATATTACCCATCACAATATTCACATATCATACTTCTTGATATACACATTACACAATATGCACTTGTCTATACATTTACAAATGAAGTGTGAGATTCTCCATCTTCCCCTCCTACCGGCCCCTTCCTGCAATATATATATATGTATGTATGTATGTATGTATGTATGTATGTATATGTATATATATGTATATATATATATGTATATATATGTATGTATGTATGTATAAAACAATAACACCATCTTCTCCCTCCTACCAGCTCCCACCCGGCCCCTTCCTCTGTGTGTATATATATTTATGTATATATGTATATAGATATATTGCATCAAAATAACACCGTCTTTTCCCTCCTACCGGCTCTCGCCCGACCCCTTCCTCCGTTGTGTGTGTGTGTGTATATATACATACATACATATATACATACATACGTATATATGTGTGTGTGCCTGCGCGCGCGCGCAATATAACAATTACACAGTCTTCCCCTCCTACCGGCTCCGGCTCGGCCCCTTCCTCCAATATGCATGAATGCAATAGCTAAAACTGCACATACCCACAGATAACGACCAGTTCATCTATAATACAAAATATCAATCAAATATTATAGTTTTTGCTTTCCAGCTTATCAATTTCACTTTCAAAGAATTTCATGTGGTTTGGTATATATGCATAAATGCATATAAAGTTGACACTGAAGTGATTTATTCATCCTATGTGGATTGAGTTCTAATTCACATTATATGTATTCAATCCTCTTGACTCGATAACATGTATATGTACGTATATAAACACACACACACACACACACTTCACCAAAATTTTATACACAATCATGTTCATACAATTCCCAAGGCATACCATATTGTTATGAGCAATCATTACTTTTATATCGGTGCACTCATGTGTCAAAAACTATACGAATAATGAACAACTAAAGTAATATTTGTTTGCACTACCAACACATATCTTTAGGCTACACGGTTAGGTCTTGTGGTTAAATATACTTCTTCTATATGTTCGACTTTTGACATCGTGAATAGTTAACTACCAACCTATATTCGGAATCTTAACATATTTGATAATTATACTAGTCTACCCTAATACCCAATTTGACCATCCACTTGTACATACACAATTATCATATATATAAATCATTAATGGTTCACTAATATGATCAAGTTTATGTCACGTTCTAATTATTTCTTGAACTTAGCTAAGTTAAAGTCTAGATCATTCACCGGTACATTGAAATTTCTAATCATATTATCGATTGACCTATACCACATACTGATATTAGTCACTATTGCCTTAAACATTATGATTAAATACTCATTCTTGATTATAAGATAAGTTCTATTTGGTTAGAGTGAGAGGTATTATTGTTTTCGTTATCTCGCTTCAATTGGGCTTCATATTGATGGATTACTTAACTGATATCAGTATCAAGTTGAAGATACAATCCACAAGACTAGTCAGGGACTTTCAATTTCTTGATTCATGAACTTAGTTAAGATTATTTATTCAGTCGATCAGGTAGTTAAACACTTCATTTCCAACATTAACTTCCAGTTCTAAGATTTTACGCTTCATAACTGCCTATCTTCCATGCATCCAGCTTTTTGGTCTTAGATCCCACTATTAGTCAATAATTTTGCTAGCTACCTTGAGTTTAATGTTTATTTACTAGTTCCATGATTGGTGGCCAATCTCACATTCCATTGTCAATTAAGTAGTCATTGATTATACTTGACATTAGTTATAAATTTTCTTACTAAATTCCGATTAACAAATTTATCACATTACACTAGTTTTGCGCTCACAAGGTTGTCCAGCTAGAAAAATGACTTAGCTTAACCTCAGTCCCTAACATTTGACAAGAACTAAAAAAAATACTATACTCACCGCAGGAACCAGTGAATTTTGGATATAGGATGCTAATTTTTTTTACTTGGAATCCTTGCCTATTATTATCATCCAATGTAAAAAGAGCTGGAAACCTACAATATAACTATATCCAACACCCTTAACCAGTGTCACATATCTAATGGGTGTGGTAAGCCTACAGAAAAGGAGGATGACAATATACTTGGTCCTTCGTGCAAGAAACTATAATAAGGATGAATGTGTAATTTCAACTAAAACACTTCGACTAATGATGTTTAAATGATACTCTATGACAGAGGAGAGATATTCAAAAAAGCTATTAACAACATGAATAACACATATACTAGGTGCTCTTAAAATCCAAAATTTCTCTCATCTGTTCCTTTATTACAATTGATCTATTGTAATGTAGATCAAGATAGAACTCATCAATTTAATTAATCAGAACGCAATAGCGAATACTTCTATTTCTCCGCTAAAGTTGGGAATAGTAACTCGGTAGATGATATGAAAGTCGAGATATATTCGAGTGTTGCTAAAACTCCTTGCTCTCTACATGCTATTCATAGAATAGTTCAAACAAGTGGGTTCTCCTTACCATTGGTCAACAGGTATGTATCCCTACCCTTTACCCCTGTTGAGAGTATTTGGACTTCCCTTGCTAAGTTTTCATTCGAAGTTACCTTAAGTAACCCTGTTTGAAACTTTATTCGCGTAACTCTTTAGATATATAAAAAAAATTTGACAAGTATTCCCCTTATTTGACCTGATTGGACCCCTTGTCTAGACTTTTCCTTAAAAAAGAAGTATGGCCAATGGTGTATGCACCTGAGGGTGAAGAATCTTATGTTGAGAAATTCTTCATGAAGTCGAGAAAATGGAATAGCGTTGGGCCGAGTCCATTTATGTGAAGAAGACCTAGGAACACTTTACTCGTGAAAGACAAGAGGGGAAGCATCTTATGCAAACATCACTGCTATAGAGACAAGGTTTCAACTTTATTAATGAGCTATTGTCCTATATTGATATTAAAGATTTCAACTAAACCTGACAATTCTTGTTCTATATGTCATAACTAATTTGCGTCTGGAATGATCAAGCAATAATTCTGGTCGAAACTCTCAGTTCCGGGGAAATCTAAATATTATTTTATTCGGTCATAATTTAACAATTCCGATAAGATTTCCAAAAATTCTCAAAAATAGATAATATTATATTAAAGAACACGGTGAAATTGAATTTTAGAAATTCAATCCCGTTTTCAAATTAAAAATACTGGAATCAACCAGCGATACTAGTCGATACCAAATCTGGTCAAGTTTTGATATTTAGAAAATTTCTAAAAATATTTAGATAGAAAATATGATTCTAAAAATAATTTGAAAACAATTTTTAAAAATTTAACTCTATTTTTAAATTAAAATTTTGAGAATCGATCGACAGCACCAGTTGATACCGGTTTTGAAGATTTTGCAATTAATTCAGAAAAATTCTAAAAATTCAAATCTAAAATATTGAAAAATAATGTTTGAAACTGAAATTGGTCAAATCGGACTACCAGAAAGGTTAAATCGATTAATACACTAGGATCGGGTCTTCGATTCAGACTCATACGGGGGAAAATTATAAGAATACGATCGGAAAAGTAGAACATGTGTCTGAGTACGTATTCTGGGAACGGGGTGTTACATGTTGCAATTTTTATACCCTCAAATAGAATAGGATCATGCAAGATCCTATCATGAAACTTATCCCGATTAAATGACTAATCTTGAAAAATCATCTCAAAGTAATTGGTAGTTCATGTTCAAGATTTATATATATGGGGATCAATATTGGCTCAAGAATGCAGTTCAAATTGTGTAAGGATACATGAGTCAACATTAATTCAAAATTTAAAATCGAATCACAAAATTGAAGATCGGGTCCACATTCGTGTTCAAGTTTAATTTCATTGAAGTAATAACTTGCCAATTTGTCAAAAGTTGAGTATTGGTTAAGTTCAAAATTATGTGATGAAATATAATATTGGTTTCCAAAACAATATGACCCTTGGGCCAGATCAATAGGGTTAGAGATACCAGAATTGATCAAATATTGATAAAAGAGAGTTTTCTCATTCAAGTGTTGACCAATTAACTTATTTGTGCTTCCAACCTATCGATAGACTGGGAAATAATTTTTTTAGTCTGAATCTATGGCGCCCCGCTCCAGCGGATATGGGGACGCCACTGCGACATACATACGCAGGGCGATGGTACCATCATGCATGTACGCTAAGCATCAATATAACACAATACAGGGATCAGAGTGCGAAAATACGTAGTGTTATACATTCCAACACAAAATTGTACAAGTACTCAGTCATCACAGATTGTGACATAATATTACATAAATATTACATCACCAAATAGTACAAAAGTAGACTGTATGGGGTACAAAAAATAAGGACTCACGAGTTAAAAGAGAGAATCTTGTAAGCGGGGAAAGACAGGATGAAGCTACGGCTGATCCGCCTGCTCCTCGAAGTAGGCCTGGTCCTCAGCTGAAGGGTCCATCTCGGTCTAAGCTGTAAGATCTGGACATGCAAATCCAGGGTTGTTGTAGGCAACCCAACGAGTGCAAGAACCCGAATGGTAAGTATAAATAAAAGCAAGTGCATCAGGTCAAGTATAATGTACCCAAATCAATAAGTATAGAATAACCACAATAAATAGTGAAATATGGGAATGACATTATAATTTATGTGGCATGAAATAAAAGCAAGTGTAGCAGGTCAAATGTCATGCAATCAAATTAGCAAGCATGTAATAACTACAATATAGAATTAAATATGGAAATGACAATAAAATTCATGAAGTTAATTATCAAGTTATTATTAAGACTCGTTCAATTTGTATGCTTCGGTATATGGCTGGTACCATATACTTCCGCATACAAGTTGAGTGAGGTTGGTTATTAGAAATTGATGGGAAACGACGAACCATGTTTAGAATGGGTCCCGTACATGCCCGGGACAACGGTCCAGAAGTATTCAGTACTGAGTCGGAACGTACCGCTAGGTACTGGGACTTACTATATGCCCGAAGGTCTTAGTATACGCCCGAACAGGAATAGAGTGTCACCATTCCCCACAGGGATATACCCAGGGGATTATAGGACACCCGCAGGCAGGCATGGGGGTAGGGGTGCCAGTACACCCCTCGGAAGTGCCTGATGGCCTCCAGGTCGAATCCCAGGAATTAGTTGTACAACATATGTATGGCCACTATAAACACAGAAGCAATATTGATACCCATCAGTTTCCCCCGTCCCAGTGTAAGTTGTTTAAATATAACAGAGTGTTAAATAATAAAGTCCACAGGGTATTCACAAAAGTCCAATATCCATGGTTATTCTATTACGGGGGTCAACAAGAGTATAATATCAGGACTAATGTCAGGAGCCTCCCTATTTCAGGGGTTCAAGTATACAGGAGTTCAGGAGTATGGAGTTCAGGAGTATCAAATGTCTGGTAATAATATAATAATCATGCCAAGTCTCCATAAAAGTGATAGTCATAAATATGCCATATAATACAGGTATCAGGAGTGATAGTGTCAGGTCAAGGGTCACGATGTCAGGTCAATTTACTTGTACCACATGAAAGCATGTCATATACTGGGTGTCAGGATCAGGTATCAAGTATGACATATTAAATACCGGTGTCTAATATCAAGTGCCGTGGATCAGGTATCAAGTATGATATATCAAGTGCCGATGTAAATATCGAGTGCTGGTGTCATAAATCATATATCAAGTATAACATGTCAAGTGTCGGTGTCAGATGTCACGTGTAAAGTATAACATGTCAAGTGTCGGGTAAATACCGAGTGCAATATCATATATTAACTCGTATAGTAAGGTATCATGTACTAAAAATTACAGTAGCAAGTGTTAGGCATGTTAAAATATTCACATATCAATATCATGCTATAAATATAAGAGTAGTAATTATCAAGTCTAATACAAACACTCGCCTGAAACAGGAATGAAATACCGGGTTAAAATTCAAGAAATCCGCGAACTCGTGCGAGCAAGCCACTAGCCCATATTTATATATTATATATATATATATATATATATATATATATATATATATATATATATATTAGAGAGGGAATGAGAGAGGAGAGAGAGAGAAAATAGGGTTTTTTTTTGAAGAGGAAATAGGAATTAAAATTAGAGGGGTATGATTGTAATTATGGGGAAGTAATTTGGAAATGAGGGGATAGGTATTTAGGGAAAGTAAGAAAAGTGTTATTTATGGAAGGAAAAGAAAGAAGAAAAGAAAAAAAAGAAAGAAGAAGAAAGAAAGAAAGGAGGAGGGAGGGGGATGGTGGCCGGCGGCCGGGCGGCGGCGGCGCTGCCGGAGGTGGAGGTGGCGTGGCTGCCTCGGGGAGGGGTGGTGTGGGGGGAGGGGTTGTTTTGATTGTTGTTGTTTGGTGGAGGAGTGGTGGTAGTAGTTGACGGTGGTGGTGGTCATGGTGGTTGTGGTGTTTGTTGGAGGTGGTGGGGAGTTAGAGGAGGAGGAGGAGGTGATGATGGGGGGTGGGAGTGGTAGATTTGATAGAGATGGTGATAAATTTTGAAGGAGGAAGGGGTGGTGGTGATGGGTTTGATTGAAATTGGAGGTGGTGGGTGGTTGGTGGAGGTTGAAGGAGGTGGAGGAGTGGAGAGGAGGTGTGGGGGAGGTGGCGCCGACGGATAGGGAGGGGCAGCGGCTCCGGTGGTGGAGGCAGCGGTGATGAAGAGGGAATGTTGGTTTTGGTTGAAGGAGATTTGGAGTTGAAAATGAAATGAAAAGGAGGAGGGAAGGAGAATTTAATAGAAAAGAGGAGAAAAGGGTGATAATAAAATTGGGGAGGAGGGGCTGTAGCAGCAGCCCAACCTGCCTTGGCTGCTGCTGCAGGCGGCGGTGCGGCTGTGGCAGGGGAGTAGTTGCATGGGGAAAGTAAGGGGAAGAAAAGAAAAGAAAGAAAAAGGAAAGAAAATAAAGGAAAAGGGAAAAAATAAGAAAAAAGAAAAGAAAATAGTAAAAAAATTATTATTAAATAATTAATTTATTAAAATATCAGGGAGTATAAAGTAGGGGAGTAGAGAAAGAAAAGTAAGAAAAGAAAATGTCGGTAGATAATATTATTATTTTAATAGGGCAAAAATTTGACTGTTTCAGAAATATTCCAAAAAATTTTTAAAAATAGAAAATATTATTTTAAGATACTAAGTGAAATCAAATTCGAGAAATTTAAAGTAGTTTTCAAATTAAAAATTCTGGAATCTTCCGGCGATGCCGGCCGACACCAGAGTCGGTCAAATTTTGATAAATTTAAAAAAATCTCAAAAAATGTATTTAGATAGAAAATAAAATTCTAGCCGTTTTTAAAAATTCAATCCTGTTTGAAAACTAAAAAATTCGAGAATCAGTCAGCGCCGACCGACACCGGTTTTGTAGATTTTGCAGAAAAATTCTGAAAAATTTCAGAAAATCATAAAAAATTAAAAATATTAGAAAATAGTGTCTGAAACTGAAATCGATCAAATCAAACTAATAGAAAGTCCAAATCGGGTAGCAGGCTGATATCAGGTTCCCGGTCCGGGTCAGGGCTAACTCTAGGTCTGAGAATCCAGATTCGATACACAAAAACATAAACAATCACAACCCAAAAATACATACTGAAAGAAAATTGAATTAATACAGTTAAAAATTTTAGGACGCGTATCTGGGTACGTATCTCGGAAATGGGGTGCTACAGAATCATGTCTTCTACACTCTTTTCTAAGTCAGTTGGTTCTTCTTTAAAAGATGAGTACAAAAGTTGATTTTAAAAATTCTGTGTGAAATATTTTGAAATTATCGCTCGGACTCATACAAGGCTTCTATACTTTTTTATAATTCGAATTTTCTTCGATTGGTTGTTCTGAAAAAGGAGTATGGGACGGATTATGAAAAGGGTGGTTGAAAATTTGACTCGAGGGAGGTGTATCCTCACTGACTCGAGAAAAAGTGGAGATGATTATTTCAATCTTGATTATGGTTCTGAAATTGGAGATTATGTTAAGTCAGATAAAATTAATCCGATATACTTGGCTGGTTAAAGTTAGTTAAAGCCAGGTTGGTGATATCCAGGTCAAAAGAAGTCGAGGTGAAATATAGATTCATATTAGCATGAAAAAATTTAGCATTATGACCTATTTCACATGAAGTAATCGAAATAAAAAAACAAACAAACAAACATACAAAAAGAAAGAGAAAATCAAGTTTATGTTAGGGTAGACCTTAGACCAAGATAATTCCTAACTGGTTGACTGTTTAGGAGAGGAATATTGCAACAATCTGATCACAGGTCAACCATAAAGTTAGATATTGAGTCCGAGATGTCCCTAGGGCCAATGTTTACTCAATTTTAAGTTAGAATTGGGTTAGAGTGAGGAGATGATTTTTTTTGGGGCTAAAGAAGGATAATGGCTCTCCCTCCTTATCTTGTTTATTGGGTAGACCCTTAGTTGTTTTCGTGTGATGTGTGCAAATATTCAGTAAAAAATAACACTCAAAACAATATATCACTCAAAATTGTTGCCTATATAAGTGCAATACAAATATACCTTGGCTCTAGTACTCTTCAACGGTAATGAAAAGAAATGAATTAAACGAATATCTAGATGCAAGTTTAAATGTTTTTTAAGATTTACAATCACAAGATACTATTGAGTTAGAAATAGTGTGTAGTATAAGTTAAACAGAAAAAGTAATAGCTACAGAAACCTGGATTTTGTAAATTAAGCATCCTACAAAAAAAAAGGATTAATAGTCCCTCTCCTTTGCCGCGCAAAGCTGATGTGGAGTAGTATTTGATTTGGAGTATGGTATCTAATTCAGGATCCAGTTAACCATCAGCAACGCCTCTCCCCAATAGCAGTTAGGTAAACCAGATGTAATCAACATCAAGTTTATCATCTCAGTGAGTGTGTGATTCTTCTTTTATGTAATTCCACTGGACTGCTGGGAGTAAGAAGTAGTCGCCTCTGCAATAGTGCCATGGTTCTTGATGTATGCTTCAACTTCCTTCGACTGGTACTCATCACCTCTATCGCTTCTGAGTTTCTTTACTAAACGCCCAAGTTGCTTCTTTACTCAAGTCCGAAACTAAATGAACTTGCTAAAATCTTCATTTTTTGACTTCAGCAAGTATACATGATAGATTTGAGAATGATCATCGATGAAAGTGATGAACTACGTCATGTCACCTCTAGTCACGAAGCTTTTGAAGTTGTAGGTGTTCTAATTAATCAGGTCCAGCAAGTTTGTACTCCTTGTAACATATGAAAAAGGACTCCTTGTGATTTTGACATGTATGCAGACTTCACATTTTTCAGGCTTATCACTCACATAGTTGAAAGTAAGCCTAAATTCTGCATATTAAACATTTTCCTATAGTTTACATGACCTAATCCGTTGGGCCATAAAGTAGAAGAGGACACAGAGGTAAAGATTTCACTAATAACTGAGGCGTGTACAATAGTATTTATCTTGTACATACCATCAGTGCAGTAAGAATTGCCGAAGTACATCTTCTTGTAAGACAATACAGTCTTCCCGCTTTGAAAATCTAACCTTGTTTCTGCATTAACACAACAAGCTCTCAGAGATTAGATTCTTGAAAATTGATGGGACATGTTTCACACTCTTCAAGGTGAGAGTATTCCTTAAAGTCAGGTTAGCTCCATGGTCGCTGTTCCAATCACAGCAACAGTAGAACGATCAGCCATTGGCACATTTTCCTTTGAAGCAACATAGGTGGAGAAGAGATCTTTATTTGAGTAGACATGACAAGTAGCACCTATATCTAACCACCAATCAGAGTTATTGGAGAGAGATGTCACCTGGAAGAGCATAACAACAAAGTTGTTGGCCTGATTGACATTGTGAGCCTTCTCTTCTTTCTTTGGTTCTTTTACAAGCCTTAGCAAAATGACCTTGCTTCTCACAGTTAAAGCACCTGTCAGTCTTCTTGAACTTCTTTTGCACGTTCAGGTTCTTCGAATTCTGATTCTTCTTGTTGAACTTCTTCTTGAAAAAATCTTTGTTGGACTTGAAAACCACCATGTTAGCAGACGCCTTCTGCTTGGCAAGTAGCTCCTTCTTTACTCGGGTCTTGATCTCGTCCTCAATCCGAATGAATCTCTTCAAGTTGGACGCGACACCTGCTTCTTCCTTCTATGAATGTTAGTAGAGAATGACATTCAGGAGGGTGAAAGTTTGTTAACAATGGCACCGGAGATGAAAGTACTAAAAAGTTGATCTTCTCATCTTTTAACTTCATTACAAGTTTTTCAAGCCTTTTGACTTGAGGCGGAACTTCAGTATCATCATAAATCTAAAAATTTATCTATGAGATGAGATCTGGGCAACTTCTCCTCGTCCTTGTATTTGTTCTTCGGATCATTCCAGATATCTTTTGCAGAGGGCTTGTTGGAGTAGACATCTGCAAGGCAGTTGAGGAGGTAGCTCCTATAAAAGTGATCATCTTGTTCTCACGAGGCTTCACTCTCTAAACAAAAGCCCGTGTTTATGTGGATATGTGCAGCCATCCTTTGAAGAAAGCGTAATAGCTCACTGGTCTAGCTCCATGGCACCGAAAATGTCTCAGGGCTCAAGTGATTCACCGAAGCGACGAGACCAATACTCTTCAAAGTTGAGTTTCTCTTCTGAAATGAAATAGTAAATCTTCAGGAGTTGCATCCTAAAGATTACTTTGCAACGTCAAAAATTAAAGTTTGTTCGGTTAAAGTTTCTCAAGCTTCAGGCAATCCACTCCAGTAGTCTGAGCAGAGTCTATAACTGACCAGAAATATTACTTTAAGATTGTTAGAACAAAAAGAAAAAATAGATTAGAGGGAAGTAAACTTTCCTTGAAATTTGAAACTGAAAAACTTCTTTAGTAGAGTTGTGCGTCCTTGAACGCTGTGCTTGAAGCAATAATTGGCCTAATCCGATGTAAGGATGCAAAAGCCAAATTGCCTCTAGGAATAATAGTTGAATAACTCTGGTGTGCACCAACCAAATTCTCTGGTGATCTCCTCGATCTAATCAGGCAAGTGACCTTCTCGGTCTGATACAGAATTGTGCTCTACTTACAGACTTGGACACACTTCTTGTAACTGCACTTTTAGTCAACTCTGTTTGTAATTTGATTTTCTTTTCATTGGTGATGAAACAAATGATCTCAACGAGCCTATTTATAGGACTCCTGGACCAACCCAAAGGTCACACCCTTTAATGAGGGTAGATCAAGAGACAAGTCAAAGTACAATGAATCTAACCCAAGAGTCACTTCTAATCAGTGCATCTCATGAGTCATGTTCCGGTTCAATGAATTTATCCCAAAAGTCCCCATTTCTTAGTGAGGAAAGTCCAAGAGACTTGTCCAGATTCAATGAATCCAACCAAGAGCCTTTATCTCTTAATTATGGAACTCCAAGAGACTTGTCCAAATTCATTGAATCTCCATCCTTTAATTAGGGCAGTCCAAAGGACTTGTTCAGATTTATTGTAGGAAGACCAAATCTCTTGGCATCATTAACCAAAGCCAGCCCAAAATCAAGTCCAACTAATTTGTACCTGTGGGGAATTAATTAGACAAAAAAATTGCTTAGCTTGCCAATAAAGTCTTATCAATGGGCTATTTAGATTTGTTGACATACATGTAAACACACACACACACACACACACACATATACACTTTGTAAACTCTTTCATTTTCAGAAAGCAATTTTGCACAAAAATTCTAACATAAAACACCTCCAAGCAGGAAAAAAACAAACAAACAAATCAGCTGTCCAAATTAACCAATTAATGTATGCTTATGAGATGAAGGATACGGCAAACTGATTCCAATTTGGCATGCAGGCTAAAGTTCTACGCTAGTGTCCTGATATTGTTGATATCTCCAACAAATATGAGGGAATTCTGACAGCATTGACATTGAGGTTTCCATCATGTCCTTGCCCTTAACGTCGAAATTATGATTGTGAAATCTTGGTCAGAAGGTTAACACTTCGTACATTTATAGAAGACTTTCACACCACAATCTAACTGATCATCATAAGGAGAAATACGATGGAGCTGCCAACTGAACCAAACAAAAAGATTTATCCCAAGGTTTCACCAGAAACAGGTGAATTTCTTTCATAGAGATTTTTCCTTTTTCCCATTGTCAAGTATTTGATTCAAATTTACATAATAAAGTAACGAGGAAAAGAAAAGCAATGATAGTAGTAAAATTGATTCTTAATACTTGTATGTTTTCTGATGTCTTGTATAATTCAAGATGGTAAGAATTGAAATTGGAGAAATGTTATAGCTTGGTTTAAATGAAGTAGTGAGGGCAATCAAAAGAAAGTTCAAAACTGAGGGAAACTATACATTCAAGCAAAAGATTGTCTCTTTCAGATATAAAAAATGTCGTTTTTATTTAGTTAGTGAACAGGATTTAAACTAAATTTCAGGCTTCTATCTACTTGTAGTTGAAATCATATTCAAGGGGAAAATAAATAAATAAAAAGAAACTACAAGTAATTTGAAGTAGATATCAAGATTCTTATTTGATGTTTTTAAAGAAAGACGGGGATGCTGAATTCCAATATACATTGTTGGATGTATTTCAGAATTGTAAACGGTAATATGTAATGCTAGCTAGCATCATTTTTGTGCCAAATTTTGTTTACCCCCCAGTAAGGAGTTCAAGAATGAGGTTTTTGTCCATACTCATGCATACATTATGATGCAGCTTTTCATTTCATTGAAAACATTTCGTTTCTGGCTTGATCTTTAATTTTGAAATCTATTGTTATGCAGATGAGGTCAATGATTGCCCAATCGAGCAAGTTCGGCTCACAGTCCCAATCACAGACGATCCAACACTACCGGCCCTGACATTTCGAACATGGTTTCTGGGAATCATATCCTGTGCCCTCCTCGCCTTCTTGAATCAGTTCTTCGGTTACCGCCAGAATGCACTCTATATATCCTCAGTCTCAGCCCAGATTGTAGTTTTGCCAATTGGGAGGCTAATGGCAGCTTGGCTTCCTTCCAGGCCGCTGAAAATTCCAGGCACAGGATGGTCCTTCTCACTGAATCCGGGGCCTTTCAATCTCAAAGAGCATGTTCTGATCACTATCTTCGCTAATTCAGGCTCAAACTCGGTTTACGCTGTAAACATCATCACGATTGTCATCGCTTTCTACCACAGGAAGATTAACCCTCTTGCAGCTATGTTGCTAACTCAGACCACACAGGTAAATTTGTCTTTGAATGTGCAGCTAATAAGACTTTTAAGTAATGAGAAGTGACTATTTTTAGTCTCTGGTGTCCGATGAATCATGTAACTAAGTGCTAACTATGTCCCTGAAAAATTGTTACATTTAATTATATGTAACAAAACTTACTTCTAGCAAAAGTTCTGTATGTAAGTTCTATAAATTTTCAAAATATTGAAATTTACATATGCTGTTTCTCATAGATAGAAAGCGAAATATCGGTAGACTTAGAAATTAAGACTGTTTGATATTTGCGAGAAGAAAATGATCTTTATTGTACTTTTGATGAAAGCTCAGATGATGGGATATGGCTGGGCTGGTATATTCAGAAAGTTCCTTGTGGACTCCCCTTACATGTGGTGGCCTTACAACCTTGTTCAAGTCTCCCTATTCAGGTAAATCTCCTCAAATCAGCGATAGATTTCTGCGGCATGCAATGCACATGTAAGAAAACATCTTAATGTATGATTTCTTAATGTATGCTTCATAATGATATAATTTGTGTTATTGATGATATAATTTGTGTTATAAATGATCTTAAATGTCCAGTTAGTACTTTTGTAGAACTGTGATATTTTCTTTAAGACTGGAGACTATATGATGGAGTGAGTCTGTGTCACAACTCAATTCAAAATTAGAGACTGTAGATAAGAAAATTTTCTTTTAAATCATTTTCTTCGGCATATTGCTTAAAATTCAACACATACAGGACACTGCATGATATTGAGAGGAGGCCAAAGGGAGGGTTGACCAGGCTCCAGTTTTTCCTCATAGTCTTGATCTCAAGCTTTGCATACTACATTGTTCCTGGCTACCTCTTCCAGTCCATCACTGCCCTCTCCTTCATCTGCTGGTTCTGGAAGGACTCAGTCACGATGCAGCAAATCGGTTCTGGTCTCTACGGCCTTGGCATTGGCTCATTTGCACTCGATTGGTCCACCGTGGCCGGATTTCTTGGCAGTCCATTGGCTACACCCGGTTTCGCTATCATCAACATATTGTTCGGATTCTGCATGATTCTCTATGTCATTATACCGATTGCCTACTGGACGAATACCTACGAGGCCAAGAGGTTCCCAATATTCTCCCCAGGCACGTTCATGGCTAATGGGAGTGCATATGATGTCAACGAGGTGTTGGAGCCGAAAAGCTTCAAATTTAGCCAAGAAGGGTATGATCAAGTCGGTCAGGTCAATCTGAGCATCTTCTTTGTTCTTACTTATGGTTTAAGCTTTGCAACGCTAACAGCCACCTTATCTCATGTCGGTCTTTTCCATGGAAGGTAGTTTCATCCTCTCTCATTTTTTCAAAACAGATTTTTGAATTAGAAGTATGCATATACTGTCACAAACTTCTCTGTGCAAGTTTGCATCTTATTGTGTTTATCTGGCAACTCTTCTTGTTTTACAGGACAATTTGGAGGCAAACAAAGGAGGCCTTCCGGGATCAGATTGGCGATGTCCACACAAGAATCATGAAGAAGAATTATCAGTCAGTCCCCCAATGGTGGTTCTATGTAATCTTAGTTTCAATGGTAGCCATAGCCATCGCCACCTGTGAGGGCTTCGACAACCAATTGCAGCTCCGTTACTGGGGAGTATTACTCGCAGTTGGCCTGGCTCTTCTCTTCACCCTCCCAATTGGTATTATCACAGCGACGACAAATCAAGTATATATGTACCTCTTTGATACGACTGATATCTTAACTACTAAAGGTTTGCCATAAGGTACTAACTAGCTTTTTCCTGTAAAAATCACAGCAACCAGGGCTCAATGTCATCACGGAGCTCATCATTGGTTACATGTACCCGGGGAGGCCTCTCGCCAACGTGTCCTTCAAGACCTACGGCTACATTAGCATGTCTCAAGCTATCATGTTCCTTCAGGATTTCAAGCTGGGGCACTACATGAAGATCCCACCGAGGTCCATGTTCATTGTGCAGGTAACAAGCTAATATGAAGCTAGAGACAGGAACCATACAGAATTGAATTAACTCTCTAACTGGCATAAACACCCTGCAGCTCGTTGGAACAATTGTCGCTTCCTCCACGTACTTTGGGACAGCGTGGTGGCTCCTGCACACAATTGACAACATCTGTGACCCCGCGAAGCTGCCAGAGGGGAGCCCATGGACCTGCCCCGGCGATGGGGTCTTCTACAGTGCATCCATCATATGGGGGCTGGTGTCTCCTCGCCGAATGTTTGGGAACCTCGGGCTCTATGAAAAGATGAACTACTTCTTCCTCGTGGGATTGTTAGCCCCAGTGCCGGTATGGGCCTTGTCGCGCATGTTCCCTGAAAAGAAGTGGATCAAGCTCATCAACATGCCGATCATCCTGGGGGCGACAGGCAACATGCCGCCTGCCAGGGCAGTGAACTTCATAATGTGGGGGATAGTTGGGATCTTCTTCAACATCTTTGTGTACCGGAGATTCAAAGGGTGGTGGGCGAGGCACAACTACGTGCTATCAGCAGCCTTAGATGCCGGAGTGGCTTTCATGGCTACACTCACGTATTTCACGCTACAAATGAACAATATCAATGGACCTCAGTGGTGGGGATTGGAGATTGATGACCATTGCCCCTTAGCTACTTGCCCCACTGCGCCTGGAATCAAGGTTGATGGCTGCCCTGTCTTTGAGTAATAAGAGGACATAAAAAGTTGGTATTGTTTTCAGGATATTCGAGATATCATCCAAATGTCAAAATTGGAAATGAATTTTATGATACATTTGTGTTATATTGGAGCAACTCTAGGATTTAATGCAAGGACCGATGTGTTTGTCGCATAGACATTGTTCACCTCAGATAGTAAATTAACCTGACATCTACACTTGAAAAATTAAGACAAAGGAGGAAAAAAACAGAAAAAAATTCCACCCAGATGTGAACTTATTGGAATTGCTCAAATCCTTATATATTATATACCCAACCAAGATCATCATCCCCATGTCTAGCCGATGTCTAGCCGGCAACATTAGCTTCACAGGGGCCTACTATTGTGGGCCCCATTGCGTCTCTGCACCCATTGGGAGATCTACATCGTAGAACATCACCCCACATACGACTAAGTTCGGGGCATGGCTCTAATACCACTTGTAGGACTTGAGTCACTATCTCAAAAGACTAGACTTCTAGGTGGAATTGTCCAATCCTTATATACCCAAGACCATCCCCACGTCTAGCCGATGTGGGACTATTTGTTCGACCCACATCCCAACACATATTTGTTTTGAGTGACGTTGGTCAGGTTCTTGCGCGTTACTCACCCGTTGATTGGTTTGCTGATCTGGCCAGTTTGGACACAATATCTTGTTAGATAGGCAAAAATCTAAAAACAACTCTTTACAATATAGAAAAGAAATAAGTTTTAATAAATACAACCAATACAACCCCCTAACAATCACCTTATTTTAGAATGATGTGTCCATTTTATGCAGCTTAAGCAGTACTGATGTTTAGGTTTGACAGTTATGTTCTTAAAAAGACATTGGGAAGAAAATTCGCATTCGGCATGTATATATGTTTCTTTCTCTCAACATCTTACTTCTCACATTAATAAGAGAACTTTCAGCGTTATAGTCCTTTCAGAATTGATCTCCATTCTTGCAAAAATAATCTAAAACAGTGAAATCTAGTCAGAAGATAGTGATGCAAACCTTTTCATTTCAATGTTTCGAGAAGTGAGGAAACACACACATACAAAAAGAGAGAGATCAAGATTTACGAGGTTCGGCAAGATACCTACGTCCTCAGGACAGAAGAGAAATCTATTGATGATTTATATAAAATACAAGAGGATTACAATTGGTTCTCTTAAGAACTCTCAACAGAAATCTTTAACTCTAAAATTAGATTACATCCTCTATTCATATGGAGGAGAAAAACCCCCAAAAAATAACTCAAGGTCGGGTCCAGAATCAGTTCTGACCCGCCTATCGGGGCGGTCGACCGACCCAAGCATGCGGTCGACCGCCTAATCGACCTCTCAATGCCCTCTGTTATTGCAGGAATTATTGGAAATGTCGGTCGATCGGGGCGCCGACCGACCCAACTGGGTTTCTATTCCTCGTGCAACATCGGTCAACTGAACGGTCGACCGATCCAAGCCTTGTGCATGTCGTTGACCGTCCGGTCGACCGAAGTCCTGTCATAGAGTTTAAAAAATTTTATCTCTTGTTTTTCCCTCTTTCTATATTCTCCACCTCGGTGAAGATTTTTCAAATCTGAGCCGAACTCCAATGAACACCTGGCGAAATAGTCAACAATCTCAGCGAAATCGACAAACGATCTTGGCTTGAGCGCTCCGGATGAAATCAACACACGATTTCAGCAAAATCGACATATGATCTCGACTTGACCGAACGGACTAACTGGTTCCTAAAACGAATCGCCAGCACACTTACAATTGATTTCAAATGATCACACCGGATCTAAATGATTGATTTAATCCATAATTGAGTTTGTCGTCGCCACTAGCAACCTCTCCAAACTCACAGAAGATCTTAACGGATCCAAATGATTGAATCAATCAAAATTGAGTTTGACGTCCCCTCATGCAACTCTCTCCAAACTCTAATATCAATTGTAAAGATTCTAAATTTTAGCTCAGTAAAAGAATGCACCATACATGCCTTCCTAACACTCCACTGAAGAGAATCAATACCATATGAGCCGACCAACGAACGTGTTTACAACTCGGCAACTAAATGGAATATCATTCCAAATGATCTCAAGAAGAACCCAACATGAGCCAACACTGACTCTTCAACTGATTGGTACTCCAATCCAAATGTCTTCAAGATGGTCCAACCAAATCTGAATAGAGCAAACCAAATATCAACATCAGCTTAACAAACTGGATGCACGCCCCCTTATACAAACTCAACTATCTTCTCACCGAAAGATCAAACGTTCATTGAGATCACAACGCTTCACCTCTACGTGAAGTCTAACTCTTCACTTCTACATGAAGTCCAAATCAGCTTCCGCTTTCAATTCTCGAGAACCCAAATAGCTTCATATTAGTTGCATCACCAAACGACTGCGCCATCACGGCAGCCTACGTACCCTCTGCTCAAGGATCAAGCCTCTCGTAATTCATCCAAATGAGCTCCACCAAGCTCAACCAACTTTCTTCTTTGCAGCAATGAACCCAACTGGCAGAGTCATATGAACCTCATCAACATGAGATACATGCTTCTTTACATTCCACCTTCGTGGATTTCCCTTGGTTCCTCTAGCTGTATCTGAACCATCTTTTTCAACATGCTCAGTATCCATATTGGCTACTCGATCTCCACTCGGGGTCACCACCGATGGAATCCCAGATGATACTGAACCAACTGGACAATGTGGAGTAGCATCATCCTCCACCCACTACGATACTTCTGACTTGGTTTTCATTGTCTCCACCTGTTGGGAGATCATAGGCTTCACCATTAAAGTCTCATCCAATGTGACATGTCTGCTCTATAGGCTATCTAAAAATCACTGAGGACAAGCCATCAGACGCGAGTCTCACTTCAACGGAAGCTCGCGTTTCAACTAAAACGCGGACCTCGCGTCCAAAGAAGGACAGAGACTTCAGACACAGGCATGAGTAAACCCGCGTTCAACGCGAGTCTGATTAACTCTGCATCAGACACCGGCCTGAGTAAACCCGCGTTCAACACGAATCTGAGTAACTCTGCATCAGACGCGGGTCTGAGAAACCCTGTCTCATCTCAAACGCGGATCTGAGTAACCCTGCGTCTCATCTTAAACGCGGGTCTGAGCAACCCCGCGTCCCATTTCAAACGCAGGTCTGAGCAATTCGGCGTTTCACTTCAGACTCGGGTCTGAGAAACCCTACGTCTCACTTCAAACGCGGGTCTGAGCAACTCCGCATTCTAACTGAGACCCCTGCATCTACAACAAGCAACGTGAGGTTCGCGTCCAGTGCGAGACCCGTGTTTTTATTGTAACTGACCCCCATTACTGGTCAATTGATTCCCCACGTAATGGGGAGTTAATCCCCATAATGGAGGAATTTCAGGGGACAATAATATCCCTATGACTCCTTATAAATAGCCTGAGTAGTTATGAGGAGGGGAGTGGGGTTTTTGGACAGAAGGAGAGATTTTTTGAAGATGGAGAACTGAGAATTCTCAAGCTAAAAGCTTCTTGCTTTCTGGAGAGAGGAGAGAAGGAGTGATCAGTAGAATCTAAACACTTAATATGTTAAAAACAGACCTCCCTTCTGATTAGTCTGTGAGAGTATCCTGAAGAGAAGCTACACAATCGGCCAGTCAACGGAGAACAAGAATCACTCTCCATCGTCACACAAAGAACCTAGCCTTAAACAAAGCGGAGAATCATACATTCTCCCCTCTTTTGTAATCGAAATTGTTCCGTTGTAACTTTTCGGCCACTCAAAGAAACTTTACATTGGCCAAGCTCTCCCGAGGCAAACAAAAGATGGTGACTCTACTGGGAACTTCTTTCTCTACTGACGAGAATGCCGTGGCGCAAGCCGATGTCTGGCTCCTCAGAAAGATAGTAGAATCTCTTATCATTGAATTCGATCAAGGAAAGTTCGAGAAATTCCTTTCCTCCGGCTCTGCCAGCCCCAAGGCAATGTGGTAATACCGCAAAGTCTCTTCTGAAGCTCGCTCTTGAATCTCTTCAGAGATTACACCTAAAGTAGCCCACACCACTGCCCACGACGCAAGCGGAACCACTTCAGAAGAGGTTCTGAAAACCTCCCGTGCAGTCCACGCGGCCTATGTTAACGTCTCTCAGGAGACCCGTAAGGCCAGTGCATTGGCCCACGATCAAAGTGACAGTGAAAATTAATTCCGTCGTCCCTCTCCTCTCCAAACTCTGCAATTTCAGATTGTCGGGGGTTCCCATCAACCCCCACGGCTTAACCGGAATGCTGAACGTCGATGAAGACGTCATGCTCGTCAACAATAGATTAAGAATTCTACAGAAGCACCTGCTCTGCAGATTCAGAACGCGAGGTTCATACCCGTGTTTCTTTTAAACAACGCGAGGATAGCGCTTCTATTCCAAAATGTGAGTCCCGCGTTCATCAGCAACGCGAGGTCCACGTCAAACGCAAGATCTGTGTCCCAGCGGCTCCAAAATACGAGGCCCGCATTCTGTCTGTATCAGAATGCGATGCCCGTATTTCTGACTCTAAACACGATGGTCGCGTTTCATTAAAGCAACACGAGGTCTGCGTCCAACATTGTGTGTCTTCAAGACATAAAATGCCAAGAAGCCTTCACCCCCAAGGGTTCAAGGCTGGTTCCTCAGATGCTCTCTCAACAGATCTGAGGGACTACATGATAAGGAAGAGAAGCGTCCATCAAATAGCCCCTCGATGTCACTGTGAGTTGTAGGTCACCTAGAGGGGGGTGAATAGGTGACAAGCTAATCTAATGCAAAACTAATGTGAAATTAAAATTAATTATGCAAACTAAAAATTAATATGATAACACACTAAGTATAACACAAGAGTGTAGCCGAATTTTCGGTGAAGGGCTTTGGACTATCTCCTCAAGATTCCTCTAATTAAGAGTTAAGGTGCCACTATGACTCTCTTGGTTGAAAACAAGTGTAAGCAAACAAACAACCCAAGCATATATATCAATTTAGCACAAGGAAATATCAAACATATAAGAGATATGCATAATAAGAACATGCGAGATATAAAAGCACAAGTGAGAGAGAGAGAGATGAGCAATCGCAAACAAAGGAGAAATTGTTTCGAGGTTCGAGCACACTTGCTTTACATCCCCGCCTTCACCACTATGAAGGATTCCCACTAAAAATGATCCTGCAAGATCATTCGGTGACGCAGCACTTACAACGAGCTTTCTCAAGAACTCTTAGACCGCAAGTCTCTCACTTGTTCCCGCAAGAACAACACACGCAAGCACACTAGCTAGTCGAGGCCGCACCTCTACAAGTTTTCAATACAATGGGGTGGAACACTTGTGATCACTTCTCTTGATCACAAAAATAACTCTCACAATAAGTATCCTAGCAGATGAGTATAGCAATGAAAAACTCAAACTTGTGTGAGAAAACTAGATAGATGTTGTGGTGGAAAACTCTAGAAATCTCTTTTGAAAACTCAAGAAAAACACTCTTTAAAAACTCTCCTTTTGATATGAAAGTTTTAACCCAAAAATATGTGGAGAAAAACTCTAAGAGAGATAGAAAAAACTGGCTTTACAACTTCTCTAAAATCTTGTTGAAACTGGCCAAAACAGCCCCCTTTTATAGAGTTAAAAAAACTAGTTGTTGGGGCTAATACCCTGGCAAGATGACCTGTCAGTCGACTGACCAACAGTCATATTTCAGACCGTTGGGGTGTCGGTCGACCGCCCGGTTGATCGCACCCAGGTCATTGACCTATCAGTCGATCGCTCGGTCGACTGAGGTAAGAACCAGAGAGCACTACTATTTGGTCAGTCGACTGCTCGGTCGAGCAAAGCCAGATCCAGAGAGCAAGCTCTCTGGATCGGTCGACTGTCCGGACGACCGATCCTCAAGTGAGGGCTATGTGCACGTTCTGTACACATTGGTTGATCGCTCGGTCGACCAACCGCTGGTTTGGTCGACCGGTCGGTCGACCGCCAGAAGCCCAGAACAGGGTTTTAAGGTTTGAAAACTTCAACTTGTAAAACCCTAAAAATTTTTTTAAAACACATAAAATTCACAAAAATAAGTTCATTGAAATACTTTGAAGTACAAATATGTGTGATAAAAATCAATATATATTACAAACAATTTAAACTATTTTTGCGACATAGAAATTTAGCCTTAAATCGAAAACCGTACTTTTCCAAAAACAAACTTTAAATTGAAAAATAATTTTTTTCAAAACTTGTTCAAATATAAAAACAAGATATTAAAACTCATTTGAAACATAGCGTGTATGAAAATAATCTAATACACATACAAGATGAAATATACTTGTTTTTGACAATAAGATCAAAATAAGTTTTGACTTTAACAAAACTTAAAACCATGAATTAGAAACATCAAAAAAGTTTTTCTAAACATTTTGAAGCAACAATGTGCATTGATGGAATCTAATACACATATAAATCTTGTAAACTCGTTTTGAAATCTATTCATGAAACATAAGGATATGTTCTTTGAAGCTCAAAACCAAAACGGTTAAACTAAAACCGAAAATTTTTCTTATGAAAACACTATATAAATTTTATGTGTGTGTATATGAGCTTGAACAATTCACAACTAATCTATCTTTTATGTTTTTTTTAAAAAAAAAATCTTAACACTTACAAATACGACACAAGTCTTGAAAATCTTCTCTTGAAATCTTCTTCTCCATCTTGACTTAATCTAAACTTGATCCAATGAGTTAGACTCCTCTTTGAGTATTTGATGCGATCTTGAAGCGCGAGCTCTTAAATCAACATGTGCTACCTTCAAAATTGGCTTCGAATCTTTTATTGAAACTAAACACCGACTAAGATCATGATTGAATATCTGAAACTTATAAACACAAGATCATTAGTAATATAACTACATGAGTTAAGCATCATCAAAACTAGAGTGATGGGCCTTTGGGCCAACAATCTCCCCCTTTTTGATGATGACAAAACTCATAGAATTATATATGCATGGATTAAAGATAAGCTTCATAGAAGCTCTCCCTTAACTCATGCATAGAAAAAAACATAAGATATTCAATAAAAGCGCATAAACAAACAAACATATATGTATAAACAAAATATTAGACATGCATATATAAACTCTCTAAATTCTTCTCCCCATTTTTGTCAAGTCATCAACAAAGGGGTGAAGATAGACAAACAAGAAAAGTGTATATGCAATATAAATTCATGAAGAGTAGAGACTGTTAGGTGAACTCCCCCTGCATACATGCATTACATGGAGAAGGGATGACTAGACCCTAACCCATATAAGCATAATATATAATGTATAGACGAAGATGTTAAGTTCCCTCTACACACGTGTATCACATAAAGAAGAGAGATTAAGCTCCTTAATATGTAAAATACACTCAACGTGAATCAATAAATAGAAGAGATGTTAAGCTCCCCTTTCATATAAGTAATACATTTAAAACAAATTTTGAAAACCTTTTTAAAACAAATTTTGATACCAATTTAAAACAAGTTTTGAAACTATTTGTAATCAATAAAACAAATTTTGACACCACTTATATGTGGCAAAACAAATGTTGATATACCATTTGTAGGTAAACATAAATATTATAGATAACCATCAACATGAAATCATTTTAAGTTTTAAAGAACTTTTTTCTTTTTTTAAAATAATTACAAAATTAATACATAAGCTTGTAAAGATACCAATTGAAAAACAATTGACATTAAGAACTAAATCAAGCTTATTAAAAAATAATTTGTGCTATAAAAAATTAACATTTTAATCTATTAAAAGAAGTCATATATATGCATGTACGAAAATATCACTTGAAATTTGATGCATACATATATAGAAAACACATATGAGTATACAAAAATAAAATACCAATACATATATAGAAAACACATATGAGTATAAAAAAATAAAATACCATGAAGATCATGTGCTGATATCAATCCACCCTTATCATGCACAAGTTAAAAGAGATAGCCATTATGGCACACAAGGCATGGTCACCCAACCAACCGCCATTAAAGGGTAAAATTTTTCAAAAATAAGGTTTTAAAAATAATTATAGATTAAAAATACTACCAAGTGAAGGATAAAAAACTAGTTTAAAATAGTTTTTGAAAGACTAGTTAAAGATCCTTCAAAACATGAAATCAAATCATATATCTCATGAAACATGTTAAATATATAAAAATTGTCACTCAAGATCTAAATAGTACATAAAAGCTCATGAAAATAAAGTCATGAGTAAACATGAAGGTGAGTGCTCAATAATCATGTGAATAACATATTCATGAAGATAAAACAATAAAGCTCAAAAATCAAAACTAAAAATTTCTTTTAAAACATGATATATCATATACTTATGCAAGAATCATCAAAATTAGAACATACAATGTACAATCAAACAAATAATTGAGTACATAAAAGAATTAGAACATGTAAAGCATGCAACTCAAAAATTGTACATGTATAACACAAGTTTTAATAGAATTTACATAACAATACATGATATAGACATATAAGCATTTAAAAAGTATTTTTAAAAGAGGAGGATGAAATGGTTACCAACATGAAGTAGCTAATCCATTTCTCCAAAATACGGTGGTCCTTCCACTAAAAGTCTCTTGATAGTGATGCATCCAATGATGTGTCAATCAAGCTCCGATGACATCTACTATCAAGGTACCAACCCTCTCACGTTTTGTGAGAGCCCACACCTACATTAAAGATAAGAGGTGGGGATTTTGGTACCCATATCTTTTTGGGTCCATGAGGGTTAGCATTATAAGAACCCAAATATTTTTATTCACAAAATTTAAACAATTTAGTCTATCAAAATAAAATTTTGCTAGATGGTCTTTGCGGCCACAATGTGTACATGTGTACACTCTAACATATATGTGAGTGGTATGTGTATGAACATAGTATGCATGTGATGTATGCCGTGGGATATGTGCATGAACATGTGGAATATGTTTCTAGCGAAACATAGATTCCAATCTAGAGTGATTACTAACACATTGGCTCAAAGTGGAGCCTAAACAATCAATTTTCTTCTTCACAATAGAAATATCATTGTTAATTTTGGAAGAAGAAACATGAGAAATAAAATTCTTTTTCTTTTTAGAAATATTTTCTTTTTCTTTTCAAATAATTTTCTTTTTCAAAGATTTATGTTCATTCAAAATAGTTTCCTTTTCTTTAGAGATCAAAACAACTCGGTTTTCAAGGATTCGTCTTCTTTTGAAACAATGTCAAGTTTTTTTAAAGAGAATCTTTTTCTTTTAAAACAAAATCATTTTCATTTTTCAATTTTTTGTTTTTCATTTTTAGCAAATAATATTTTTATGAAGTTTTTGGCAAAATAATGCAAGGTCATCATATAGCAACTCAACTTCTTCATCTAGCTCGGAGTCAGAATTTACCTTAAGGGGGTCATCCCCTTAGAACAATGTAGCACATATTAGAAGTAGTACCTCCATCATCCGAGTCACTCTCCTTATCATGTGACGTTTGTCCACCAAGAGTGAGAAGAGTGTTCCATACTATAAAATCCGAATCAAAGTTAACAACTCTAGATAAATAATCATCAATTAGAGTAGACTTTAAAGTATGGACATCTTTTACATTAGCCTCTAGATGTTTGCTATTTAAACAATATAAATTTTTAATAGTGGCAAAATATACATGAATACTTAGGGCTTTTAAATACATAGACATCTTAACGTTTCAAGTTTGAAAGTTAAGAATATAAATAGACCCCTCACTCCAATAGTAAGAGACACAACTCATTTCTTTTTTCATCTTAAAAGAAAAGCTAAAGCCTACTCTTCATAAGAATGGCTTCAGTGCTAAAAGAATTTTTTATTTTTATTTTTCTGGGCAACTTCTTCATTTGAGCAGAGGCTCTGCCCACCGTACTAAGCTGAGTGCTGGTGAATCCTGAGGATCCTGTACCTCTACGGGACAAGGTTGATTTAACGTCTGGACAAGAAGACGAGCTTTTGATCCTTTAGGGCAGCGACATCGCGACCAGACCAGATTCCTTTTGTTTTATTTTAAACTATAATTGTTGTTGCATGCTACAATAATTGTTATTTTATCTTAATTTAATTTTGTAAGATATTGCATGTTTTAAAAAATAGTATAAAATTTTCAACAAGTTTTACACCACGCTATCACGAAATTGTATCTAGAAAGTTGAAAATAACCTCGAGGTAAACTCGACCAGAACAAATATCCTTTGAATCTTCTCTACTGATATATCTTTAGCATATGGATCCACCGGTATGGATCCAAATATGCGCAAAGTAGAATAATCAGCGGGTTTATCACGTCATACCTCTCCAAACGTTCATCACTAGCATGATGGGCCGGCGAGAGTATGCAGAGAATCTCTCGACTAAAGAAAATCAGAAAATAAAACAAAACGGCAGATCCACTTGAGGTTAATATCAGACGAAGAAGTCTTGCAATCTAAGCTCTTGTCTAATGCTAGAAACAAGCTAGTTAACTACAAACATGCACGTAGGGACACAATTAAGCTTTGTTGATTTGTGATAATCAACTTTCCTTAATAATACATCCTAGACTTAACTACACCAGTCGACATTTGGCAATATAATGTCAGATGAAAGCAGATATATATACATCTGTATGTCCATCTACAAGGTGAGATTTTTAACTGAGTCTAACTGCAAAAAGATTAGTTTCTAGCTTGATATGGATTCAGATGAGAAGTCTACAGTGGTGGTGGAGTCAAATAAGAGCCTGCAGCTTGAATTTTCAGAGAAAACAGGTAATTTTTTTTTTTTTTTTTGGGATGTGTTTTTGCTCTTAATTTGCTTTACATTGTGCCTAATGAAATTTAGACGTATAGCTCTCCATTGCAGGAGGTTTTACTGTAGAGCAAGAGGGGGAATACCTCACTCAAAAAAAAAAAAAAAAAAAAAAAAAAATTGCACCAATAAAATTCATGAAATATATAGGTGCATGAAATTAATTTTCAATGTATGAAAGAAAATGGTCCTGAAGCTGTTTGTAAATAATGACCTTCAAGATTTCTCAACTTGACAAGTGATTCGTACTCTTCACCTCATCTCACAGTGCTTCTCCACCTATGAAACGTTTAGATTTTGCTTTTCTGCTGAGGAGTGAGGTCTTCATATTTTGCACCTACTTATGTATATAATTTGTTTTGTCAATATCTCTTTAATAAAAGGGGGGAGATAATACCGAATTATTTTGCGTCAAATAAAATTATAATAACAATGTCTTCAAGCTATCCCGAAAATACATATTAATTTGAAGTGAGGCATGATTCAATGATGTTGCAAGGGGGAGGGATATATAGGTGTCATGTTGGTGAGCATTTCTCACACTAATATAGGTCCTCCCTGTGCTCAGAGACACAAAATAAAATCATAAGAGAATAATTAGAGTAATGCATAATTACCTCAAATGAATTTGTATCGTAATCTACTAATACTGAGAGAGAACTTTTTTTTGAGAGTAAATGGTGAACTGTTAAGGTCCCTTGTGTTTCATTAATAAGTTTTTAATGAAACACCCTTGTGAAATATCTAAAAAACACTATATGTCCTCTTGAGATGTAAAGCTTCGTCGCACTCGCAGGTGCAAGAGAAAGGTATATACAAAAATATAAAATTACAACCAAGCATAGGGCAAGTACAGAGATACATCCAACCAGAACACACATAATTCAAAAGGAGCGGAACCTCCTAACGCAAACTGCAGTCGATTCTTTGTAGTAGGTAATAGGCTATGAACCAAAAATCAGGGGTCCGAGGCATCATCGATCACATGTCCTCTGTGTCATTCCCACTATCTTGTGCCCAACCCCCCCCCCCCCCCCCCCCAGGCCCCCGAATGGCTATCAGAGGCCTCCTCTATCGGTTGCTGGTCTAGTATTCGCCTCGCCCTCGCCCTCTTCCTCACGCAGTCTGAAAAGAGATGAACTAGTAAGACATGAAAGTAAAGCATATATAGAAAGTTTCGATACCTGATGTGGCCGCCCCATTAATAATTATGTTATTACTCTCCCTCCAAATCCTCCAAAATGAAGCCTCAGCCGATAAATCCCAAATGACCCTGTCCCTTTTGCTAATCGGAATCTGTCTCCACGAGGTCCAAAGAAGGTTCGGAGCTTGCGGAAGCCATTGGATATGCAAATTCAAATATTGAGCCAAACGTTCCCAAATATGGTTGTTAAAAGAGCAATGAAGGAACATGTGATCGATAGTTTCCTCGTCTGCCGCACACAGAACACAGAAGCTAGGTCCCTGCTAGGATTTCTTCATAAGATCAAATAATTTCCATCACCATTTGAGGAACAAGATTGTTTTAAAGTCTCAGATATTGATGATTCTTAACCCCAAATTCCTTACGTTTGCAAACTCTTTTCCAATTTATCAGGTAAAATCCCTTCCTTTTTTTGTGTGTCCCATGTCAAGGAATCGTCTTCTCAGAGTATCAATCTCCTTTCCAACCCATCTTGGGAGGTGGAAAATAATAGGATATATGTGGAAAGACAGAGAGAACTACGTTAATCACAGTGATCCTCCCCCCAGAGAAAGTAACTTCTCTTTCCATCTGGCCAGCCTTTTTTGGATCTTCTCAATCAGCGTCTCCACATGGGCTTCTTAAGGGTGTCAACAGTAGGTGAAAAACCTAGATAGGATGTCAGAAATCTCTTAACTAGACAATTAAAAACCAGGGAGACAAGGAAGCTGCTGGTTGAGATGTCTCCCAGGAAGATCAGAAAACTTTTGTGATAGTTTATTTTTAGTCCCTATCATTTCTCATATCAGAGCAAAATCCATTTAAGAACAATAGCCTGGGGCAGACAATCCTTTCTAAAAATTGGAGTATTGTTAGCATATTGAAGGTTGAGAACTGTGTTTGATGTTATCCCGACACCCCAAACCCGTGACCAGCTCCTCCCCCTGCATTTTGTAATCATATAGTGAAGTCCATTAGCAAAAAAGATAGATATAGGTGGGAAGAGGGGGTCACCTTGACACAGACCTCTCTTACAGCAAATTTACCAGCCTTGGATGCCATTAACTAGTACAACTACTTTAGCTGGTATCAACCAGAGTCTAACCCAAGATATCCATGTTGATAAGAATCCCCAATTGTGCAAGGTTTCGAATATGCAATTCGATTCTACCGTGTCATAAACCTTTTCAAAGTCCAGTTTCAACATGAACCCCAGAGTTTTGTTTCACTTTGGTAAATTGGATAACTTCTTGAATTGTAGCAATCGATTCCAGGATACTTTTGCCAAGAACCCAAAATCTTCCAAACCATCTCTTAGCATGTTAGCTAATACCTTTGACATAATTTTGTTGAAACATTCAGTACGCTGATAGGTCTAAAGTCACCCACCTATCTTGATTCGGATATTTTTGGGATAAACACTACATGTGTGTAATTCAACATATCCAGCAGTAGAGTTCCCTTATAAGCCTTCCAGGAGTTGACAACTTCTATTTTCACAATATCCCAAAAATGTTGATAAAAGAAAATAGGGAAGCTGTCAGGGCCCTGTGCTTTGTCCGCCCATAATCCCCATATTGCCTTCTTAATTTCCTCTTCTGAGAAGGGTTTGATGGTGTCTGCGAGCTTATCTGGCAACCCCGTACAATGAAGAAGGCTGTCAGGGATGACCTGGCCATATATCAACAGCTTTAGATTCAAAAATGTTCTTGAAATAGTCATAAATAGATGATTTGGTCCTCATCCTTTATGGTTTCCCCCTGTATGTCCAATTTGAGAATCGTGATCTTTTCATACTAGCCATCTTGTGAAAGAAGTCCGTATTAAAATCTCCTGCTTAACCCAGTTGACTCAGGCTTGCTGGCTCCACATGATCTCTTCTCTTCTATAAATTTGTTGAATTCTTACCCATTTTTCAGCTTGGCAGTTTCCTTCTGGGTAAGCTCCTGCTCTTCTTGGCTCTTTTCCAAATTGTATATTTACCCTGTGATTTCTCTCTTACTACTGAGAAGTGATCCAAATGATCTTTCTCCTATATACATAAGAATTTCTAGAGCTGTCTAAGTTTGGTCACGAGAACATCAGCGGCATCTTGCCATCCGACCAGACTCCCAACTATCCCTGTAATAGACCGCCATCTGAGTGCTCCAACACATTTTTTCGATCCTGAATATTTTTCATTTAGCGACGAAAGTTTCTCCCATGTAGGTCTACGCCTGTTTCATTTAGCGATGAAAGTTTCTCCCATGTCGGTCTACGCCTAGTGTACAGGGTATCCAACGGAAAACGGGTTTCCTAATCTGTGAAAACCAACACTCTGTCTAGTCTAGCAAGGATTGGGTTACTTTGGATGTTCGTCCAATTAAATGACATGTCCGAGACTGGAAAGTCTAGAAGCTCAACCTGGTCAATAACGGAGTTGAAATCCTGTCAGTCATGGTCGTTCCCTTACCCCCCCCCCCCCCTGTTGCGCGCGGGAGACAACAACCAATAGAGGATCCAATCGATCTCAATCACAGAAACAATGAAATCAAACACGAAGAACAAACCAATCGCAAAAACAGGATCTAACGAGGTTCGGCCAACGTGCCTACGTCCTCGGGGCAATCAATGGAGAGATTTACTATTAGGAAGATGATTACAATGGCTTCTTAGCCTCTTTGAATACAAGAGAACCCTAAGCCTTCCTTTTTCGCAGGTTAGAAACCCTAGAACAGCCCAAAATTCTATTTATACCCGCTGCTCCGCAATTTGCGGAGCAGCAGATTTTTGCCCAAACCCGTCGATCGGTCGACCGGACCGGTCGACCGATACACACTGAGAGACTTAATCTCTCCAGGTCGGTCGACCGGGACGGTCGACCGATTCTGCCCGTAAGTTTGGTGCTCCCTGTCGGTCGACCGGAACGGTCGACCGATTCTTCCCGTAGCTGGCTTCTCTAGAGCGGTCGACCGGACCGGTCGACCGCCCGACCCCCTGTGCACGTTGTGCACGTCGGTCGACCGGACCGGTCGACCGACCTCTGCCAGAACTGCTGCTGCTGCTGGTTTCTGCCGTCGTCTCTTGTCGCCGACTTCCTCGACGATCCCTTGACGGTCCGGGTCAACTCCCTCAGTAGAAATCTCTCTCTCTCCAACAATTCTCCACCTCGACGAAGATTCCAAAATCTGAGCCGACATCCAACGAACCCCGGTCTATTACCTGGCGAAATCGACACACGATCTCGGCGAAATCGACACACGATCTCGGCTTGCGCGCACCGGACGAAATCGACACACGATCTCGGCGAAATCGACACACGATCTCGGCTTGGAATCTTTGGCTCAGCTATCCACTGGAATGCACCACATATGCCTTCCCTATACTTCACCTTAGGAGAATTTCTACGCTTGCCGATCATCAACCATGGCTCCTTCTTCGCAACTTTCCGACCTCATGAAGACTTCCACATGAGTCAACACTGACTCTCCAATTGACCAGCTCTATCTAGTCTACCTGTCTTCCACTGACGGTCCAAACAAGTCTGCAAAAACACACCAAACATCATCGGCTTCAACTGGATGCACACCACTCCTTATGCAAGCTCCACATCTCCTCTCCGGAAGATAAAACTGTTCTTCGAGATCACAACTCTTCACCTCTACGTGAAGACCAACTGGTCACACCACTTCACCGCTACATGAAGTCTCTTCACCTCTGCATGAAGTCTCTTCAACTCTACGTGAAGCTCCATTGACCATACTTCTTCACCTCTACGTGAAGCTCCAAACAACTTCTCGAGAACCCAGACATAGCTTCATAAGAGTTGCATCACCAATGGCTGCGCCTTTACGGCTGCCTACGTACCTTTGCCCAAAAGGATCAAGCCAACCGTAGTTCATTGAAATGAGCTTCATCAAGCTCCAATAATGGTACCTGTTCCTGCAGCAGTGAACCTGTCAGACTGAGTCATATGAACCTCTTCCCGACCATCATGGAGAGCAACGGCCTTCAACTTGAGCTTGTCGCGTTCACAAGCTTGAGATTCATGCTTCCTTTCCCACATACGTGGTTTCACTCTGGTTCCAATGGCTGCAAACAACTCGACATCCTCAACAATGTCGTCAACCTGTTCAGCATCTCCCTTGGTATCTTGAACTCCTCCCGGTGTCACCTCCGATGAAGTCTCCTCTGATGCCGAACTACCTGAAGATGATGGAGTAGCATCAACCTCCACCCGCTGTGATCCTTCCTTGGTCTTCGTCCTCTCCACCTGCTGAGAGACGATGGACTTCAACACTGAAGCCTCTCTAAATGTGACATGCCTGCTCATCACGATCTTCTTGTCTTCGGGGTCCCACAACCTGTAGTTGTTTCCCTTGACGCCCAAATAGACAAACCTCTTTGCTCGCGGATTCACCTTACCATTCTTGGCACTGAAGTAAGCCGGACTTCCAAATTCCCGCAACATATCATGATCTTGAGCAACTTTCCCAGACCAAATATCCAATGGAGCTTTACCTCCTATCACAGTCGATCTGTTCCTGAGATGGCTAGCATACTCAGTCGCCTCAGTCCAAAGCGACTTGTCCAATCCTGCATTAGACAATAACTTCCGAACCTCCTCCAGTAAGGAACGGACCATATCTTTAGCCAACCCGTCTGTACCTGTTGAGAAGTGAATAGCAATCCCTGTGTTCTGGCCAAACTGTAGGAATCGGTCAATGTCTTTTCCAACCTTACCAATATGAAGCTCCTTTATCTTCCTACCTATCTGCCTCTCCATTCTTCCTCTCCACTTCCTCAACACATCTAGGGCTTCATCCCTTTGTCTCATCGGATATATCCAAACTTGCCTAGATGAACAATCAATTACCGAGACAAAGTACCTGTGACCTCCAAGCGATGCCGTCTTAGCAGGTCCCCATACACTCACGTGAACACGATCAAGAAGACCCTCTTTGTGGTGAGACCTGGTGCTGAAACTCACCTTCTTCTTGTCCAGAACCCTGTGTCCACCTTCTGACTTGCAGGTAGCAGCACCTTCTACTGATTCCATCTTTGCAGGAGCTCGCAAAGATTCTTCTTCTTGTCCGGCTTTTTCCTGCCAGATCCCCAGGCCAACCTCATCTTTTGTACTTGAAGTCTCCACCTGATCTGTAATCGTACTACCCTTCAAGTAGTATAGATTTCCTCGGCGGACACCCTTCATCACAACCATCGAGCCCTTGATCATCCTGAGATCGCCATCTCGAATTGATATCATCATGCCCGATGCTTCCAAAGTTCCCAAAGAGATTAAATTTCTCTTCATCTGAGGTACATACCTCACACCTGTCAACTCCCTTACTGTCCCATCAAACATTCTGATTGGGATTGTATCAACACCCTCCATGCTACATGAGTGATCATCACCCATCACAACCGAGCAACCTTCCAGCTTCTCAAAACTGGTGAACCAGCCCTTATTAGGGCATGCATGGTATGTTGTACCTGAATCCAGAATCCACTCATCTTTGCATGAGTTTCCAACAGTGGGAGAACTGACTGAAAAAGAGAATCCCGACGAGTCCGAATCTGCTCCATCTGTCTGTGAACTACTCCTCTGAGTCTTCGTCACCTTTGATAGATTTGCTTCAGCATTCGACTCCTTCTTCTTCCCCTTGAACTTTGGGCACTCTACCTTCCAGTGCCCAATTTCTCTACAGAAAATGCACTGATTCCTTTTGAGGTCCTTGAACCCTGGCCTGGATTTCGATCTTCCTCCAATCTCTCTGCCCTTCCTTGATGAACTTCTGCCTCTTACCTCCAATGCCTCCGCCACTGAGCTTGACTGACCAGAATGTCTCTCATTCTTCCTTGTCTCATAGCTCATCAATGCAGACGACACCTCATGGTAGTCCAAAGTCTGTCTACCATTGATAAACGTCATGGTGAATGTCTCATACTCCTCCGATGGGAGTGAGTTCAGGAGAATGACTGCCTTGTCTTCCTCTTCTACCTTGACATCCACGTTTATCAGATCTGTAAGAAGCTTTGTAAACCGGTTTATGTGCTCATTTACTGTGCTCCCCCTCTTCATCCTGAACTGATACAACTTGCTCTTAAGCTGTAACCTGGATTCCACGCTCTTTGTCAGGTACTTCTTTTCTAGGGTTTCCCACAGTTTCTTTGCAGACGTCTCATGTTGCACAAGGTATTTGATATCCTGTGTCAAGCATGAACGAATCAAGTCACATGCCGATCTATTCATCTTTGCCCATTCCTCATCTGTTGTAGTGTTCTTCTTCCTCTCCAATAGGAGAGTATCCTCCAGATTAGATGCGTTCAACGCATCCATCACCTCACACCTCCACATCCCAAAATTGTTAGTGCCATTGAACTTAACAACTTCGATTCTAGGGTGAGTATTCATTGTTCTAACAGATGCAACTTCCTCTGCCATTGAGATTCTTTCTTTGACCCTCTAACTATGCGGAAGATCAAATGACTTGAAAATAGATCTATTACCGAGATAAAAATGTGATTTTTACCTCTCCCGTGAAACCCTAGCTCGAGTTTCTCACCAGATCTATTTCACCACCGATCCAAGAAACCCTCCTTGAGTCCTCCGGAGATCGACACACGATCCCTCGAACACCCAATACCTCAGATCCGAGATCGACACACGATCTCCACCGGATCCGATCTCGAGGCCTCCGGATCTTCAGAAATCCCAAAGAGCAACCTGGATGCTCTGATACCACTTGTTGCGCGCGGGAGACAACAACCAATAGAGGATCCAATCGATCTCAATCACAGAAACAATGAAATCAAACCACGAAGAACAAACCAATCGCAAAAACAGGATCTAACGAGGTTCGGCAACGTGCCTACGTCCTCGGGGCAATCAATGGTGAGATTTACTATTAGGAAGATGATTACAATGGCTTCTTAGCCTCTTTGAATACAAGAGAACCCTAAGCCTTCCTTTTTCGCAGGTTAGAAACCCTAGAACAGCCCAAAATTCTATTTATACCCGCTGCTCCGCAATTTGCGGAGCAACAGGTTTTTGCCCAAACCCGTCGATCGGTCGACCGGACCGGTCGACCGATACACACTGAGAGACTTAATCTCTCCAGGTCGGTCGACCGGGACGGTCGACCGATTCTGCCCGTAAGTTTGGTGCTCCCTGTCGGTCGACCGGAACGGTCGACCGATTCTTCCCGTAGCTGGCTTCTCTAGAGCGGTCGACCGGACCGGTCGACCGCCCGACCCCCTGTGCACGTTGTGCACGTCGGTCGACCGGACCGGTCGACCGACCTCTGCCAGAACTGCTGCTGCTGCTGGTTTCTGCCGTCGTCTCTTGTCGCCGACTTCCTCGACGATCCCTTGACGGTCCGGGTCAACTCCCTCAGTAGAAATCTCTCTCTCTCCAACACCCCCCCCCCCCTCCCCTCTCTATGTTCATGCGAGAATCACACAATATTGAAGTCCTCTCCAATAACCCACGGATGGGGCCATTTATGTTTAAGAAAAAAAATTGCCAAAAAAGAGGCATCAAATTCTTTCTATTGGTGTCGTATACAGAGGTAATGACTTGTAGGAAGCTATCCCTTGTGCCCTTTAGTACTACTAAAAGTGAGAATCTCTCGACCCATTCATCCACCAGAATGTAAAAAGTCAAATCAAACCGATCATGATCCCACCAGACGCTCCGACCGTATCCTTGGATACCCAACGGTGCACCTTCCGTGCTCCTAATGCATTAGTAAGTCGTATAGATGGCGCCGTCAATTTAGTCTCACACACACAAACTATTTCCTCCTTAGGCCTTATAATATTTCCTGTCGTCATACGACATTTTTCCAATTTACTTAGCCCCCTCACATTCCAAAACAATATTAACATTGATTATCAGAATCCCCCCTTCTGCCATCCTAAGCTCCCACTTGGGACTCAATTCCACTATGTGTACCTCTCGAGTGTGAGTGATCCCTGCCCCTCTATGAATTACCCTAACATTCTCGAAAATTTTGGTATTACAGAGCAAACGGCTCTGCGAAACGGGATCTTCCTCCCTTATTCCGCATGTATTATCAATCAGTAACAAAATATCACCCGAGGTGTAACTAAAAAAGGTCAAATAGCGTGCACCTGCACACGGAGTTCAGGAATTGTAAGCTCATGAAATCATATCCACCACCAAATTGTGCTCTCCCCATAATTGATGTTGCCTCAGACTCCTCAAATGGCAATAGCATCCCTCGTCGTCTGTCTCCCACTAAGAGAGGAAACTTTCCCTCCTATATAAGGAGAAAGGACCAACCTTACATCAAAACAATAAATTCTTTATAATCTAGATATATAGATGCTAATGATCTGGACTCTTATTTTCGTTTTGGCAGATGACTTCAATGACACCCCAGTTGAGCAAGTCCGCCTCACAGTCCCAATTACAGATGATCCAACTTTACCGGTCTTGACATTCCGAACATGGGTTCTTGGCCTCGCTTCCTGCGCTCTATTGTCCTTCATAAACATGTTCTTGGTGTATCGCCAGAACGCACTCTACATATCGTCCATCTCAACGCAGATTGCAGTTCTACCTATTGGAAAAGCAATGGCAGTATGGCTTCCTCGCAGACAAATTCACATCCCAGGCACAAGATGGTCGTTCTCGCTGAACCCTGGACCTTTCAACTTAAAAGAGCACGCCCTGATCACGATCTTTGCTAGATCGGGCGCAAATGGAGCGTCTGTTGGCCTCATCACCATTGTGAAAGCTTTCTATCATAGAGGGATTCACCCAGTGGCAGCTCTGTTGCTCACCATGACTACGGAAGTAAGAGATAAGTGAAACTCATACATCAATTTACGCATGCGAGTAGATATAATTTGAAAACTAATGATCTTCGCCTCCATATTTCTTTGATGTAATTTTCAGATGATGGGATTCGGTTGGGCAGGTATATTCAGAAAGTTTCTGGTGGACTCGCCATACATGTGGTGGCCTTCCAACCTTGTTCAAGTCTCCCTCTTCAGGTCTCGCACACACGCACACGCACACACATGCATGTATATACTGCATATCATGAAGGAATAGGGGAAGATGAAAATTGCAATGATCAAAACTTATGTGTGGGAGATTACTCATCCACCGTGATTATCATACAAACTTTCCTTAGATGGTCGTTTATGCAAAATACAGGGCAATGCATGATGAAGAGAAGCGACCAAAGGGTGGGTTGACAAGGTTCCAATTCTTCGTCATAGTCTTCATCGCAAGCTTCGCATATTATATTGTACCCAACTACCTCTTCCCCTCCATCACTGCCCTCTCCTTCATATGTTGGATTTGGAAGGACTCAATCACAATGCAGCAAATCGGTTCAGGTGCTCATGGTCTTGGTATCGGATCATTTGGTTTCGATTGGTCAGCTGTGGTCGCATTTCTTGGCAGTCCGTTGTCTACTCCAGGATTCGCCATAATAAACATATTGGTTGGATATGTTGTTATCGTCTATATCTTCATACCAATTTCATATTGGACAAACACATTTGAGGCCAGGAGGTTCCCCATCTTCTCCTCAAATGTGTTCGCAGCTGATGGGAGCAGATACAATGTCAATCAAGTGCTGAATCCAGAGACGTTCGAGTTTAATCAGGAAGGGTATGATCGTATTGGTCAGATACATTTGAGTATCTTCTTCCTTTTTTCTTATGGTATGAGCTTCGCGATGATTGCTTCTACCTTGACTCATGTTGGACTTTTCCATGGAAGGTAACTTTCTCCCTTTCATCTGTGAATGCTCATTAACTTCCTTAATTCCGCAAATAAATAACATTAAGATGATAACTTGAAATCTAAAATTTCCAGAGTAACGTTTTACATCAAATTGATTTCACTTCACTCCTAGTTGGAGTACCTACCTTTTGTATTTGCTTTTGTTTTAGAGCGATGTAGGCACCTATTGGTTTTGTTGGTTCTTATTTCATTTCTGGATTGTTGCTCTGTTTCATTACTCTTTTTAATGAAACATAGGGAAGTTTTTATTGCGTGCATAATCCGAGATACCATACTTACTATGATATCAATTGTTAGGAGACACGGAGATCCCCACCAATGACCTCAAGCACGCCATGAGATCGATTACCTCAAGCACACAAGATGAATACTAAAAGATACAAGAAGAAAAACACACATTATAGTGTGGTTCAGCCCAAACTCGACTTACGTCCACGAAGAGAGAACTTGATAGAGTATTATTAATAAACTTGGCACAATAAAGATCTAACTTTTCCCTTAATTCCACAAGAGTATTCATCTTTCTCTTGAATTTACACTTAGATTACAAGAGTATACCTTCTCTCTATGTAATGTCACCTTGCTCTCTCTTTAACTTGGCTTCTTTATGGCCTTACATTATTGTTCACCACAACTTTAACCTCTCTTCTTCTCCTCCATCTAAATCCTAGGCTAGAATCTTTATTTATAGAGTTTACAACAAATTCTAGTTAAACTATGAGATGATTTTGGCCATCAAATGTTTGAAGAATCTTGATCAATCCTATTAAGAGTTGATCTTTTGATTTAGAAAAATTCTAGACCCTTTAAACTTTAGAAACAAACCTTCATTGAATAGAATCTGAATCATATTCGAACTCTACTAGAAAAGTAAACTCGCACGCGCCTAAGAAGGAAACTACTCACGCTTCATAAACGGTTTGGTTACTCGACTTATCATGTAGATTAGTCGACTAATATCTTTTATTAGCCGACTTATAAAGCCTATAAGTCAACTCCTGTATAATACTTTCTTTCTGTATCTTGTCTAGTCGACTAAGTCGACTAGTCTGAGCATTAGTCGACTAACCTGCTTCACCTTAGTTTGCTTCTTCTACTTCAAGCCATCATCTTCTCCAATCGAATTGGATGTTCTTGGACCATCATCTCCTCTTGAAGACAAGTAAAAACCCTAACAGTTTTGTACACCGTGTATATCAAAAAAAAACATTTTACATCAAATCCAGATAATATCCTATATGTTCCTCTCAAGGTCTTTCAAAAGTTTTCCCTGTTGTATCTTGTCAGATCTTACAGATATCCATAAAAGTGCTTCTCTTTCAGTTTCCTAACAAGCTTCCCCTTCATAACGCATGGCAGGGAAATATGGATGCAATCAAAGGCAGCATTCAGAAATGAATTCGGCGATATCCACACAAGGCTAATGAAGAAGAACTATGAATCAGTTCCCGAATGGTGGTTCCAACTGATCTTATTCTCAATGATTGGACTCGCCATCTTCACCTGCGAAGGCTTTGGTAAACAATTACAGCTCCCTTACTGGGGAGTAGTACTAGCAGCTGCCATGGCCTTTCTCTTCACTCTCCCCATTGGCATTATCACAGCTACAACAAATCACGTAAGTTGATTAAATATTTTCACTGATGGTTAATTTGCAAATTCAGAAAGAAGCTAACTTTGCTAGTGCAAGTTGTTGATTTCAGCCACCAGGGCTGAGTGTGATCACAGAGTTGATCATGGGCTACATTTACCCAGGGAGGCCGCTTGCCAATGTAGCATTTCAGAAATATGGGACTGTGAGCATGTTTCAAGCTCTCGGCTTCCTTGAAGATTTCAAGCTGGGCCACTACATGAAGATTCCACCCAAGTCTATGTTCCTTGTTCAGGTGAAGTATACACTATATGCTTGCATATTTTTCCTTCCTTCAAGCTTTGCTCAAACTTCGTGTCATTGCAAGCCTTGCAGCTAGTCGGAACAACAGTTGCCTCTGCCATCACCTTCGGCACGGCATGGTGGCTTCTAGAGTCTGTGGAGAACATATGTGACGTCAGCAAGTTGCCGGAGGGGAGCCCGTGGACATGCCCCAGATTTGATGTCACTTACAGCGCGTCCATCATATGGGGCGTTGTCGGTCCCCTCCGCATGTTTGGCAAACTCGGCCTCTACGAGGTGATGAACTACTTCTTCCTCATCGGCTTCCTGGCCCCAATCCCAGTATGGATCTCATCGCGCATGTTTCCAAAAAGAAGTGGATCAAGCTCATCAACATGCCAATCATCCTAGGTTCTGCGAGAGGCATGCCTCCGGCTAGGGCTGTGAACTACATGATGTGGTTCTTCGTCGGGATATTCTTCAACTTTGTGGTGTATAGAAAGTTCAGAGGGTGGGGGCGAGGCACACGTACATATTATCAGCAGGCTTAGATGCAGGGGTGGCTTTCATGGTTATATTGATGTATTTGTCACTGCAATCAAACAACATATATGGGATTGCTTGGTGGGGATTGGAATTGGATGATCATTGCCCGTTAGCTAAATGCCCCACTGCCCCTGGGGTTAAAGTTGATAACTGCCCTCTTTTTGAGTGAGATAATTCCAAAGGATTACAGGCAGGGGAGGGAGAGCATACACTTTAGATATGAGTGTTGTTCAAATACTAGTGTCAAGATTGATATTTTCTTTTTACTTTTTTCTATTTACATGAAGTCTTTGTTGGTAATTAGGCCATCCAACAGTCAAATTGGAGCTCCAACCTATTATATATATATATATGAGAAAAATGTATATCAGCCGACGGCTGAGAGACCCTCTCAGCCAGTGGTGACGTGGCACATTGTTAGCCACACTAGAAAGGACGTCCCGCCTATTGAAACAGTTGAAATGACTAAATGCCCCTGCGGTAAAAGACAGTGGATCTGTATAGTTTATTATTTTTTATATTTCTGACGTTAGTCAATATTGTCACAATTATCTTTTATAACTGCGGCCAAACTGCGACCAATTTCATCAAATCACGAAACTAATTTTAATGCTTCTTTATTAATTTTTTTGTTTACTAATTTGAAATTTACTGATTTTGAATATAGTCGCAGTTTACTTTTTTTTGCATGTAATGTATAAATTTTTTTTTTTTTTACATATTGAATGTGGACAAGGACTGCGGCTATGATCGCAGTGCTTAACGAGAGCAAGTTGTTGACGTTTTTTTTTTGCTAGATTAAATGTAATAACGGTGACTAAGAACTGATACTATAATCGCAGTTTACGTATTATTTTATATATTTGTTCTTCACTGTGACTGTTGTCTCAGCCGCCTATAAACTATTAAATTTTTTTTTTTACATATAGCATGCGATCAAGGACTGCGACTATGGTCGCAGTACTCACGACAGCATTTTTTGTGGATGAATTTTTTGCTAAGTTAAATGTAATAACGGTGACTAAGGACTGATACTATAGTCGCAGTTTACGTATGATTTTATATATTTTCTCTTCACTGTAACTGTTGTCTCAGCCGCCTATAAACTACAAATTTTTTTACTTATTGCATGCGAAGTAGGGCTGCGATTATGGTCACAGTGTTTAACGACAGCAGTCGCAGTTTTGTAATTTGTAATATACAGTGAAATATACTGATTTGAGAGGACTGCGATTATGTTCGCAGTATTATCTGTTTATATAGTTTAATTTTAGACTGCGACCATGGTAGCTGTTTTTAACTTTATTGAATGCAAAACGATCAAACTGTTTATGACTGGACAGCAACCGTGGTCGCAGTTTCATATGTAATTATTATATGAGTACTGCGACCATTATCGCAGATAAGATGCAGAAATAATAACTATACGGTATACTTTATATGTATTTTAAAAATATGAAAGATTATTTTACAGATAGAAGTAAATTTTATTTATAACATAATATGATCAGAAAGAGACCTTACAAAAAGAGCATTAAAAGCTCTTAAAAGAAGACAAAATAACGTTGAATATCAGAAGATAAGGAAATCCTAATCCTCGTCGTCATCACCATCATAAGAAGATTCGTCGTCTTCATTCTCCTCGTCTTCCTGTTCATCGCTTATTTCCTCATCATCTTCTTTTTTTGAGGGTTTTTTGGTTCATCGATAAACTCCCAGAATGGATCGTCTCTATCAAGCTCTTCGTCTGATCCGTGTCGAGAAAGCGAGCCTCCAGCATCAGAGGACATGCTTTCATCAAGCATGTCTCTGTCAAGTGGCAGAGGAATAATTTCCTCCTCACTAAGCCCCATGAAAACTTCATCATCCTCATGAAAAGGAGGATCAGTTAAAATATTATTTGATGTAGTGAGATAGTCAAAAGGAGTGAAGTCCAGACTGGTATCAGATTCACTAGAATATCCTGAAGAAAGAGGATCGGGGGGGAATGATTGAAGTTGAAATCTGAGTGTTCAGAGGAAGAAGATGGGGAAGACATGATTCAAGAATGAATTATTTTCTGGAAGTTTTTGAAATCAAATTGAAAAGGAAGAGCAAAAATATAGTTTTTAGATATGAGATAATATATTAGTTACAAGCACTATATAAAGGTCAATAATGTGAAAGAACATGAATAGTAATAATAATTGTTATAGGTAACGGTTGAGTATTGGAAGAAGTGGTAAAAAAATTTTAAATATTTAATTGAAGAGTTATGGCGGGAGAATCCAAAAAGTTCCTTTTTTCAGAGGTTTACTACGTGAAGTACAAATTAACTTTTTATAGAATGTTTTTCCTATATCTTTAGATTACGTATGGTGCACATCTTTCCTTATCGAGATTAATATTAGTGCATCTCTTTTTTCGAGACTGTTGTTGTATCACGGTAGATAGAATATTAATTACTTCATTTATTTCAGTATAATTAATATAGTATTTTATAAGATGTGATATACGCGAACTGATCTCAGGGTCGCATGGCTAATCTACTTTGTAAAATTATCAAAATCTGTTACAGTGCTGAAAAAAAGATTGCGACCAAAGTCGCAGTGCTGAAAAAAAGATTGCGACTTTGGTCGCTGTGCTGAACGAGGTCGCAGTGCTGAACGATAGCATGTTTCGCCTGTTATTTTTATGCGAATAAGGAATGCGACTAGGGTCACAACGTGATATAAAATTGAAAGTTATATTATATTAAGTCTGCGACCATGGACGCAGTGATAGAAAGTGCGACCATGGACGCAGTGATAACAATAGTTTTTTTATGTTTCAAACATGTTTTTTACTTTTCAATGATGCTGTTTATTTCACATTATCTTGATCCAAATTTTTTCTATTATAATTTCGATGTAGTAGAATTAGGAATTTTATAACTGTAGATATATTCAACTGAAAATTCTTTAGGTAAATTTTGTTTGTGGATGAGTTTATGCTAGCTTAGAAGTAAAAAAGGGGTATTTTTGTCAATTTGATTCACGGTTCTTTAGGCGGGATTTTTTTGATTTTTTTGGCGCCTACACTTTGCGGCCGATATGTGACATATATTCAGCCACGTCACCGCCGGCTGAAAAACTCTCTCAGCCGTCGGCTGAGGTACAGTAACCCATATATATATATATATATATATATATATATATATATATATATATATATATATATAATGAGAGAAGGGAACGAAAGGTTTTCGGTGTGAATCTGTAATAACCAACAGAGAGATAAATTTCTAAATACCAAAATATGAGGAGTATATATCTAAATAAACCTTTATTTCATTCAGATAGACCTATCATCATCTTATTCTTTTTCCATCAAGATAGGTTCAGTTATGAAGCAACACTTTACAATTATTTTACAAGGTTTTGTGACCAACTCTCTGCTAAATTTCATCAAATTAGACCCAGAAAGTAAAACAGAAAAATATATGACATTCTTAAGTGCAGGCTTTTCTCACATTTCTTTGCTCGATTTCTTTATACGTTTGTTTGTTTGTTTTGTTCCATAGTTGAAAAAGTTCAGGACATAACAATAAAACATCAGAGCATAATAACCAAAAAACATCAGAGCGAAATAAGCAAATAAGAGCTACATATTCAGGTGTGCCTCAAATATGTTATAATGGCAAGTATAGAAACAGGTGAACTATAGAGGCCCCGTGACATGGTTCTTGGACTCTCTCCATCAGACCTTGGCAAAGCTTGGATTAGAACTTTTGTCGAACAGCTTATTTATGAGTTTGTAGGATAGTAGTTATTGAAACTGACAACAAAATATGTAAAAAAAATTACTACAAAAAGTTGACTTACGTTGAGTCGACAAATAGAGATAAATATGTACTGTAATACATCTTGGGTTGCAAACAAATCAGATATGGATTGGATATTGCTTCCAATTTTCGGGTATAGGTACTATCGTGTTTAAAATTTTATATCTGTATGCACCAATATAGTGTTTAGGATTTTGTCTTATTTTCAAGAGGAGATGATGGTCCAAGAAGAACTAATCGAGTTAGAGAAGATGATGACTTAAAGCAGGAGCAACTAACAAGTTAGTCGACTATAAGATTATTAGTCGACGAATATACAAAACTAGTCGACTATATAGTTGACTAGGCAAGAAACAGAGAAGGAGCAGTTTACAGTAGTCGACTATATAAGAGTATTAGTTGACTAATTTCAAGAATTAGTCGACTAATCATATGGCCTAGTCAACTAATAGCGGCGTTTCTGATACAGAATCAGTTTACTTTTCAGGTGCAGTTTTTTTTTTGGTGGAGTACGAATAGGACCATTTTCTATTCAGTGAAGGATTTGTTTCTAAAGAATAAAGAGTCTAGAATTCCTTGAGATCAAGAAGATCAACTCCTTGTAGGATTGATCAAGATTCTTCAAGCATCTATGGGCAAGATCATCTCATAGTCCAAATAGAAGTTATTTTGTAAAATTCTATAAATGAAGGTTGTAACTGATTGTACTCCAAAATTGCATTTTTATCATGACTTTTACACATTTATCCTTGATCATTCCTTTATTAATTAATGTTATTAACCCTTTTTTGATTATGGTGTGTAGTTACTTAAATGGGAGGATAAAGATACAAGAAGCTTCATTTTATCCCTAATCCTATCTAAAGTTTGATTTTAAATTAAATTGAATCTAAAGGAGGAAAGGATTAATCTTCATCTCCTATTCAAGTTCAAATTCAGAAGATAAAGTCCTAGAAGATGAAGGGGATAAAGCTAATTCTACAAGGAATAAGGAGGATAATTCAAATTAAATGGAGTTCAAAATCAATTCAGACTCGGATTCAGACTGTACACGTTTTAGTATTCCGATCATAACTTTTACTGCAGATATTCAAATCTGATGATTTAAGATGCTACAGAAAGAAGACGTGAAAGACTACAATTCATCTGTTTATCACTCTGTCAAATTCAGCCGTCTAATGAATCATATTCAGAAAATAACACGCTGACTTGCTGCAGGACTGAATTCCTTATTGAATTATGAAACCTTCTAATTTGTATCCTATTGTGATTAGATTTGAGGCCGATTTAAAGAGCTGAAATCTCTCATTATGAGGATCTCTACATCAGAGATCATAACTTAGGATTTTTCTTTTAGTCTCTTCTCCAAATTTCTTTTGTATTTTAGTTCTATTTGTGAGAAGGAGAAGCGATTGTAATTCGAGGTGACAGATCAATACAAGGTGCTTTCTTTCTTTTCATATCTCTTTTGTTATTTATTTTATTTTTGCTTTTTCTTATTTTTTATTTCTTACTTTCTTTTATGAGTAGCTAGATTTTTCTCATGGCTTGCTAAGACGTCACCACCATCACATCTAATGTCTAGTAGATAACCAGATTAGATCATATACATGCCTACTCCAATCTTTATTCTTGAAGACTCATTAGGATAAGCAACTAGTTTAAACACTTTTTTATTGTTCTTCTTAATCTATACTTGATAAATATCTTGATATTTTAATGTTCAACTTTAATAAGTGTTAGGGTTAAAGATTTACTTATACTTACTAATGATCTTTCTTACTTTATACTTGACTGACAATCTTGATATTGTAATGTTAAATCTTGGTTAGTGCTATTTCAACTCGTATCCTAGTTTTCCTCCTATGTATCTTACTTGATTTTGAGGTAGAATATCATGTTTAGGATTTAAAGTGAAGTAATTATCTATCTAGCATTAGCATGTATGGTGGTTGATTATTAGTAAGCTGTGAACCTTTCTTTTATTTTGTTTCTTTATTCACATACAATCCATCCCTCTTTTCCATGTTCTTTAAACAGAGAAGATAAAAAGAAGACAATATTACCGAAAAGCTTTCATCGCATCTCTTACTGAGGTTCGACCCGTTTAGCTCTTACTATAGCGGTTAAATTGCAAAGATTCAGAGTTTAAACCAATCACATATACTTTTCATATTTTTTGTACTCTGTTTTGTGCAATCAAATTTTGGCGCCGTTGCTGGGGAGGGAACGGTATACGTTATTTTCTAACTAAATTCTTCTCTGTTTGTGTGAAAATTATAAAAAAAAAATATTCCCCATGGCTTATCTAAATTCATTTGGTTACAATTCATTTGATAGGTCAAAATCACCTTTCCAACAACCATCTTCATATACGCCTTTTTCCAAACCTATAGAAGAACAATCTGATTGGAAAAGAAGATAAAAATCTTAGAAGATTTCGAGCGACGAATTCATATTTTGGAAGACTCTCGATCCATTTAAAGGTCTCAAACCCTAAATTCATACATGATTCAAAACCAAAATGATTACATCCATTATCTCGATAGGTTAGAAGCACAACTGGATCGTTTGGAAAACATTGAAAATGTTAGGACTGAGGAAACTCTACCTAACACCTTTTTGACCATCTTTGATTCACCCAGCCCTATTGACGAGACAAACGAATCATGGTGTCTTGAAGACCTTGATCAAGATTCAATTTCATCGCACCAACGTGAACTTGATCAATCCCAACCCTTGGACAAATTGGTAAGTTTTAACTTCAATGAGATTGAACTTGATTGTGAATACGAACCCGATCCTCAACTCTGTGATTTAATTTCAAACTTTGAATCTATGTTAACTCCGGTGTCTTTACCCAAGTTGGAGCCAATTTTCGAGCCAACATTAATTCCAGTACCTATATATTATGAAATTGGATCACCTATTTCGGATAGTCACGTTCGTTTAATGGATAATAAATACGAGCTTAAATTCTTTGATTTGGATACCACTTTTGAACTAAACCCGACTCTCGAAGCTAAATTTAATTTTCCTGAGCCGGTATTAGTTCCCAATCTTATCATTTTTAAGCCCAAATCAATTCCTTCATCAAGTCAAATTCTATTATTGGACCAAGGTGTAAACAATGATGACCATGAGAAAGAGGTAATAAAATGTGGGTTTCTTGATGATCCACAATATTTAGATTTGGTAGCAATGCTTGGCCCAATCCGGCCACCACCGGAACCACCACCTTGACGTCACATTTTGCCTTCCCTTTCTTCTTTTTCGTGCATACATGCATTCATTCATACATTGAGGATAATGCATGAGATAAGTGTGGGGGAGGGTTTACTAACATACTAACATAGGTAGATGCTAACAATTTTTTAAAAAAAAAACTTTTTGAAAAGAAAATAATATTTTGATTTATTTTTGTAAGAAATTAAGTTAATTTTAAGGAATAGGAAAATCATAATTAGGATTTCTTAACACTTGGTCAAAATAAATATTATTTGTTTGATTTTTAGTTTTAGGAGAAAATTTGAAAAAGTAATTTAGTCTTGATATCTTTACCTTGATGAAATATGCATGCTTTATACACTTACACACTTGGGATTCAAAATAAAAACTCTTGTGTCTTAGAAATATATATATATATATATAATAAATAAATCTAATTATTGATTAGTTAAGTACTTTGGCCTAAGAAAGCCTGGTACTTACGTGAAAGGTAATTAGATAAGTTTGAAAATATATATATATATAAATATATTATATGTATTAACACATCTAATAATTAATTAGTTAGGTATTAGGGTCTCAAGAAGCTTTATTACTTACACAAAAGAAAATTAGATGAGTTATACATATTTAAAAAAATAAAAGAAAAAAAGAAAAAAAGAAGTGCTTAAAGGACAACGAAGTGGTAATACACCGAACTTCTGCAAAAAAAAAATTATATATATTAATATACAAGGTATAAGAGTTGAATTTTAAGAATCCTAAGTAAAAAAAATTCGCATTCACAAAGGTGCATATGATTTAGGGTAAAATAAAAGACTAAGTGAGAAATTCAGTTTTAATCCTAACCTAAATTGATGATAAATATTTACATCAAGATTAAGTATAGGAATGAATAATTTGGTGATCCTAAGACTTATAGATTACTTGATTTCCTCAAAGATACTTCAAATATTTTCTCTCTTTCAAAATGGTATTTCAAAAATACTAACATTTTATTTTTCTTTCTTTATGAATTTTGTGGGTGTAATTCACTGAAAACCCTCACGAGACAACACTCGTCCTCTAGGGTAACCTAGAGGTTTAACGGTTTGTTGCACGTGCTAAGTGCAATCGTGATTCCTACGAAAGTAAGTTAGGTTAGATCAAATTAGTTTCTAACATTTAGTTTTGCTCGAGGACGATCAAAAGATAAGTGTGGAGGTGTGATTGTACTCCAAAATTGCATTTTTATCATCACTTTTACACATATCCTTGATCATTCCTTTATTAATTAATGCTATTAACCCCTTTTTTGATTATGGTGTGTAGTTACTTAAATGAGAGGATAAAGATACAAGAAGCTTCATTTTATCCCTAATCCTATCTAAAGTTTGATTTCCCTAATCCTATCTAAAGTTTGATTTTAAATTAAATTGAATCTAAAGGAGGAAAGGATTAATCATCATCTCCTATTCAAGTTCAAATTCAGAAGATAAAGTCCTAAAAAATGAAGGGGATAAAGTTAATTCTACAAGGAATAAGGAGGATAATTCAAATTAAATGGAGTTCAAAATCAATTCAGACTCGGATTCAGACTGTACATGTTTTAGTATTCCGATCATAACTTTTGCTACAGATATTCAAATCTGATGATTCAAGATGCTACAGAAAGAAGACGTGAAGGAATACAATTCATCTGTTTATCACTCTGTCAAATTCAGCCGTCTCATGAGTCATATTCAGAAAACAACACGGTGACTTGCTGCAGGACTGAATTCCTTATTGAATTATGAAACCTTCTAATTTGTATCCTATTGTGATTAGATTTGAGGCCTATTTAAAGAGCTGAAATCTCTCATTATGAGGATCTCTACATCAGAGATCATAACTTAAGATTTTTTTTTTAGTCTCTTCTCCAAATTTCTTTTGTATTTTAGTTCTATTTGTGAGAAGGAGAAGCCATTGTAATTCGAGGTGACAGATCAATACAAGGTGCTTTCTTTCTTTTCATATCTCTTTTGATATTTACTTTATTTTTGCTTTTCTTATTTTTTATTTCTTACTTTCTTTTATGAGTAGCTAGATTTTTCTCATGGCTTGCTAAGACGTCACCACCATCACATCTAATGTCTAGTAGATAACCAGATTAGATCATATACATGCCTACTCCAATCTTTATTCTTGAAGACTCATTAGGATAAGCAACTAGTTTAAACACTTTTTTATTGTTCTTCTTAATCTATACTTGATAAATATCTTGATATTTTAATGTTCAACTTTAATAAGTGTTAGGGTTAAAGATTTACTTGTACATTTCTAATGATCTTTCTTACTTTATACTTGACTGACAATCTTGATATTGTAATGTTACATCTTGGTTAGTGCTATTTCAACCCGTATTCTAGTTTTCCTCCTATGTATCTTACTTGATTTTGAGGTAGAATATCATGTTTAGGATTTAAAGTGAAGTAATTATCTATCTAGCATTAGCATGTACGGTGGTTGATTATTAGTAAGCTGTGAACCTTTCTTTTAGTTTGTTTCTTTATCCACATACAATCCATCCCCTCTTTTCCATGTTCTTTAAACAGAGAAGATAAAAAGAAGACAATAGTACCGAAAAGCTTTCATCGCATCTCTCCCTAAAGTTCGACCCGTTTAGCTCTTACTATAGCGGTTAAATTGCAAAGATTCAGAGTTTAAACCAATCACATATACTTTTCATATTCTTTTTACTCTGTTTTGTGCAATCAGTAACTCAGCATTGATCTCAATCTAATCTCAAGGAGAAAAGGTGGAGAACGCTAAGGAGATCAGAAGAAAGCTAAGAAAGAGAGGAGCAATGTGAAGATACATAAAGATAAGATAATACTCATGTAATCTAGGTCAAGATTAAGGAGGAAGGTGATTACTTTTGTTACATCAAGAGGAATGTTAGATCGCTTTGTATCAAGTTATTAATAAAGCTCTCTCAAGTTCTCTCCTCGTTGACGTAGGCCAAGTTTGGGCCGAACCACGTTAAATTTTTGTGTTCTTTGTTATTTCTCTTTCGTATAGGTATTACTAATTTGCTTTACAACAATTTTTCTTTTGCAAGTATTGATTATATTGCCAAGTTTCGCAAACATCGCTCCTAGGAGTAATAATTGGTATTAGAACGCCGATTTGTTACAATAATTGGTATCAGAGCTAAAGGTTAAAGAAGGGCAATATGTTGAAAATAGGAAGTTCGACGATAAAATTTGAGGTAGAGAAGTTCAATGGCAAAGAAAACTTCGGCTTATGACAAAAGAGGATGAAGGCGTTGCTGGTGCAACAGGGTCTTCATAACACCTTATAGGGTAAGTCATCAAAACTTGCAGGTACGTCAGATGAGGATTGGAAGGAGATGGATCTAAAGACGGTAAGCACGATCCAACTATGTTTCGCAAACAAAGCGATATACAGTGTGATGGATGAAGAAATGATTGCAAGATTGTGGTTAAGGTTAAGGTTAAAAACATTGTATATGATGAAAACCCTCTCTAATAAGCTGTATCTCAAGAAAAAACTATATGGGTTATGCATGAATGAATGGGCAGCGGTGTTAGAGCACCTAAACTTCTTCAAAAAGGTTATTTGCGAGCTTCTACCTGTTGATATCAAAATTGACGAGGAGGATAAGGCGTTGATACTTCTCAGTTTGCTTCCACAGTCATATGATCAAATCATCACCACCATGCCTACGATAATAAAACTCTCATCTTTGAGAAGGTCACACCAACTCTCTTATCTAATGAGATTAGAAAAAGGCCAAATTAAGAGGAGCAGACATGATCAAGTTTGATGGTAACGGGAAGGAAAGGAAGAGGAGAAGGATAGAACATCTCGTAAAAAGCGTGTCACTTTTGTCACAAGGAAGTTCATTGGAAGAATGACTGCAAACATCAGTAAGAGTGGTTGAAGAAGAAGGGGCAAGCTGTGGAGGTAGACGTAGCATTGAGTGGTATAGAGGACACTGAAGTATTAATGGCTTCCTACATAGATAACACTTCTCAAGGTAAAAGCTGAATAATTGATTTGGGTAGTACGGTTCATGTATGTTCCTAAAAAGAGCAGTTCAACTCCTTCATTGCAAAGGAGGAAAGGACTGTCAAGATGGTGGATGGCTCAGATTGCAAGGTCATCGACACTAGGACAGTCAAGGTTACAGAAAGAGATGGGACAGTACGTGCTCTGGAGGCGGTCTGATATGTCCCAGAGGCATGACACAATCTAATATCCATAGGATTGCTTAACAAAAAAGGATGTCGGATCCAAGTGCAATAAGGCGTCGTCACAGTTGGACAAGGAGATAGGATAATCCTGGAAGGAGAGAAGTGTGAAGAGTTATGTAAGCTGAAGGGAGAAAACTCAGTTAAAGGTAGAGTTTCAGGGATAAAATTGGAAGGAATCTCGTCGCGCGATGAAGCTTCAAGGAAGACTGCAACGGGACGTAAACTGAGTCAAAGTGTGGCGGAAAGGAGAAAGGGTGCACTAGGCAAGGCTCGAGATGGCCAAGTCATGGCGATAAATCAGCCAAAGGTCCCAGGAAGAGGGAATAAGAGTTAAAGGCTTCACAGCACAGTTACAACCAAAGAAAAAATCAAGATAGTAATCTAAATCTCAAGGTGTTTTACTAAAGGCTTGAAAAGCAAGTGAAAGTGGAGATTGTTATGATTTTGCCTTGTTTTCAAGAGGAGATGAAGATTGAAGAAGATTCAATCGAGTTGCAGAAGACGATGGTCTGAAGCAGGAAAAACATAACCAAGGTGGAATAAGTTAGTCGACTAAAGATTATTAGCCGACAAATACAAAACTAGTCGACTATATAGTCGACTATATAGTCGACTAGGAAAGAAACAGAGAAGGAGCAGTTTACAGTAGTCGATTATACAAGAGTATTAGTCGACTAATTTCAGGAATTAGTGGACTAATCATATGGCCTAGTCGACTAATAGCAGCATTTCTGAAGCAGAATCAGTTTCCTTTTTAGGTGCAAGTTTTCTTTTTTGATGGAGTGCGAATAGGACTCCTTATCTATTCAATGAAGGGTTTGTTTCTAAAGATTAAAGGGTATAGAATTCCTCTAGATCAAGGAGATCAACTCCTAATAGGATTGATCAAGATTCTTCAAGTATTCAATGGTTAAGATCATCTTATAGTACAAATAGGAGTTGTTTTTTAAAATTCTATAAATAAAGATTAACCTAGTATTGATCTCAATCTAATCTCAAGGAGAAAAAGGTGAACACCAAGAAGATCAGAAGGAAGCCAAGAAAGAGCAGAGCAAGGAGAACGTGCATAAAGATAAGGTAATACTCTTATAATCTAGGTCTAAATTAAAGAGGAAGGTGAATACTCTTGTTGCATCAAGAGGAAGGTTAGATCTATGTGTATCAAGTTATTAATAAAGCTCTCTCAAGTTCTCACCCTATGGACGTGGGCCAAGTTTGGACAAATCATGTTAAATCCTTGTATTCTTTCTTATTGCTCTTTTGTCTAGGTTTTGGTAGTTTGCTTTACAACAGTTTTCTTTTACAAGTACTGATTATATTGTCAAGTTTTATTGATCGGTTGCTAATATTGTACATTCATTATCATATTCTCATACTTATTATAAAATAAACTCTACTTTTTCCTAATTATTGTTTAATTTATTTGCAGGCCCATTCCTAAAAGAGAGGGAAGAGAAATGAGCCCAAAAGCCCATCAAATTCTGATTTAAAGTAGAATTAATTCAAAGTCAGTAAATCAAGGCAGATCGGTCAGTTCAGATCGGTTGAAAACAAGTTAGAACAAATCCCTACAAATCAATCGGTTGAAGCCAAAGATCAAGGCCATTTCGTCAAAATCCCGACTTAAACTGCAAATCCAGCTGAAGATAAATACAAATCGAGAAGTCGGGGAGTACCACCAAAGGGTGTGGCCACTTGGCCACACCCTGGCCCCGGAAACGCGGTCAAAGCCACGTTTTCGCGGCTTGGTTAGTGAGTTAGGGGAGCGTTTGCTACCCCTATCTTTTTACACTCTCATAGGTTGGGTTTTGCCTATAAATACAGGGATTTTCAGAGCATACGAGGAATGACCAAGCAGAGAGTAGAACTTAGGCTAATTTGTAGTTTGTAACTTAGGTTTTTATTTTCTTTCATTTAATTTTTATTTTCTTTATGTAACTGAGAGGAGAGGATACTTTCATGGAGGAATGAGAGCAAGCTTGTACTGCAGGTGACACCGGTGTAAGTGATCTCTTCTTCTATTATTATTTGAATTGAACAAAGTTACTTTTTCTTCTTTACTCTTGTTTTCGTTTATTCTCCTCTAATGTGTTGCAATTCAAGTGAATCTGATAGCCTCGAGACTGCTTCGCCATTGCAAGTGCCCTTGATGGCCTATGGTGATGAACAACCATTCTCTTGTTAGTATAGCTCGCCCCTTTATTTTATAGTGTAAATTGAGAATGGGAAAGATCCTACACGCCATGCTTGATTGCCTTCAAAGATAAGATAAGTCGTAGCTACGAATCCAAGGAGTATGAGCACAAAAGGGGTAAGTAACTTTTAGTTTCTTTCTTTTCTTTTAATTCTGTAGTATAGAACACCACAATCTACCACTTCTTTCATCATTCCTTTTCCATTTCTTTGTACATATCATTTCTAGTTTTTCTATCTTCTTAATCTACCATCTTCTTCCTCTACATTTTTTCTTTTTCTTTTAAAGAACTAAAGAAGAACTTTAACCATACTTTGTAGCTTAAAAGAACACTTACTAAAAAACTTCCATCGCTAGTCCCTCCTTATAGATCACAACCGCATAGCCGCTTGCTATAGCAGTAGAATTGAGCACCTTGCACTATTGTTATAAAAGTTTTGAATTTTGTATTTGAGTGCAGGTTTTAACTGAATCAAAATTTTGGCGCCGTTGCCGGGGAGGGACGGTAAGTTATTCTCTTTTTAGATTTACATTTTTGGTTAACTTTCTTTTTGTTCTTAGTGTACAGGTTTGACAACAAGGAATTTTTGCTACAGTGGACATATAAGTGGCCTTGAACTCTGCTCAAGAAAGAAGAGCCAAGAAACCCTCAGATTTGCTACATTCCTGTGACAATCTGAGTGAACTACTAACCTGTATTTTTTTTTTGCAGGTTGGCTGTAGTGTAAAGTTTAATATCTATAGTTATCTATTTCCTTATTTGTCTCACTGTATTTACTTTCTAACCTCAACAGTAAAATGATGTTTGTTAAATGTTAAAAATGGTTTAGACTTTACATTTAGGCACGTGTCTAATTCGTTTACATTTTACAATACTGTTGAAGAGTCCTAGAGAAAAAGGTACGTTTGTATGGCATATAGTTTAGGAAACATTCTTGAGTGATTATTTGCTTATTGAATGTTACTTTTCTTTATCCTGCACACTTTGCACAATCAATCTTAAGGGTTTGTCCTATAAACAAGATAAGGTGGGGAAGTCATTACCCTCGCTTAGCCCTCAAATAATCTCCGCACTCACTATCCCAAGCCTAACTAAAAATGAGTAGACGTTGGCCCTAGGGACATCTCGGACTCAATTAGGAGATTATCCTAAGGAGGAAGGTGTTAGAATTTGACTCCTGCCAAATCAATGTTTAAGGAAAGAGATTGAGGGGCGAAACCCGAAGGCTGGTGGTTTGGCTTAATTAGGCCCGTCGCTTTTGCGCGGATACCTCCCACCAATCTTGCCCTAACTTGGCTGATTAGCTTGTGGTCAAAGTCTGTATTATACCTCCCGTGGACAGTCGAATCAGTTAGGAGTCGTCTAGGTCAAAGGTCTACCCTAACTTAGTTTAAAATTTTTTATTTTTTTATTTATTTGCTTATTTGTTTGTTTTTATTTTTTTGTGTTTGACATTTCTTGTGTAATATGGCTTATAATAACAATTTTTTCAATTTTAATGGTAATCCATATTACACACCAACCTCTTTTTCGGATATTACCAACCCGGTATATCATAACTTTAACCAACCTAGTGTGCCAGATTGGTCTTATCCGAATCAATATAACTCATACCCCCAATCTTATAACCATAGTTTCCAGAATAATTTCAACTCTTCAAAGAGTCAATGGGGATTCACCTCCCTTCAGTCCAATTTTCAACCAATTTGTCCTCCTTATCCACCTTGTCCACAATATTTTCAAGATTCATACTCAGTTCCACCAGTCCAAAATAGAAACCATCAATTTTGAAAATGAGTATGCGTGAGTCCAAACAACAATCACAAAATCTGATGGACTCACAATTTCACCACCATTTTCAAAACAACACTTCATCTTTTCAAGACGAATCGCAACAAAACGATGAATAATCAACTATGAAAAGATGCTTGAAGCCATGACTCAGGCTCAAAATGCTCGTAATCATGACAAAGATATGATGGTCCAAACTTTACGTTCTCACCGTTTGACCATTTCTGCTGTCCCTAACCATTCTGTTAGAGCCGAAGAGTCATGTTGTTTTGGAAAACAAGATTCCATTTTAGCACAATCAATTGAACTTGCCCAAACTCTAATTTTGAAAATGACATTGACAGTTTGGCAAGTTATTTCTTTCCTGAAATAGAACTTGAGAATGAATATGATCCTGAACCTCAACTTAGTGATTCAATTCTACTTTCTGATTCAATAATCACTCCGGCATCTTCACCTGATTTTAATCTTTTTCCCGAGTCAACATTAGATCCTGTGCCAATTCATAATGAAATTGAATCACCCATCTTTGATGATCATCATATTGAACTTGACCAATTTTATACTTTTGAAAGTCCGATTGATAAATTGGCAAGTTCTTATTTTATGAAATTGAACTCAATGAGAAATGTGACCTAGATTCTCAAATTTGTGATCCAGTTCAAATTCCCGAATCAATATTGACTCCTGTTTTGTTACCCGACTTGAGTAATATTTTAGAGTCAGTTTTGATTTCCACACCTGTCATTCTTGAACTTGAATCTCCAATATTAAGTCACATTCCATTGTGGGAAAATGAATGTGGACTTGAGTTTCAACTTCTTGATTTGGACCCACTTCCTGAACCTATCTCGACTCCTAAACCTTTATTTGACTTAAGTCACTTTCCTGAGTCGGTATTAGTTCCCGTAATTCCTAAGTCCAAGTCAATCATTCTATCTTTTCACACTCCATTTTGGGACAAGGCGGTTGACAAAATTGACTCCGAAATTAATTATGAAATTTGAAAATTAGATGGGGTTAAATTTTTAATAAAAACTGTTCATATATACATCATTTTAGTGGGTTATATAAGAGAGATTTCTGGTGGGTTCCTCCGAACTCCACGAAAAGTCGATTGGGCCGAATTTCGTGGACCAATCAGACCACCACCGGAACCACCACCTTAAGGTCGTATTTTCCTTCCCTTCTTCTTTTTCATGCATCCATACATTAATTCATACATTGAGGACAATGCATGAGATAGGTGTAAGGGAGGGATCTAACACAGCTTAGGTTTTTTAATTAAAAAATAAAAAAATTTACATTTTCTTTACTTTTAAAAAACTTTTTGAAAATAGAAACAATATTTTGACATATTTTTGTAAGAAAATAAGTCAATTTTAAGGAATAGAAAAATCAAAATTAGGATTTCTTATACTTGGTCAAAATAAGATTATTTGTTTGATTTTTAGGGGTTGGAAGATAATTTGTCAAAGTAATTTAGTCTTGGTCTTTACCTTGATGAAATATGCACACTTCATACACTTACACACTTAGGGTTCAAAAACGAAGATTCTTATGCCTTAAAAAATATATATATATATATATATAAAATAAACAAATCTAATTATTGATTAGCTAGGTGCTTTGGCCTAAGCAAGCCTTAGTATTTATGCGAAAGATGATTAGATAAGTTTGAGAGAAATATATATATATATATATATATATATATATATATATATATATATCCTCTGATTAAGCTGGGTATTTGTGCCTAATAAAGCATAATTATTCACGCCTAAAAGTGGTTCATATAACAAAATTCTTAGTTTTGTGGCCTTGTTTGCTCGAGTTCTTAAGTCCTTGGGGTGTTTTCTCACCCGGTGCCCTAAGACCGTTTGGTTTGGGAGTCAACGATTAAAGGCTCGTTACATGGGCAGATTAGAAAGCCTAATAGAACTAAGGAACAATACTACCAAATATATATATATATATAAATAAGGCATAAGAGTTAGAGTTAAAGAATCCTTAGTCAAAATTTTCACGGTCACAAAATGCATATGACTTAGGGTAAAGTAATAGACTAGATGAGAGTACAATTTGACTCCTTACTTTGATTAATAACAAATTTTTTAATAGAGACTAAATTTAGGAATGAAAAATTCAGTTTTCCTATAACTTATAGATTACTTAAAACTTACAAGAATATTTCAAATATTTTTCTTTCAAAATGTGTTTTCAAAATACTAATTTTTTTCTCTTTCTTTACGGATTTTGTGGGTGTAATCCACTGAAAACCCTCACGAGACAAAACTCGTCCTCTAGGGAAACCTAGAGGTTTAACAGCTTGTTGCACAAGCTCAGTGCAATCGCGTGACTTGCGAAAGTGGTCTAATAATTTTTTGTTTCGCTCGCCGAGGGCTCTGTGAACCATCCTCAGGAGCTTGAGGTCGTTGGGCTCTTTTTCAAGGCACCGATACCCAAAGGACCGACACCAGCTGCGTCACCCTCGGAATCCTCAGAAATGACGAAGTAGCTAGCCTGTCACCCTCCTTATAGGTAAACAGAGGATCGTAATTACTCCCCTATTCTCCCGCGGCTTCAGCTCCTACATCACAAAGTTAAACGAGTGAGCTACATGAGATAAGAAAATATATATATACATGTGTATATATACGTGTTGCAAAAATGGAATTGGTCTTACCCAGGCAGGAAATAGCTTTGTCAGTTGCTTGTTTCTGTGCCGATAGCTTGATAACTAATGGGGCAGGAGGAGGAGCAACTGCAGCTGATTCACCCTCTGCAATAACAGTAAGAGTGTAGCAACGAGATTTCTTTACTACCCTGTTCCTAGGGGATCCACCTTGCAGCTCCCGCTTGAAGTGGACGTCAGGATCTTCTTCCTCCATCTCTTCCACTTCCACGTCTTCCGTAGGGACCGTGCCTACCCCGCCAGAAGCATCTGCTGGAGCCTCAGCATCTGTAACTTCTTCAAAGCGAGGGCTTTCTGCGTCCGAAGTCTCACTGTCGGCGGTGGCAATAAACTCTGAAATGCCTGACACCCGGACTCTTTTGCCCCCACCTTTCTCGGTGACTTTCTGTTTCAGTCGCTGGGAGATCCACTTCAAGCCAAAGGAGTTAATAGCAAATCCGGTTGGCGCGGAGCTTGAAGTTTTGTACCATTGGTAGAACCCAAAGTCATCAGTAGGTTTGGGGTCCCCAACGGGATGCACAGCCGTGCCTCGATACAAGGTTAGTGTTCGGATTGCCAACATAGAGTTGGTCATACCCGATCTGACGAGCAAATCGGCTGGGGACGTACGGCTCCAAATAGCAGGTATCCCCGCTTCTGTACACCAGGTGAGAAAGCCGGATGCTAACCAGCCATTCGAAGATTCCCCAGCTTAGCGACGTTTTTTCATCCCCAACATCCTTGAATTCCTCGCCATATCCCGCATCGCGGATGTAGGGGAAGCACCGGAAGAGACTATTCACATCGTGCCGGCACAACAGCTTGCGGACCGCAGCAACGTAGGTCCGTGACCACGGGGATCCCTCAAATCGGCGAAGGTGCACTAACCGAACACCCTCTGGAGGCTCTTCACCAGCTTGAATAATTGCTGGATAGTGAAGAGCGAACCATACCATCAAGTAAGCATATGACAATCTAATCTTGGGGTTCGGTCCATCACGGGGTAAGATCGTCCCTTTTTCCCTCTTTGTTGCCGGTGGTCTGCAGAAAGCCTTCGTCAATGCACGAAGACCTCGCTGAATACATCATACCATCGCCGGAAGAAGTCCAAGAGAGCGACCGTATACCAGACGAATGACCGGCAATAAGACAGTGGGGAGGATGACATCGCTAGAAGGAGATGACACCACACATCTCTTCAATCAAACCGATAAAAACCCAGCCAAAAGTGCTTTCTGGGACATTGGTTGACGGGCCTGATGATGAAAGCTCCTGAGAATGTCACCCTTCTCATAGATGCCATCATCTTCTTCCAGAACGATATCTCCCTAGGCATGCTCTTTCATCCTCCAGAAGATATCTTCGTCTGCAATCCCGCAGTGAGCCGCTTCGGGGGCATCCTCCAGGTTGGGGAACAGATAACTTCTCCAGCTCTTCGAACTGCTCGAAGCTCCCTTAGGATTGCCGTGCATGCTCGAGCAGATGTAGAAATGGCACATCAACTCATGATAAGTCTCGAACAAAGCGGGCTCCTGTTTTTCCAAAAGCACCAATTCCGCTTCGCATGGGAAATATTCTTCATAAGGGAGATAGCCTATTGGCAAAGCAGAGACTTCCTACATCTCATGCAAAGCCATGCCCAACTCGCCTACGGGAGTAAAGAAAGTCCCTGTAGCTGGACAGTATAACTCAAAGATGGCGTAGAAGTTCGCTACACTCATCTGAATGCCATAACAGGTTGCTCTGACAGCCTCATAGAGTCCCAGCCTCTCCAAATCCTCCTCAAAATGGGCCAGGACATATAGGATCAAATCCCTCCACCAGGCCTGGGAGGATGAATCCAGTCTGGAGTTCTGAAATCAGTTGCTGGGTAGTTACCATTCACCCTAAAGAACTGATTTTCAAAGGTTTGAGCCATAGCTGGATTTTCCCCTACCTGGATGTCTTGGAGAACATTTCCGGTGTGAAGACCCAATATGCAGCGAGCGGGACCTGCCCTTGTATAACCAGGAGATGCAGCTATCAAAATACCCACATGGACTGAGTCAGTAGTTCGGGTCACCTGCCATTTAATCTTCCTAGGCCTCGTCATGCATTGGACGAAGGATAGTGAGAAATGGCGCTTGTTGGACGGGAGGTAATAGTTCTCGCTAGTCAAATTAAAGATCCACTGCCCTTCCCCGGCCAGCAGCTGATGATCAGTGTCAAGCGCTGCATCCCCAAACATGAAGCCGGGCTTCCGATAAATCTTTCGGTCGCAGTTCTCTAGAGGAGAAATAGTCAGAATACTCCTCATTATACGCTGATCCCCGGTGTGGATCAGGGCATCACGACCAGGAGTACCCCGCTTACTGAACAACGAAACTTGCCCCTGAAATTGTAGGCTAACATTTCCATCCAGTCCCCTGGCCGATCCGAAGAGGCTATTCAAGTGTTCCGGAGTATAATGGACTGCAGAAACAAGAAAGAAGAAACTATATTAGTCCATTAGCCAAAGAAAAGAGAAGCTAAAGCAAAAAAAATTGCTAAGGCATAGCTTCGCTCTCCGAGCGAAGATAGCCTAGCATTAGCTTCGCCCCGAAGCTCAGCTTCGTACTCTGCACGAAGGCAGAGTACAGAAAATCACTAAGTGATTAGCTTCGCTCCAAAATGCAAAAAGCCCCAAGGGCTAACTTTGCTGGAAAGGCACTTGTGCCTAAATTTATTCAAAGGACTTTAAAGTCCTCTTTCCAGCTACGCTTCCAGAGCTAACTTCGTATCCTGTCATTTGACAGAATGTGAATAGCCCAAAGGGCTAGCTTCGCATAGAAGCTTGGAAAAGAAACTATTCGGTTTATAAATTTCAAATCGCGAAATTAAATGGGAATTAAACCCCCTAAAAATTCGGTGGGATTAAATTAAGGGAGTGTGACTCCCTAAGATCACTGAATCACAATGAATCACTCCAGATTCACCATGAAATAGCCAGGAATCGGCTTCGAAAAGAGATGAAAATCTCTAGAAAAAGGAAAAACTCTATACTCGCTATGAGGCGTTCGATGATCGGAGGAGGAGATGGCGCCTCCGTAGCAGAGGTCACTGCCTCTTTGCCTGCGCGTCGTTTGGGGGCCATGAAGAACTGAGAAGTTCTGAAAATCTAAACGAGGGAGAAGAAGGAGAAAGAGATTCGCTCTCTAAAAATTCGAAGTGTTTTTTAAGAGAAGGTAATTCTCTCTTTCAGCCCACCGGGCTTTTATAGACATGAAATTGTCTAGCTTCACCTCCTCAAAAGGAGCACAGGCGATCGTTTCAAATTAATTTGAAACGGCGCCCAAGCGCCTTCTCTGAGAAGCCTCACTTTAGCTCCGCTGTGAGTTCAGTGTTGAATTCGCGCGAAGCTTGGTTAACTTCGCCGAAAGCTGAGCTTTAGCTCCGCCAAGAGCTCATCTTTAGCTTCGCGGGAAATTTTGCGCTAGCTCCGCTGAGAGCTCGTTTCTGACTTAGCTGAAAACCCATCTTTAACTTTGCTAGAAGCTTAGCTCCGCTAAGAGCTTTTCTTTCCTTCTTTGGGAAAAGGCCTATGGAGAAAATCGAGTGGGATCACTTAGTGTACGGCTGCACCAGATGGATTTCTCCCAACTTAAGCCAGTCCATTTCAGTTTCTTTCGAAGTTCAAAGTGAAAGACATAGAGCAAAGTAAATGAGCAAAAAGTAAAAATTTTATTGATTCAAAAGAGAAGATACATTGATAATACATCAAGATTGTCTTTCATATAATAGACTCTTTGCTCCAAAGGCATACAAGTTGTCCTATCTACTTTCAGGATGATAAGTCGTCCCAAGACCACCAGACCAACTGGACACGAAAGGTCTTCCTCCTTCACAGGGTCGTAATCCTTCACTTAATGGCAGATTTTGCCTCCAGAAAACTAGATCTTTCTTAATCAAAATTGGCAAAAGAAGGATCTAAGACCTTATTGGTGACGTCTGCCTTCCCGAAATGGATCATCTCGGATAAGTGACTACCAGCCTTTTCCCGAAGTGAATCATCTCGGTTAAGCGACTACCAACCTCTTCCCAAAGTAGATCATCTCGGATAAGTGACTGTCGGCCTCTTCTCGGAATGCGCACAGTTGTTCCATTATGTTCCTCCTGCTTATGATCAAAGTTTCGACTTGAAAATCAAGGGGCATGCTTTTATTCTCCTTCATCAGGTCGAAAGAATTGGGAGCACAGCATACTGCAATGCAAACAGGAAATGAGTTAGCATTAATAAAAAAAGAGAGGGTGAAATGTTAAGTCAAAGTCTTGTTCTTTGAGTGAAGCTAATCTAGATCCGGCCCTGTTATACCCTGAGGATGAACTTCAGATAAGCAGATGATAGCCTCGCTTGCACGGTAACGTTAGACCGGCCTAGCAGAAGCCAGATCTCATCTCTGCCTAGACAGTTAGGCCAGACAAAAAGGGCTAAGTCCTAGCCTCGCCCATATGGTAAGGCTAGACTGGCCCGGAAGGGCACATCTTAGACCCACCTATATGGCAAGACTAGATCAACCTCGAAAAGGCCAAGTCCTATCCTCGCCTGTATGGCGAAGCTAAAACTGGTCTAGAAAAGGTGAGGCTTAACCTTCGCCTATATGACAGGTTTAGCAGGTCAAGGCAGGAGCTTCACCTGGAAAAATCCTTTGCCTGATCAGGCAGAATATTAGCTTCGCCAGGAAGCATAAAAAAGGGCTAAAACCCTTCTCTAAAGATCAGCCAAATGCTGAGACCAAGGAAATTCAATCCCTGAAACAGCTGGTAAAAAGCTAAGAAAATTAAGGGGGATAAACTCCCTAAAGTCACTAGTTTATTGGAAAAGTCTTCTGGATGGCCGAGACTCACCACCTCTTGGTCGGGTAATAATCAGAGTGAGAGTCCATACTACTTTAGGGACCTCAGTCTTCTTGCCTGAGCAATGGGTAGATATCATGAACAAACCTTTTAAAAGTATGTTTCTCTGAAAAGGACTACAAGAGTCTTATTTATAGGCCTCATGGCCTAACCACACCGCTGCCACTTCAAGCCTAGAAGCACGGGCGAAGTTAAAGCATTTAAATGCTTAGCCTCGAGAAAGGGAATAGTCCCCCTCGTGAATACACACGAAGTTAATTGAACTTCAAAAAAGGGAATAATCTCCCTCGTAAATGCAGGTGAAGTTATTCAAACCTTGGAAGAGGGAGCAATCCTTCTCGTAACTCACAAAAGTGGTTAGCCTTGGGGAATGGAAAGTTGTTCCATCACAGCGAGCACAAGTCTAGCACTGGCAGAGCACTGATAATCCAACCTTGTTTGGAAGCTAAGCTATTTCAGGAAGCCCAAAGGAGAAGTTACCTAGAAGTGCGAAGCTTCACGGAAGCGAATTATTACAATTCCTCGGCAAACCTATTCCGAAGCAGTTCAAAGTATTTCGAAATCTGAACCAATCCATTGCAGATTTACGAAAACTTTGAAGGGGGTCTTGTTGACACTCTAAAAAGATAAAACTCTCATATTTATCTTCAACCGATCTAAACGACGTCTAACTTATTGACATCTACAAAAGGTAAGTAGAAGACAAGCTGACGACTAGGGACAAGGCAGCGACTTGGACCTTACTAATCTAGTGAAGCAGACAATAAGTCAAAGTTGTCTTTGAAGAGGTCCAAACAGGCCTAAGATGCTAAGTTACAGCTTAGCCTTGCATGAGCCTAAGGGGATAGCCTCTGGCCTCGCTATGGATCCAAATAGCGCTAACTTACAGCTTCGCCCAAAGCTTTCTTGATAGCTTCGCTATGAGGCTAATTATTAGCTTCACTCGAAGCTCCCCATTTAGCCCCGTCAGAGGCTGATCCAGGAGCTTCATGCTAGAAGCTTTACCCTTAGCTTCACTGGGCTGAATCTTAACTTCGCACTAAGCCTTAAAGGTAACTTCGCTCGAGGCTATGAGTTAAGTCTTACCTTCGCAGGGGACTATGAAGGTAACTTCGTTGAAGCTCTAAGTTAAATCTTAACTTCGCATGACTTAGCTCCGCAGCGAGCTTTACCAGGCCATCAATAGACCGTTTCATATGGGGGATTAATGGGTGAACCCCACTAATATAGTGGGATTAATGCCACTTTAAGTGGGCGGTTACACCCGCCATTTCGTCCCACATTAAGTGGAGATAATTAAGCCACAAACGGTAGGGAGGCGTTCGTTCAAACCTTCTAGCTTCACTGGAAGCTCACAAATAGCTTCGCTACAAGGTCATTTGCAGCCTCGCGTGAAGCTAAAGACTGATTCAAGCTTGCTGAATCCAAGGGGGCGGTTACACCCCATTTTGGCTATAAATAGTCCCTTGCAGACACAAGGACGAGGGACAGACACTGATATAGAGGAAAAAAGAAAGGGCTAACGGGCTAGAGAGAAGAAAAATTCAACCAGAGATTCTAGAGAGTGTTCTCTTGTTCTCCTGCTTCTAAACACTCGATTTCTAGAACCAAGCGAGAAGGGAATCATATTAGGAGGCAGCTTGATCGTTTGATCGATTGCATCGTCAAAGGGATAAAGAGATCGCACACTGATCAGATTCCTACCGGCATACTTCTCCAAAAATCTCAGAGGAGATCTACTTGTAACTCTTCTTTTGATTACTTGTAATTTCGTTTCTCTACTCTTTTTTTAAGTTTTCCCACGAATAGCGATATCTTCGATGGAAAACTGCCTTGTACTAATTTAGTTTCTGCACGCTATCCCATACCTCTTGATAGCTCACTGGTTCACTATCTGCGAGCAAGATATATTCCAAAGCATTATATCTCCTCGAAGGTTGACGGTCTCTGCTAGATCTCCGTAACACTGGAGTCGTCGTTGTTGCCACTAGCAGAGGCTGCTCTCTTGCATCACTGTGATTGATATCCTCTGTTGGAGCTTCATCACTAACTGCATCTGTCTGCATTTGCCTTTCTCCTTTATCATGAATCACTGGAGTGAGCTCAAGAGAGTTACTATTGATATCACTATCGTCATAAGAAGGTTTTCTCTCTCCCTTGCCCCTCTTAATATTTTTGAGAGTCTGGTTCTCTAGAAAAACCACATCTCTGCTTCAGAATACCCTTTTATCCTATAGATCCCATAATTCGGATCTAAACTGATCTTGTTGAAAATACACCTAGAGGGGGGTGAATAGGTGTATAACTAATCTAATGACAAATGATGCGGAATTAAAAACTAACTGCAACACACTTAGTATAACCAAAGAGTGTAGCCGAATTCCCGGTGAAGGGCTCTGGGCTAACTCCTCTAGATTTCTCTAAATAAGAGTTGAGGTGCTATTTGAAGCTCTCTTGGTTCAACACAAGTGTGGGCATACACAAACAATACCAAGCATATATGTATGATATAAACAATATGAAATAATGCAAGGTACAAAGAGAGAGAGAGAGAGTTTAGAGATAATGAATCAAACGCGAACACCAAGATATGTTTTGAGGTTCGAGCCACTGCGCTACGTCCCCGCCTTCACACAGAAGGATTTTCACTAATGCGTCCAGAAAGGACTTCCCACACAGGGAACCTCCACTGAGGATTTGGGTAATACAACTTTAGAGTACACGACTTCTCTCTCAAACAACAACAACCTCTACTGTAGAGGCAAGGCATTAAGCCACACAAGATCAACCTCTCAAAAGAGGGATAGGGCACTAAGCCAAACAACAATCACCTCTCACTAGAGGGATAGGCACTAAACCAACACAATCACCTCTCACTAGAGGGATAGGCACAAAGCCAAACAACACCTCAATCACCTCTACACTTAGAGGGATACCAACAAACTCAAACTCCTCCACAATCACCTCTACACAAGAGGGATACTCAAAGCAAAGAAAGATTACAACTCTTGGTGATCACAAAGATCACAAACCAATATTCCTCACAAAACAAGATCCTATAGATAGGATAGATATGATAGCTCAAGTGTGAGAAAATAAAGCGTTTGGAAAACAAATTACAAAGAAAAATACTTGGGAAAAATTCTAAAATGAAATAGAAATGAAGATCAAAACAATTTCCTAAAGACTCTCTTTTTCTTTAAATTTCCAACACTTTAAATCAAATAAAGATAAAATCTTTTGACATAAAAACTCTTTTAAAACTTGATGTTAAACACTTGTAAAGGTGAAAAAAATTGCTCACTAAAAACTTGTTAAAAACAACCAAAGAGAAGGCATATATATAGCCTCTCAAAAATCTGCCCGTTGGCAGTCTGGAAAGGGCAGAAATGCCCCTCCGGTCGACCGCCCGGTCGACCGGCCACAGCCAACGGTCGACCGCCTGGTCGACTGGCCCCCACCGGAGAGTGGGGTGCTTTCAGTCGGTCGACCGTGCAGTCGACCGACCGAGTTGGCTGGCCATGTGCACATCCTCGTGCACATCGGTCGACCGCTCCGGTCGACTGACCACTGGTCCGGTCGACTGGTCCGGTCGACCACCAGTTGATCTGGCTGGGACTTTGGGGTATTGAAAACTTGTCTTTTTAATTTCAATTAAATCCCATAAAATCACATAAATTTCATAAAAATAAGTTCTCATAAGATCTTTGAAATACAAATATGTGTGACTAAAATTTAACACATATTATAAACAATTTGAAACATTTTTGTGATATGAAAATTTGCCTTAAACACAAAATCCATATTTTTCAAAACTTGAATTTTTGTAATGAAAAATCGTTTTCTCCAAAACTCATATGGATACAAAAACAAGATATTTAAACAACTTTGAAGCATATTGTATATGGATAGAATCCAATATACATATAAGATATATATCTATGTTTTTGACATGAAATCCAAAACCGGTTAAACCGAAAACCAAAACCAATAAACTTTAAACTTGTGTGTGTATGTGAACTTGAGCATATCAGCACTATCTAATCTTTACATAAGATCTAAACACAAACTAAAACACAAACCGAAGTCTTCTTGTAGAACTCCGTCTCCAAGTTGACTCGATCCAAACGCGATCCAACGAGCTTGACTCCAACCGAGTGCTAGATGCGATCTTGACGCGCGAGCTTTTGAATCACCATGTGTTAGCTCCAAAACTCCTTTATTGAAGCTAAACACCTACTAATATCTTAGTCAATCACTGAAACTATTTAAACACAAGATTATTAGTAAACTATAACTACACGAGTTAATCATCATCAAAACTAGAGTGATAGGCCTCTGGGTCAACACTTGTGAGTTTTAAAGATAGATGCATGATCGAGCCTTACCATCAAGCTTGGACCTTTCATCTTTTAATATGTGAGTGAATACTCAACATCCAAAAATCTTCACATGCTTGTAAGTGATATCCTTTCCTGTCTGCACACGCTCAGGAGCATCCATCTCCAATGCATATACTGGAGAGAGATTGGTGATGTCTATTGTTGTATGCATTGTCTTACCCTAAAAGATTTTTGGCAACTTTGCATACGGAAAGCATACTTCGCACTTTCTCGCATATGGTACAATTCATTCTCTTTGCTAGTTCATTCTGATGCGGTGTCTTCGGATCTGTCTTCTCATACTCAATCCTATGCTTTCTATAGTACTCTTTAAATGGACACATGTATTCGCCCCCATTGTCGGAATGAACTGCTTTGAGTGACAACCCTATCTCTCGCTCTACTGCATAGAACTTTTGAAAATAGTCTAACACTTGGTCTTTACTTTTGATCATGTATGCCCACAATTTTCTGGAGTAATCGTCTATGAGCGTCACAAAATACCAAGTTTCACTGAATGTTTATATCTCCATAAGATTGCACATGTCTATGCGAACCAACTTCAACACATGAGTCCTCTTTGATAGTGCGACCTTCTTTGAATAGGAGACTCTGTGCTGCTTGCCTATCAAATAATCTGTGCATGCATAAATCAGGTTGGATTTTATTCAAGTTTAGTAGATATTTCTCCTTGACAAGAACTCCTAAATCAATCTGACTGATGTGCCCAAGCTGCATGTGCCCCAAATCTGGAGAAGAATCGTGATCCGCCACATTCATCTCATGTCCTACTATCTGTGCCCGCAACTTGTTAAGCTACAACATTTACTCTCTCGGGCCATGATCAATGAACTTCTAATCAACTTCAATATTTCACCACCGAGTTTTACGTTATAGTCTGCAACATCTAGCTCAATGCTGAAACTAGGTTCAAATGAAGATCCGGGACATGTCTGACATCCTTCAGCACTAACGGCCAACCTATCTTGGTCTCAATTCAATACCTTCTATATGCAATCTTTTAGGATTATGATGTGAATACGTCGTGAAGGTCAACTAATATCGGATCTGACAGTTTTCTTTTCTGGATCTATTTTGAGTTTGAGTTGGATTCAAGTTTCCTTATTCTGATTGATAGACTTTATTTAGGACTAGAAGAGTTCTATGGTCTATAAATAACCCTTAGGGGTGGCCTTCAATGTATTCCAAGAGAAATTCAATGAATTTATAATTCCTAAGGGTGTAATTCATCTAGGTGAGAAATTCGTGAGAGAAGCTTAACCATAAGGGTTCGCTGTTCTTGGCAGCCATCAAGAGCTTGTAATCCTCTCAATGTGAGGTGTAAGTACTTCTTATTATACTCCCCAAAGTTTTAATAAAGTTTCTCCTCTTCTCCAATGGACGTACACACAATCTGTTTGATCGGTGGAACCATGTTATATTGTGTGTTGACTTTCTATCTACTTGGAATATTTTTTTCTTCTCTTCTTCACGTTATTTTAGTAGATCCTGTGGTTTATTTTCGCTGCGCCGCCTTAGTCGACCCGGTCATAGGGGCGTCCTCTTCTGAAATCACAACAATTGGTATCAGAGCAAGGTCAAGGTCAACTTGAAGATGTCTGCAATCAAGTCGATATTCAGAAGTTTGATGGCGTCATCAATTTTAGCAGGTGGCAGATTAGAATGAACTCCATCCTTACCCAGAGCGAATTGAAGAAAACACTACTCGGGAGGGAGAAAAAGGCTCAAGACATAAAGAAAGAAACTTTGAAGGAGTTAGATGAAAAAGCCTTGACAGCTATTCAGCTTTGCTTGGCGGATGAAGTGTTCGATGAGTTTTCTATGGAGAAAACAACATCCTCATTGTGGGAGCGACTTCAAAACTACTATCTGAAGAAGTCGTTGGCGAATCGGTTGATTCTAAAACAATGTCTCTTTCTTCTCTGCATGCATGAAGGTACACCTATCAAGTCTCATATTTCAGAATTTTTCTCTATTATCAATAATTAAGCTAATAGAGGTTAAGATAGAAGATGAGGATCAAGCACTTCTATTATTGTATTCTTTACCTTCTTCATATAAGAACTTTAGGGAAGCTATCATCTATAGAGGCAATTCAGCAATCAAGGTCAATGAAGTCAAGGAGCATCTGCTTAACAAGGATAAAATTGACAGTTTGACACCCAGTTGACGGGTGAGTCTCATCATGATGATTCCAGGCAAGTTCATTATTCAAGGGAGAAGAGTAATAATAAAAGTTTCACGAGTAACTCAAAACATAAGAATTTGACATGCCACTATTGTCACAAGAAGGGGCACATTAGATCTGAGTGTTGGTTTCGAAAGAAGTAACAACCAGATACTAATGTCATTAAACTGGTTGGAGGCGACAAAAAACAGTGCGACGTTCTATCTATTACAGACAAATTAGTTGGTAACGAAGATAGATGGGTCATAGATTCTAGATGTTCACAGTATATTAGTTCCAATAGGAAGATGTTCTCTTCATACACTTCGGTTCAAGGAGGAGAAATCTTCATGGAGAATTCCGCTATAAGCAAGATGATTGGTGAAAGGAACAATTCAGTTTTTGGTCTCATGATGGATGCATCACTACTCTTCAAGGCGTTCGTCATGTTCCTGAGTCAAGGTATATAATCTCATCTCTCTTAGAGCCCTACAAGGGAAAGAGTTCTGTTTCAGTTCGAAAGGTGATCTTATGAAAGTTTTCAAAGAGGCCCATGTGATGTTTCAAGCTGAATGTGTCGGCAATGTGTATGTTGCAAAATTTGAAAGTTACAGTTGATGGATTATAGTTATCTTCAGCTTCAGAAGCGGCAGTTGTGGAACAATCAGAGACTACGATGGATTCAAGATCGGATGTTCAGTTGTACCCCGAAGAGAGATTAAGACTAGGCGGGCAACAAGGTAGTCCAGATCGTTACTCCTATGGTGGAGCAAATTCTAATAAATCCTGTGTGGATCAAAGAGAACGTTGGGTGATAAAGTTCAACCTGGTCCTGAACTTATTTGATCTAATCAAGTTGTGAACCCCATGAAGGGGTTATGGAGAAGAGGGAGCGAGATTGAGATGAAGTTAAGTTTGTTCAATTGTGCGTGGATGCGAGCACATGAAACACGGTGGCTATTCTCAGATTTGGATGTATTCAAGTTAAGGGAGAGATTGTTAGGATTATGACGTGAATATGTCGTGAAGGTCGACTAATGTCAAATCTAGCAGTTTTCTTTTTTGGATCTATTTTGAGTCCGAGCTGGATTCAAGTTTTCTTATTCTGATTGATGGAGTTTGTTTAGAACTAGGAGAGTTCTATGGTCTATAATTAACTCTTTAGGGGTGGCCTTCAATGTATTCTAAGATAATCTAATGAATTTCTAATTCCTAAGGGTGTAATTCATCTAGGTGAGAAATGTAGGTACACTTAGAGGAGGGGTGAATAGGTGTACCGCTAATCTAATGAACAAAATGCGAAATTTAAAAACTTAAAATGCAACACACTTAATGTAACCAACGAGTGTAGCCGAATTCCCGGTGAAGGGCTCTGGACTAACTCCTCTTGATTCCTCTAAATAAGAGTTGAGGTGCTATATGAAGCTCTCGTGGTTAAACACAAGTGAGGTACACACAAACAAGCCAATCATATATATGATATGAAAATATGATGCAATGCTCAAAATAATAAAAAGAGAGAGTTAGAGTCAATGGATCAATCGCTAACGCAAGGATATGTTTCGAGGTTCGAGCCACTGCTCTACGTGCCCGCCTTCACACAGAAGGATTTTCAATCCACTAACTTGTCCACACAGGACTCCCACACAGGGAACCTCCACTGAGGATTTGGGGCAATTACAACCGGGAGTACACAACTCCTCTCTCAACCGAATACAACCTCTCACAGAGGCAATGCACAACCAACACAAAAACCACCTCACACAAGAGGGGTAGGCACTTAGCCAATACAAATCAACCACCTCACACTTGAGGGATTCCAACACAAACTCCACCTCTCACTAGAGGGAGCAAAACACAATCTCCACCTCTCACTAGAGGGAGCCAACCACAACTTCCACTATCAACCTCTCAGTAGAGGGATACCCACAATCACCTCTCACTAGAGGGATAACACAAATCAAGGAGGGGTTTACAACTTGGTGGTTTCTACAACCACAAACCAATTTTTTCACAAAAACAAAGATCCTAATAGATAGGATAGTAGGATAGGCTCAAGTGTGGAAAACAAAGTGTTTTTAACAAAGAAAATCACTTGGGAAGATCTCCAAAAAGATATAGAATTTTTAGACTAAAAACAAGTTCCCAAAAGACTATTTTCTTTGAAATAACAAACACTTTTAAAACAATTAGAGAATAAGAATTTGAACCCAAAAACTTTTTGCTGAAAACACTTAAGAAGTATGAAAATTTTCTCTCTTAAAAACCTTATCAAAACTGGCCAAACATTGGGGTATTTATAAGCCCAATTCAAATCTGCCCGTTGGCTGCTGACTAGGCCCAGAATGGCCTTCCGGTCGACCGGCCAACGGTCAAATTTCTGACCGTTGAGCCTTCCGGTCGACCGCCCGGTCGACCGGGCCCTGAATCAGAGAGCAACGGCTCTCTGGCCGGTCGACCGGGGCAACCTGAGAGTGGGTTGCCTTCAGTCGGTCGATCGCTCGGTCGACCGGCCAACTGATATGGCCTTGTGCACATTTATGTGCACGTCCGGTCTACCGTTCCGGTCGACCGGCTCCTGGTCCGGTCGACCGGTCGGTGACCGCTAGAGCCTGGCAGGGCCGATATAGGATTAGAAAACTAGGTTGTTAATTACCAAATAAATCCCATAAAATCTCTAAAAATCCATAAAAATAAGTTCTTGTATTATCTTTGAAATACAAACTTGTTTGAGTAAAAATCAAACCAAGTTACAAACATTTTGAACTCTTTTTGTGTTATGGAAATTTTGCCGAAAATCAAATTCCGTATTTTTCAAAACTTGGGTTTTTGAATTGAAAATTCATTTTGTCCAAAACTCATCCAAATACAAAAACATGATATTTAAATAACTTGAAGCATATAGTATATGGATAGAATCCAATATATATGAAATAGATATATATCAATGTTTTTGACTTAAAATCCAAAAATACGTTTTGTCAAAATATCAAAACACCAAACTCATGAAATAGACTATCAAATTAAGTTTGTTTAAATAGTTAAAGCATAGATGTATATAGAACAAATCTAATATACATTAAACCATGTAAACTTGTTGATTCTATCTATTCATGAAAACCAAGATCGGTTAAACCAATCAAATCGAAAACCAAAACCAAAACATGAAACGTGTGTGTTGTGAACTTGAGCATACCACACTATCTAATCTTTACAAATAGATCTAAAACATAAACTAAACTATGTACCGAGGTCTTCTTGTAGAGCGCCGTCTCTAAGTCGACTCGATCCAAACCGTGATCCACCGAGCTTGACTCCAACGAGTGCTAGATATGAACTTTGACACTCGGGCTCTTGAATCACCATGTGAAAAGCTCCAAAATACCTTTGTTGAAGCTAATCACCTACTAATATCTTGGTTAGAAATCTGAAACTAAACATCACAAGATTATTGGTAAACATAACTACATGAGTTAATCATCATCAAAACTAGAGTGGAAGGCCTCTGGGCCAACAATCTCCCCCTTTTTGATGATGGCAAAACTCATGGAGTTATATATGCATGGATTAAAGTTAAGCTTCAAAGAAGCTCCCCCTTAACTCATGCATAGCAATAAACAAAAAGATATACAATGAATATTAAACATGAAAATGCATAAATATGCATAAAACAAGCTTTTGATACCAAATAAAAAATATGCTCTTGATACCAAACATGAAATGCATCAACATGCATAAAACAAGCTCTTGATACCAAAATAAATTATTTCTTCTTTTCATAAACATGTTCTTAAATAATGCTCTTGATACCAATAAAAAACAAACTATGTTTCTAGATACTAGTATTCATCACTCTTGATACCAATATCAACAAAACATAAAACAAATTCTCTTGATATCAATATAAAAACATGCATAACATAAAAACATGCATATAAACTCAAATGCTTCTCCCCCTTTTTGTCAGTCATCAACAAAGGGGTCAAAGAAAACCAATAAAACATATTCTTTCCCCTTTTGTCCGAAACAAAAAAAATACTTCAAGGGGTGAAATCAAAACCAACATGAAACCAATTAAAAAATATATCAATGTAGTGTAACATGATACCAATTGTAAGTGAACACATAAGTAAACCAACAAAAATTTTAAGAAATGCTAATTGAAAGTAAATGAGGCATTGAAAATAAAGCTTGAAGAAACCAATAAAAATTTTGATACCAAAATGAAAGATATAAACATATTGATAATCTTGATTACCAATTGTAAGTAAACAAATAAAAAATCTTGATTCCAATTGTAAAAATTAGTACCAATTGAAAATATTATACACTTTTTGATATCAATTTGAAAAACATAAACCAATTGTAAGATATTTTTCATTTACCACTTGTAAGTATTGTTCATTTTGAGCATATGATACCAAATTAAAATCAATATTAATTTTTCAATCATTTTTCATCATAAAGTGTGGGAGTAGAATACCAAAGGATAAACAAAACCAATTGAAAAATGAAAATACGAATTTTCTCCCCCTTTATGAAATACCAAATAAAATGATGCATAAGCTTGTATAAAATACCAATTGAAAACTAATCAATTCAATTGAAATATGATATGCATTTAGGAAATCAAGCTTAGCATAACTAAAATTTGTGCTCAAAGATATAGAGATATAGTAAGCACAAATAAATCATATATATATGTATGGAAAAATTAGATACCAATCGAAATTGATACTATTTGAAGTGTAAGCATACATATATAAAAACATATATATGAGTATACAAAACGAATGTCAATATTGATACCAATTGAAAATATCTAATGATACCAATTGAAACTATAATTAGAATCAAGTGTATAACTCATACTTCCTACCACCCATTTCATGTACATGTTTTAAAACGATTTTCAATAATAAGCATATAAGGCATGGTCGCCCAACCAACCGCCCTTGGACGGGTAGGGGTTTTCAAAAATAAGTTTGAAAATATTGTGTGTTTGAAAAACTCTACCATAATGAAGAATACCGCAACTAGTTATATGAAAAATTTGTAAACTAGTACGAAATCCTTCAAGTAAGAAATAAAATAAAAATATATTTCATGAAAAACATGTAAATCACATGATCACCAAACACTCAAAATCTATATAGCACAAATTGTACTCATGAAAACAAAATCATGAGAAAACATCAAATAAGGTGAGTGTACAAGTGTTATGTGAGACATATCATCATGAAAATATGCAATTAAGCTCAATAAGAAATTCCTTAAAAAATAACATGAAAATCATCAAAACTATAATCCTTCAAGGTATATGTATGTCATGTACAAACTAAAGTATACATACATATCCTAACATAAACGAGTCCACAAAAGTATATGCATGAAGGCAAGTGGCTCAAGGATGTATATGTATAACCAATAGTTTAGACAAAATAGACATATACATGAAGTTAAACATAAGCATGAAAACATGTACAAAATGGGAATACAAGTCAAATGTATGAATCATCAAAACTAGACTATACTAGTACATCTAATGAGTACAAATGAGCGTTCAAGCACAAACATATAATGGTCTATTTGTAGCTCAGTAGTTGTACAAGTATATATTCTAGTTTTAATGAGAACAAACATCTAAACGAGTAATCAAAACATGAAGCATGGAAATCAAAACACAACTCATAAACATACATATGATTATTATGTACATGCATATGCATAGATATAGGACATACATATTAGATAAACTAAAGTGAGAACACAAAGATATAAATTCATATTAAACATTGGTGTCTCAAATAACTAATCATGTATATCACTAATCTAAATATCATGACATATAACATAATAAACATTAAAACATGTCATGCTAGAAATCAACAATATGAAAAGCATGTAAACATATGAGGAGTTAGAGATCATTACCAAAACCATGAAGGCAACTCTCCATGTCTCCAAAACAAGGTGGTTCTCCCACCAAACTCCCCTTGAAAGTGATGCATCCAAATTGTCCTCTTTAAGCTCGGAACGCATCCACCTCAAGGCACCATCGCTCTCACGTCATGCGAGAGCCCACACCTACATCAAATACAATAGGGGTGGTCTTTGCTACCCACACTCTTTTGGGTCCATGGGGGTTAGCTCCTTTCCTAACCCAAACAAATTTAGTTGCTAAATTTATATCATGTATCTTATCATAGCAAAATTTAATAAGGTGGCCCTTACGTCCACAATGTGTACATGTGTACACATGAGCATACATCGTGTTATGGGAGTGAACGTGAGAAGCATGTGTATGCCATGTATGGTGTGCATGCATAGAAGGAACTTGTTTCTTTCGAAACATAGATTCCAAACGTGTATGGTTCATAGCACAATGGCTCAAAGTGGAGCCCAAACAATCCACACTCTTCTTTAACAAACAAATATCATTATCAATCCTAGAAGAAGAGGTGCATGCAATAGGTAAGCTAGGTGAAGCTACACTAGCATAGCAAACATGTGAATCTATATCATTTTTCAAAGAAATATTTTTCTTTAAACAATCTTCCAATTCTTTTGAAATAGAAGCAATTTTCATTTTTAAAGAATCATTTTCTTTTAAAACAAAATCAACTTTTGAAGACAAGTTTTCATTTTTCTTCAAAATTATTTCACAGTCATTTTTATTTTTCAAAAATTCATTTTCTTTTAGGGCAAGATCTAGTTGGAATTTAAGTAAGTCACGTTCACTTGAAATCTCTTCCTTTTCTTGCAAAATCAAATCTAGTTTTGAACACAAATCCTTATTTTCTTCTTTTAGTTCAAAACTCTTCTTTTTCAAAAGATTATCTTTATCTAACAATTTTCACATAGATAGTTCTTCATTCAAGGTATTGGCATCAATATAATCATTACTAGAAGCACTAGCATCATCAAATTGAGATTCGGAATATACCTCAAGGGAGTCATTCCCTTGGACCATGTAGCATTGTTTGTAACAACCAAAATTTTATTGTACCTAATTTCTCCTCACCTTAAATATTAAGAATTTTGGTTAAGGCATTATATAGAAGTAGTCACCCTCCATAATTCTATGTCAACAAATTAAACTTAATTAATAGACCCACTTCCCTTTTTTTTAAAAGTTTTTATTAACTATTTGATTGTGGTGACTAAAAATGATTAGCATGAAGGCCTATGTACATGTATTTTGGGCAAATTTATGACTTAAGCAATAGTAAAAGTTAATGTCAACATAATCCTTCATATCCCCTTAATCACCAAGCTTATCCTAATACCTTTTTAGTGGTAAGTATGCATTAGGGGGAAGATTAAAGGGGCTAATATTTCTTGAGGTTTGGGTTTCCATGTGGCACCTTGAGAGGGGTCTTGGCCAAGTGGCATCATGAGAGAACACCACCTAGTTCTTGCAATTCCAAGGAGTTGACTACCAAGCTTGCCTCTTCATCTTCCTCTCCCAAAAATTCTGCAGATTTTCTCTCCCAAATTCTGCAATTTTTCCCTCTCTTGTGTGAAGAACTTGAAACCCTAAATCTCCCATTTCATCTCCTCTCTAGAATTGGAAGATAAGAACTAGGATACCCTCTCTAGCCCTAAATCCTAGCCTCTCTCAACTCTGAATCAAGAATCCACCAGAGGGAAGGAGGAGACACGCGCGCGCAGCAAGCAGAGCCGCAGCAGCACGCGAGCTGCTGCTACTTTGCCGCAAATCTGCGGCAAAGAAGAGGATTCCGCGGCAATTTGGGGGAGGGAAGGCCCGATCTTTGGGGAGGAGGTTCCTGGTGAGCTGGGGGAGAGATCTTCCACGGCCAAACAGCATTATCCTGAAGTTTAATTCTCTGTTTCAGAGTATTAAAGCATTGTGAGTAAACCTAACTATTAGGGTTATGTTATTCTATTAATGCTTGAAAAATCTGAACTTTGAAATTGGTGTAGGTGTCCCACAATGGTAGTATTTGCTGTTTTTGTGATATCTTTATACTAGATGGAAATAAATGAGTATTACTTAATTATTGTGCCCTATATCATGTTGTGATGAGATAAATGTGTGATATACATGTTTTAGCTCACTAATTTAACTTAAATAAGGTAATTTAGCATCCTAAATTCGCTGTTTGGTAATTAACTTTAGGTTAATTGAAATGCAAAGGGTATTATATGCTTGTTATGTCTCTACATTACATCGTTATGATATGCGTGTGTAGAACTCATGTTCTAGTATATTATGTATGCCTATTGAGCCAAATTAGCATGATTATTTCGCTATCTTTCTTGGTTATTATCATGATAATCGATTCGATATAGATATGATATAAACTTGAAACTTACTTTATGTTCACAAGAGTACATGGGGAATAATCCCTCTTTATGTCATAACTTTATGTTGTGTACTAGTGAGTACATGTGGATGATGCATATGTGCATACGGGGTTGGAAGTGGCGCATTATGGCGTTACCATGATTTTGGGAAACCCAAGTGCATGTTTCTTTATTGTTGCACATCATTTTGGGCATGACATGTAAGTTAGTTTTATATTGCTTAGTATGAATTTCATAACTTAGACTTGCATGATGCATATATATATATATATATATATATATATATATATATATATATATATATATATATATATATATATATATATATATATATATATATATTATATATATATATATATATATATATATATAAGGAGGAAGGGGCCGTGCGGGAGCCGGTAGGAGGGGGGAAGACGGGGAAACTTATATGTTTTATATGAATTATATATATATAAGGAGGAAGGGGCCGTGCGGGAGCCGGTAGGAGGTGGAAGGCGGGGGAATTTCATTTATATTGAATGACATCTAAATGTGAACTGTCAAGTTGCATTCATGATTGATAATGCTTGTGTTAAACTAGAATGTCACTTTATGGGTATAACGAGCCGAGTTGATGTGAGTGGACTCATCCACGAGAATTTCATACATATTCATACATTTATATCTTTTGTGTCATGATATAACGAAACGAAACTTTTGATAGTGGAGTCATGTAAACCACATATGTATATGGAACTTGGAACAAGTAAGGTAACTTGAATAAATTATTGTTTATGGGACTCATTGTAACTTACCTCTTCTAAAATGTTTATCTTATGAAATCATTATATCAATACCCTATGATATGGTTTACTCATTGAGCTGTCGAGCTCATTTTATTTCTCTTTCCATCTTTTCAGCTTTGGATAAGGGTAAGAGACCTCTCTAAATGGAAAGGTTAAGTTATGGATGGCATAAGATGTTGTGGTATCATTTTGGTTTTGTCTTGTTATCTTAAATATGTATGTATGGACCTTATTGAAGTCTTTATGGAAAACATGTTAGGTTGTACTCGGAGTACATTTTGTTCTTATAGTAGTTGAGACCTTGGTCTTGTATGTAATATAATATTCTGGATTGTGAATCCCTTGGATATGTATGTTCTTGAACTTGGATGGTGACCATGTGTGGGAATACTACGGTTGGGAAGTAACTCTTGTATTGTTGATGAAAAGATTATGCTTGCATTGGAGGAAATTAAGTTATGATATGTGTTGGTGGTTAAGGTTTGGTGTATGTGATATGATAAGTAGGCCGGGTGTGCCGAAATTCTTGGTGAAATAAGTAGGCTTTTGAGCCGAAATCTTGGTTATTGTAAGTGAGAAATAAAGGAAATATTAAGGATGATGCTGTCAAAATTTTCTTAATTTAAGGATAATGGAGATAAATGGTATTGTAGGCATAATCTTGTTTATTAGAAACTGGGGCCGTTACAATTGGTATCAGAGCATGGTTTAGGCAAGGTTAGCCTAGATGGATGTAGTATGCAAGACTGGTTATGAAGTCATGTGAGATTTATATGTGTACTAGATTAAATTAGATATGGGGTATTAGGATGATGGTATAGTTTTAGAGTATTTGGCCCTGAAATGTAGGATATTTAACTGTTCTCCACATTTGAATGTGGGTACCCGCATACCTTAATTCAAATGGATCTTGCAAGGGGTGCGGGCCCTTCTGTAAGAAATTCCAGTGTTATGGGACACCGGAAAGGGAGAACAATCAAAATATCACATAAGTCAGGGTTGAACCTATGGGTAGGACAGTTGTGCATAGGAAAAATTTATGAAAGATCGGCATGGTTATATAAGTGGTGATTTTCTATCATATCTTGATTTTATATTCATGCAAATTATTGCTTTGGGGAGAATTGGAAGACACATCGGCTAATATAAATGTCTTACTTCTACAGATGGGAGATTCTGAGATGACTGGATCATCGTCTGACGGTCCGGAGTCGGAAAGTTTAAGTTGGATCGCGGACCCAATGGACTGGGATTTTGAATCTGACGAGACCAATCCAAATGTCATTCTTAAAGGTTCCCCAGACAATTTAGATGCAGGGATTCGCATGGGGCAAGATGAGGCAGATGACATTAATGAGGCAGAAAGTGCCATAAGAGACGCACCAGTAACTGAGGACTTGGGAGTCCTACCTAATGAGGAGATGAACCCTGACGGAAGGATTTTCGTTGGGGGTATTTGGTGGAATTCTTACTGGGTGGAAGATATGGACCTGTACGATGATAATGAAAATTGGGGATATGATTTTGATGCTGTACTGGAGGAAGTAGTAGAAGAACCAGAAGAAGAAGAACCAATGGAAGAAGAACCAATGGAAGAAGAACCAGAAGAAGAGGATCCAGAAGAAGAACCTGTAGGGGAAGATCGGGAGGAGAGCTCCTCGGGATCTAACATCACCCCTTGAAGGGAATTTAGATGGGTGGCATTTTTATTTTTTGTTGTTTTTGTTTTTGAAGAAAAGGAATGTCGATTCACATAAGTATATATTTTTTTTTGTAAAGAAAGTGGTCGTCAATAGTTACATGTATGACCATGTATCCCTTTATGACTGCATTGGTATGTTTTGAATGAATGCAGCCATGCTAATGTATATTTACCATGAAAACGCTTTATGCATAAATGAAATCAGTGTTTTGTTTGTGAACTATTCTACTTGTCATCATTGAGTTACCATTGATTATGTTCAACTATTCTTCTAGGTATTAGATGGATTTGAATTTTCCTCCATCAGATGCCAACTCGGAGGGCGACGTCCCATTGCACAGCGCAATTGGGAGCGTCCATCCCCCGGCAAGTCAAGAATTTCTGAGTGGACAATCTAATGCTAATCGGGGAATGCCAGACAGAATCCCAGATTGGCTGTTGCAGCTGGCAAGTGTAAACAACCCCCGTAGAGCTCTTGAACAATTTCAAAAGCTCAACCCACCAGCCTTCAGAGGAGAAGTTGACCCTATTCAAGCTGAAGAATGGCTCCGACAAATTGAAAAGATACTGGATGTAATGGAATGTACTGAAACCCAGCGGGTATCTTTCGCTTCTTTCATGTTCCAAGGAGAGGCTGAGCGCTGGTGGGAGATGGTAAAAGGAGGAGCTAAGAACTTGGGAAGGGAGATCTCTTGGAACTTCTTAGTTGCAAAGTTCAATGAAAAGTACATCCCTGGAGTAGTGAAGGACCGACTTGCGATGGAGTTCCAAGAGCTGAAGCAGGAGCAATGGACAGTGAGTCAATATGAAGCTAAATTCACTCAGCTGTCCAGGTATGCTGAGAAATTGGTGTCCGAGGAGGAAGATAGGACGAAAAGGTTCGTTAGGGGCTTGAGGCCAGAAATCAGGAGTAAGCTGATCCCTTTCCAACTGCAAGTTTACAGTCAAGCTGTGGAGAAGGCAATGGAAATTGAAAGGGACATGCAGGAGAATCAAGAGATGAGGACCAGGGAACTGCCCTATATGAAGCGCCCCCGGTATAATAATGCACCGAGTTTTGGAACTCAGTCCATGAGGCCCGACAGAGGTACAGGATCTTCCATCATGCCCACCCAGGGAAGCAAGATGAACACATGGCCCAAGAATAGGGGATTGCCCCATTCAGCATCACCAATGTCCTCCCAACGCTCCAACTTTGCAGGAAACCAGTGGTGTCCAAGGTGCAACCGAAGTCACACTGGTAGTTGCGCCACCGGTAAACAATGCTTTGTCTGCAGAAGAATGGGTCACATGAGGAGGGACTGCCCAAACTTGCATGGATATCCCGGAGTTAGCAGAGGGACAGGAAGACCAACCATGGGAATCGCCCCTACAACAGGAGGACCAGCTACCGCCTATCGGCAACCTTTCAACAGAACTCGCTCGGCCATGACACAAGCATCTGTACAGCAACCAAGGATTCAAGGAAGGATGAATGCAATCACTCAGCAGGAGGCTCGAGCATCCAATGCCGTGGTGGAAGGTACCGTCTGTGTATCCGATAATGTTGCTCGAGTATTGTTTGATCCCGGTGCTGCACACTCTTTTATTTCTTCATCTTTTGCTGCAATTATTAACTTGGAACCCGAACCCTTGAGCTATCAACTAGTGGTGTCAACCCCTGTAGGCGCCAGAGTGACCACTAGCGAGTGTTATAAGGGATGTAAAATCATCATAGGTGAGATGAAGACACAGGCAGACCTGATTAAGCTAGGAGAAATGGAGTTTGACATCATCCTAGGAATGGATTGGTTGTCAACATATCGGGTTCATGTAGACTGTTACCAGAAGAAGATAATTTTTAAGTTAGAGGGAACTCCCGAAAGAGTGTATGAGGGGATGAAGAATAAAATTTGCACTCCAGTCATTTCTGCCTTAAAGGCCACTAAGTTATTGAGGCAAGGGTGTCAAGGATTTTTGGCAACCCTTATTGGTGAAGAAGACATGAAGATTAAGATTGAAAACATAGAGGTTGCAAGAGACTATCCGGATGTTTTTCCGGAGGATCTACCCGGCTTACCCCCAGATAGAGATGTAGAATTTTCCATTAATCTTCTACCTGGGACAAGTCCCATATCCAGGGCACCTTATAGAATGGCACCCGCAGAAATGAATGAATTGAAGGATCAGTTGCAAGAGTTGCTAAGCCTCGGGTTTATTCGGCCGAGTGTATCACCTTGGGGTGCTCCGGTATTATTTGTCAAGAAGAAGGATGGGAGCATGAGGCTGTGTATAGATTATCGAGAGCTGAACAAGGTCACTATCAAGAATCGATACCCATTGCCAAGGATTGATGACCTCTTTGATCAACTTCAGGGTGCCAGCATATTTTCCAAGATAGACCTAAGATCAGGATACCATCAATTAAAGATCAAGCCGGAAGATGTTTCTAAGACTGCCTTTCGGACCAGATATGGCCATTATGAATTTTTAGTAATGCCATTTGGCTTGACCAATGCTCCAGTAGCATTTATGGATTTGATGAATAGAATTTTCCAGCCATACCTAGATCAGTTCGTAGTGGTGTTCATTGATGACATACTGATCTATTCAAAGAGCAAAGAGGATCATGAAAGACACTTGAGGATAGTGTTACAATTATTGAGAGAAAAGCAACTTTATGCAAAGCTTAAGAAGTGTGAGTTCTAGCTAAATGAAGTTGGGTTCTTGGGTCACATCATAAATGAGGAAGGAATATTAGTGGACCCCGCAAAGATCGAGGCGATAAAAGGATGGCCTCAACCTACCAATGTCACTGAGGTGCGAAGCTTCCTAGGATTGGCTGGGTATTACCGGAGGTTTGTAGAAGGATTTTTCAAGATAGCTGCACCCTTATCCCAGTTAACCAAGAAAGGCCTCAAATTCCATTGGGGAGATGATCAGGAGAAAAGCTTTCAAGAACTAAAGGATAAGCTAACATCAGCTCCAATCTTAGCCATGCCCATTGGAAACGAAGGTTATGTTGTTTTCAGTGATGCGTCAAAGTCAGGCCTGGGGTGTGTATTGATGCAACATGGGAGAGTAATTGCTTATGCTTCTAGACAACTAAGGAACCATGAGAAAAATTACCCTACCCATGATCTTGAGTTAGCTGCAGTCATTTTTGCCTTAAAAATTTGGCGGCACTACCTTTATGGAGTATCATGTGATATTTTTACAGATCATAAAAGCCTGAAATATATTTTCACCCAAAAGGAATTGAATATGTGCCAAAGAAGATGGTTGGAGTTGATGAAGGACTATGACTTGGACATTCATTATCACCCTGGAAAGGCCAACGTGGTGGCCGATGCTCTAAGCCGGAAGTCTGGAGGATCCTTGGCAGTATTGTTAACACAGCAATCGGAGTTGTTAAGGGATATGGAAAGAATGCAACTTGAAATTCACATAAGAGGGCCCCGGGGTGGAGTGAACCAGATAAATCAAATTAGTATTGGTTTTGATCTCTATGAAGAAATCAAGGAAGCTCAAAGGAAAGATGATCAGACAGCTAAAAATTTTGAGAAAGTACAAAGAGGTGAAACCCAAGAATTTATCATTTCCAGGGATTTGCTGAGGAAGGGAAACCGAATAGTTATACCGCCAGATTTTAAGCTCAAGGAGCGAATTTTAACTGAAGCCCATTGCACTCCTTACACCGCACATCCTGGAACAACCAAGATGTATCAGGATTTGCAGGCAAACTTTTGGTGGGAAGGAATGAAGAAGGACATAGCAAATTTTGTACAGAGATGTTTGATATGCCAACAAGTTAAGGCTGAACATAAGAAGCCTCCTGGACTCCTCATGCCCTTACAAATCCCTGAATGGAAGTGGAGTGATATTACTATGGATTTTGTGACAGGACTCCCTAGATCCCCTCAAGGATATGATGCCATCTGGGTGATAGTAGATCGACTTACAAAGTCCGCTCATTTCCTGCCCATCCGAATAAACTATTTGATGGATAGATTAGCCCAGATCTACCTCCGAGAGATAATCAGGATTCATGGAGTCCCTAAGACGATTGTGTCAGATCGTGACCCTCGGTTTCAGTCAAGGCTATGGATCAGTCTATCCCAAGCTTTGGGCACCAAGTTACACCCAAGTACAGCTGCTCATCCGCAAACCGACGGACAATCAGAAAGAACTATACAAATATTGGAAGACATGCTGAGAGCATGCGTGTTGGATTTCGGGGGAAATTGGGAGAGATACCTATCATTAGTGGAGTTTGCATATAACAATAGCTATCAATCTACTATTGGAATGCCGCCATTCGAAGCCCTGTACGGCAGGAAGTGTAGATCTCCGATTTGTTGGGAAGAGATTGGAGACCGAACTTTATTCGGAGCCGATATAGTGGTAGATACAACAGAGAAGATCCGGATGATAAGGAAGAGAATGAAAGCGGCCCAGAGTAGACAGAAGACATATGCGGATCGGCGCCGAAGACCTTTAGAGTTTGCAGAAGGCGACAAGGTTTTCTTGAAGGTATCACCAATAAAAGGAATGGTACGGGGTGGCAAACGGAATAAGTTAGACCCCCGGTATATTGGACCCTTTGAAATACTGGAAAGAATTGGACCTTTGGCTTATCGGTTAGCCTTACCACCAGAGATTGAGAAAATACATGACGTATTTCATGTGTCCCAATTGAGGAAGTATGTACCAGATCCGAGCCATGTTCTTAAATACTCACCACTGCAGCTCCAAGACGACTTGTCATATACTGTGGAGCCGGTTCAAATCCTAGACAGGAAGGAGAAACAACTGCGAAACAAAGCAATCCCTTTGTGAAGGTTTTATGGAGAAGTAAAGAGATTGAAGAAGCTACCTGGGAATCAGAGGAAGAGATGATGCAGAACTACCCGCAACTTTTCCAAGGTACGTCAGGCTTCGGGGACGAAGCTCTCTTTTAGGAGGGGAGAATGTAACAACCAAAATTTTATTGTACCTAATTTCTCCTCACCTTAAATATTAAGAATTTTGGTTAAGGCATTATATAGAAGTAGTCACCCTCCATAATTCTATGTCAACAAATTAAACTTAATTAATAGACCCACTTCCCTTTTTTTTAAAAAGTTTTTATTAACTATTTGATTGTGGTGACTAAAAATGATTAGCATGAAGGCCTATGTACATGTATTTTGGGCAAATTTATGACTTAAGCAATAGTAAAAGTTAATGTCAACATAATCCTTCATATCCCCTTAATCACCAAGCTTATCCTAATACCTTTTTAGTGGTAAGTATGCATTAGGGGGAAGATTAAAGGGGCTAATATTTCTTGAGGTTTGGGTTTCCATGTGGCACCTTGAGAGGGGTCTTGGCCAAGTGGCATCATGAGAGAACACCACCTAGTTCTTGCAATTCCAAGGAGTTGACTACCAAGCTTGCCTCTTCATCTTCCTCTCCCAAAAATTCTGCAGATTTTCTCTCCCAAATTCTGCAATTTTTCCCTCTCTTGTGTGAAGAACTTGAAACCCTAAATCTCCCATTTCATCTCCTCTCTAGAATTGGAAGATAAGAACTAGGATACCCTCTCTAGCCCTAAATCCTAGCCTCTCTCAACTCTGAATCAAGAATCCACCAGAGGGAAGGAGGAGACACGCGCGCGCAGCAAGCAGAGCCGCAGCAGCACGCGAGCTGCTGCTACTTTGCCGCAAATCTGCGGCAAAGAAGAGGATTCCGCGGCAATTTGGGGGAGGGAAGGCCCGATCTTTGGGGAGGAGGTTCCTGGTGAGCTGGGGGAGAGATCTTCCACGGCCAAACAGCATTATCCTGAAGTTTAATTCTCTGTTTCAGAGTATTAAAGCATTGTGAGTAAACCTAACTATTAGGGTTATGTTATTCTATTAATGCTTGAAAAATCTGAACTTTGAAATTGGTGTAGGTGTCCCACAATGGTAGTATTTGCTGTTTTTGTGATATCTTTACACTAGATGGAAATAAATGAGTATTACTTAATTATTGTGCCCTATATCATGTTGTGATGAGATAAATGTGTGATATACATGTTTTAGCTCACTAATTTAACTTAAATAAGGTAATTTAGCATCCTAAATTCGCTGTTTGGTAATTAACTTTAGGTTAATTGAAATGCAAAGGGTATTATATGCTTGTTATGTCTCTACATTACATCGTTATGATATGCGTGTGTAGAACTCATGTTCTAGTATATTATGTATGCCTATTGAGCCAAATTAGCATGATTATTTTGCTATCTTTCTTGGTTATTATCATGATAATCGATTCGATATAGATATGATATAAACTTGAAACTTACTTTATGTTCACAAGAGTACATGGGGAATAATCCCTCTTTATGTCATAACTTTATGTTGTGTACTAGTGAGTACATGTGGATGATGCATATGTGCATACGGGGTTGGAAGTGGCGCATTATGGCGTTACCATGATTTTGGGAAACCCAAGTGCATGTTTCTTTATTGTTGCACATCATTTTGGGCATGACATGTAAGTTAGTTTTATATTGCTTAGTATGAATTTCATAACTTAGACTTGCATGATGCATTTATATATATATATATTATATATATATATATATATATATATATATATATATATATATATATATATATTATATATATATATATATATATATATAAGGAGGAAGGGGCCGTGCGGGAGCCGGTAGGAGGGGGGAAGACGGGGAAACTTATATGTTTTATATGAATTATATATATATAAGGAGGAAGGGGCCGTGCGGGAGCCGGTAGGAGGTGGAAGGCGGGGGAATTTCATTTATATTGAATGACATCTAAATGTGAACTGTCAAGTTGCATTCATGATTGATAATGCTTGTGTTAAACTAGAATGTCACTTTATGGGTATAACGAGCCGAGTTGATGTGAGTGGACTCATCCACGAGAATTTCATACATATTCATACATTTATATCTTTTGTGTCATGATATAACGAAACGAAACTTTTGATAGTGGAGTCATGTAAACCACATATGTATATGGAACTTGGAACAAGTAAGGTAACTTGAATAAATTATTGTTTATGGGACTCATTGTAACTTACCTCTTCTAAAATGTTTATCTTATGAAATCATTATATCAATACCCTATGATATGGTTTACTCATTGAGCTGTCGAGCTCATTTTATTTCTCTTTCCATCTTTTCAGGTTTGGATAAGGGTAAGAGACCTCTCTAAATGGAAAGGTTAAGTTATGGATGGCATAAGATGTTGTGGTATCATTTTGGTTTTGTCTTGTTATCTTAAATATGTATGTATGGACCTTATTGAAGTCTTTATGGAAAACATGTTAGGTTGTACTCGGAGTACATTTTGTTCTTATAGTAGTTGAGACCTTGGTCTTGTATGTAATATAATATTCTGGATTGTGAATCCCTTGGATATGTATGTTCTTGAACTTGGATGGTGACCATGTGTGGGAATACTACGGTTGGGAAGTAACTCTTGTATTGTTGATGAAAAGATTATGCTTGCATTGGAGGAAATTAAGTTATGATATGTGTTGGTGGTTAAGGTTTGGTGTATGTGATATGATAAGTAGGTCGGGTGTGCCGAAATTCTTGGTTAAATAAGTAGGCCTTTGAGCCGAAATCTTAGTTATTGTAAGTGAGAAATAAAGGAAATATTAAGGATGATGCTGTCAAAATTTTCTTAATTTAAGGATAATGGAGATAAATGGTATTGTAGGCCTAATCTTGTTTATTAGAAACTGGGGCCGTTACATTGTTGCTCGGATTCTCCACTAGATTCATCCTCCGTTTAGATTGGCAATTGAAGCTTGGAGGAAGTCAACGTGTTCCACACTGCAAAGGCGGAATCACAGTTAGAAACTAAGCACAAATATTCTTTGTTAAGCGTGCTTCTAAGTGCCTCAAGGGCTTGTGCATTGGCCTCTATATGATTGCTATTACCAAGATAGGATTTCTTGGTAGCGGCAAGGAAAACATGCAAGCCTAGGGTTTTTAGATACATGGACATCCTAAATTTTCACATGTCAATGTTGGAGACATCAAATATGGGAGGTGTCAAGCAATTCATGAGTGTGTGTAAACAGGATAAGTGTGCAAATAGATTAGCAAAACCAAGATCACACTCCTAGGTGGTTAAACCAAATATCAGGAGCGTAGGCTCTGGTACCAATTATAGGTACACCTAGAGGGGGGTGAATAGGTGTACGGCTAATCTAATGAACAAAATGCGAAATTTAAAAACTTAAAATGCAACATACTTAATGTAACCAACGAGTGTAGCCGAATTCCCGGTGAAGGGCTCTGGACTAACTCCTCTTGATTCCTCTGAATAAGAGTTGAGGTGTTATATGAAGCTCTCGTGGTTAAACACAAGTGAGGCACACACAAACAAGCCAAGCATATATATGATATGGAAATATGATGCAATGCTCAAAATAATAAAGAGAGAGTTAGAGTCAATGGATCAATCGCTAACACACGGATATGTTTCGAGGTTCGAGCCACTGCTCTACGTGCCCGCCTTCACACAGAAGGATTTTCAATCCACTAACTTGTCCATACAGGACTCCCATACAGGGAACCTCCACTGAGGATTTGGGGCAATTACAACGGGAGTACACAACTCCTCTCTCAACCGAATACAACCTCTCACAGAGGCAATGCACAACCAACACAAAAATCACCTCACAGAAGAGGGGTAGGCACTTAGCCAATACAAATCAACCACCTCACACTTGAGTGATTCCAACACAAACTCTACCTCTCACTAGAGGGAGCTAAACACAATCTCCACCTCTCACTAGAGGGAGCCAACCACAACTTCCACTATCAACCTCTCACTAGAGGGATACCCACAATCACCTCTCACTAGAGGGATAACACAAATCAAGGAGGGGTTTACAACTTGGTGGTTTCCACAACCACAAATCAATTTTTCCACAAAAACAAAGATCCTAATAGATAGAATAGTAGTATAGGCTCAAGTGTGAAAAACAAAGTGTTTTTAATAAAGAAAATCACTTGGGAAGATCTCCAAAAAGATATAGAATTTTTAGACCAAAAATAAGTTCCCAAAAGACTATTTTCTTTTAAAAAACAAACACTTTAAAAACAATTAGAGAATAAGAATTTGAACCCAAAAACTTTTTGCTGAAAACACTTAAGAAGCATGAAAATTTTCTCTCTTAAAAACCTTATCAAAACTGGCCAAACATTGGGGTATTTATAAGCCCAATTCAAATCTGCCCGTTGGCTGCTGACTAGGCCCAGAATGGCCTTCCGGTCGACCGGCCAACAGTCAAATTTCTGACCGTTGAGCCTTCCGGTCGACCGCCCGGTCGACCGGGGCAACCCGAGAGTGGGTTGCCTTCAGTCGGTCGACCGGCCAACTGATATGGCCTTGTGCACGTTTATGTGCACGTCCGGTCGACCGTTCCGGTCGATCGGCTCCTGGTCCGGTCGACCGGTCGGTCGACCGCCAAAGCCTGGCAGGGCTGATATAGGATTAGAAAACTAGGTTGTTAATTACCAAATAAATCCCATAAAATCTCTAAAAATCCACAAAAATAAGTTTTTGTATTATCTTTGAAATACAAACTTGTTTGAGTAAAAATCAAACCAAGTTACAAATATTTGAACTCTTTTTGTGTTATGAAAATTTTGCTGAAAACCAAATTCCGTATTTTTCAAAACTTGGATTTTTGAATTGAAAATTCGTTTTGTTCAAAACTCATCTAAATACAAAAATATGATATTTAAACAACTTGAAGCATATAGTATATGGATAGAATCCAATATACATGAAATAGATATATATCAATGTTTTTGACTTAAAATCCAAAAATACGTTTTGTTAAAATATCAAAACACCAAACTCATGAAATAGACTATCAAACTAAGTTTGTTTAAATAGTTGAAGTATAGATGTATATAGAATAAATCTAATATATATTAAACCATGTAAACTTGTTGATTCTATCTATTCATGAAAACCAAGATCGGTTAAACCAATCAAACTGAAAACCAAAACCAAAACATGAAACGTGTGTGTGTGTTGTGAACTTGAGCATACCACACTATCTAATCTTTACAAATGGATCTAAAACATAAACAAAATTATGTACCGAGGTCTTCTTGTAGAGCGCCGTCTCCAAGTCGACTCGATCCAAACCGTGATCCACCGAGCTTAACTCCAACGAGTGCTAGATATGAACTTTGACGCTCGGGCTCTTGAATCACCAAGTGAAAAGCTCCAAAATACCTTTGTTGAAGCTAATCACCTACTAATATCTTTGTTAGAGATCTGAAACTAAACATCACAATATTATTAGTAAACATAACTACATGAGTTAATCATCATCAAAACTAGAGTGGAAGGCCTCTGGGCCAACAAGAAATTCATGAGAGAATTTAGCCATAAGAGTTTGTTGTTCGTGGCGACCATCAAGAGCTTGTAATCTCCTCAGCGTGAGGTGTAAGTAATTCTTATTGTACTCCCCCAAAGTTTTAATAAAGTTTTTTCCCTTCTCCCGTGAACGTACACACGATCTGTTTCATCGGTGGAACCACGTTTTATTGTGTGTTGGCTTTTTATCTACTTTGGAATACATTCTTCTTCTCTTCTTCACGTTGCCTTAGTAAATCCTGTGGTTTATTTCCGCTGCGTCGTCCCAGTCGATCCGGTCGTAGGGGCGTCCTTCCCCTGAAATCACAGCAGATATGTCTTTGTTTCTCATCTTCACTGCACGAAAATCTCCGTTATGATATGCCACAAACACACCTCTCCTCAGAGTGACATGATGAATTGCTCCTGAATCTATGAACCAATCTGAGTTCTGACGCATTACACTGGTACTCGACTGATCCTCTGCAGAGAAAATAATTAGTTCCTTCATGACTGTAGTTGTCTCTTCATTGTCTGATTTTTCTTGTCCTTCTTCCTTTTCTTATGAGGCTTCCTTTTATTTTGTGGTTTACATTGCTTTGCCTTATGCCCTTTCTTCCTGCAGTTAAAGCACTCATTTCTTCTGACAATATTCTTCACTTTATTAAGATGCTCTGATGTAGAGCTGCTCTTTTTGTACTTTAGATTCACCAACTTTTAGATCAGAAATGCCTTTTCGTGGCAGTCTTCCACTCGTAGAGACTCTCCAGGGTCTTCCACATAAAATGTGCTGACTCCTCCGTGACACATGATGAAATACCAAATCTTTCAGCCACTGTATCTGACTGCCTTACAATCTAACTTTTTTCAATCCTTCAGAAGTTTCCTTTGGCCTATCTTTCTTTCCTTCTAAAGGTTCATGCAAATCCTTACATCATAATAAATCTTCCATGCAGAGCTTCCAAATCATCCATTTGTTTCCATTGAGAGAAATCATCTTACTCGAGGTATTCTCTATGTCCTTATCCAATCTTGCTCTGATACCACTCTAATAGAATTTGACACTACTAATCGATCACGGATTTTTCGGTGAAATTATTAACAAAATGCATAACACTGGTCTAGGCAAAGTATGAAGATAACCAACCAAGAGCAGTTACCAAAAGAGATCAAGATTTACGTGAAAACTATTATAGGAAAACCACAGGACAAGCATCAACAAATATCTAGAGAATAGAAGATTACAATATCCAAATACTCTCACCACGTCTTAAATCCCCTACCCAAATATTCAAATAAAAGAAGAAGAGATCAAAGACACTTTACTGAGCTCTCGTTGGTCTGAAATTATCTGCTACAACAAACTTAACCCACCGCTACAGGGGGCACAGATCGTCCTAAAAAAGATAAAACGCCCGAACTCGATCCTTCATGGGTTCTCCAAACTCTCGCTTTTGCTGCTGACTCGAAGAAGAAACTCGCACGAAGCTCTCTCTTCTTCTTCTTCCTTTTACTTATATTTTCTCTTAGATTTTTTGCTCAAATTATTGGATGCACTAATGAGGCCCTTTTATAGAAAATTAAGTCTCCAAACCTTTTTTAGACTTTTCTCTGAACCGCAATCGAACTCCAATTCTGAGTCGCGTTGCACTATCACTCCTTTTCGTGCTATCTTTTCGAATTGCGATCGGACTCGGGATTCCTTCCTGAGTCTGAGTTCGCACAAGAATCCTTATTCAACAATGGAATGGGATTGTGCCTCCATGGGGTAGGACCGCTTTAAACTAGACCCCCACCCCAACATACGTAATGGACATTAAACTCGGGGTATGCAAAACTCGTGACATGGCCACAACCCCAAATATAAGACCAATATTCCATTGCAATAAAACCTATATCATATATAATGCAAATCAAAATGATAAAACACTAACTAGAGAACAAAGGATAACAATCTAGTTGTAGAAAGTACTGTTCCGATGAGCCGGGTTCTCATTTGAATGTGAACCCCCATCTGGTAATCAAACATGCATTGCTACGTTTAGCTTCAGCTGCTCTTGGTTCAGTCTTAACTCAATTTGTTTCGAAATCAAGATACTACCTCTGGTTATGATGTTGCAATGATCATTCAATTTATTTTTTTAAGAAGGAACTCAATGTCACGCGCACGCACGAGAGACTGAACCGGTGACCCGTAAATGAGCGAAGCTCTTACGAACTCAAGAACAGACCGAAATGCGTCTAGCAATGATATTGTTGAAGATCTTTTCTTCCTCCCGCTTTATTTTCTGCCCGCTGGAATGCAGCCACGCTTCCAGTCTGGTACCAGTACTCTCTCAGCCATTGTCAGCATATATGAGATAGAGTCATATATTTTGTCTATTCCATCTCTCAATTTGAGCAAATCTATAATCCACGTCAGCCAACATATACCATTGTTTTCTCTCTTAACCCCCGTTACATCCACCACATAGACCAATCTTGGGTCAGGTCAACCCTTGTCATCACCAAACAGACAAGTAATGATCCCTAGAATTTCAATGGAAGTTTCCAGTCATCAAAATTTGATTTGTGATTTAGAGAGTGCATCAATTTCCTGTGTTATCCATTGAAACTCTCTCATCACAATAGGTCCCTTCTTCTTCTATTTTCAGTCGCATGACAATATAAGTCCCCTAAGATTTGAGATGATGGATCCTAATTGCACATTCCATCATATATAATCTCCGGGTCTCTACAGTATACTACTAAATATAAATGACCTGGACCTTGTGACATTCTTATTATTTTCTGCAGTTATTAAAAAAATATGGAAACAAAGCCAAGGGCCAAAACCTAAAACAAACATAGCCCCTCTCTCTCTCTCTGTCCCGGCGACTGAAAATTTCTCAGTGTTTCTTTCTCCTCTTGTTGCACAACCAATTCAAAACCCAAAATCTCCCCATTTCGCCCTGTTCCTTGAAATTATTATTTCCCTTTTCTCCTCTCTCTCACAAAGATGACTGGGTCTGCTTCTAGAGTTTCGATCCCAAACAACCTCAAGAAAACGATCCAAAACTTGAAGGAGATCGCGAAAAATCACAGCAACGATGATATTTACGCAATGCTCAGAGAGTGCTCCATGGATCCCAACGAGACCGCGCAAAAGCTCCTCCTTCAAGGTCTTTCTTGAACCCCTTCTTTCGCTGGTCTCGGTGTTCTTCTTCCGATTGATTTAGGTTCTGGGATGGGATGGGGCCTGTGCTGTTCCTTTGTTGTGTGGCGATTTAGGAGTGAATGATCGAGTTTTTTGGGGGGTGATGGGCTTTTGGGGATTTTTGGGTTTGTTCTGATTTCGTTAGATTGAAGATTTGGGATGCATGCTAGGGATTTTGTTGGAGAGGTGCTTTTATTACTGTGGTGTGGGGGAATGGGACCTGTAGTAGTACCATAACTGAACCAGCTTTCTTCTTTCTCGTTTCTTCTTTTTTCATTTTTATGTTTTCTATGATTATAGTATCAGACCAAGCCCAGAAGCCTCTCTCTTTAGATCTTGGTTTTAGTCTCGATTTTTGCCCTACGTTAGAAGGTAGATTAGTAGCATATTTGATTTGGCGCACAAAATTGAAACTTGGCCTGCTTGGGTTTGGGGGTGTTAATGCGCTGAAATTTGTAATATGTATTTTTTTAGTTACACTGAGCTTTGTTGAATAATCTCAGGAAGTGAGGATTGTGTAAGAATATTTCTTAATCAGTGTTCTTGGGAAACTAAAGAGACTCTTGTGTAGTTTTGGTTGAGGGGTTCTATTCCTCATCATTCTATTTGGGTATTCATGCTACATGGTCATATACTGGGCCTTGCTATTTTTTTTCTTCTTTAAAAACTCGGGAGTTTTATATTTGGTAGATTATTTCTTTTATACTGCTACTACTTTTTAATTTTTGGAAAATTGAGGCTTGTATTAAGGAGGAGGAAGTGAGTAGCGTTTGTTTTTCATAGTCCATTTTGCTTTTGTATGCATTATCTCCTACAAAGGATTGATTTTCAAACTAATTGCATTTCAATTTAGTTTCTGAAATCAAGAATTGATTGATAGTTCTGATTAATCTTTTACAAACTAGTTGCTTTTTTAGTGAGTTTTTGTGATTTTAACCGATGGGTATGATTTCTTCCTATATTGTTATTTGGTGTAAAAAATTGAGTTTTGTTGATGCTTTTTCTGTGTTTTAGTGATTGCTGCTATCTATAATTTTTATTTCTCTTTTATTCTTCTTGGATTATGGTTTTACTGATGCAAGATTTTTTTTTTTAATTATCAGTCATGGAAGTTTTTGTTGGGATACTGCTCAGTCTGCTATTAAATTATAGGAGGTGAATAATAATACTTCATTTGAATGCCATTCTTGACTTGCAGTGACGAGCCTGTCTTGCTGATTTGATTTTCCAAAAGTATTTTAATCAGCAGAAAAGAATCAGATTTTATCCAGCAATTTTGGCTATATATCTAGTTTGCAACATGAGTTGGCAGCAAGGAACCCTAATTACAACATTAATTGATTCAAGATCTTTTCTTTTGTTCGAGGAATTTTAGATCTTTTAGTTTGTAAATGGAATAGTGATCCTCTGAACTTCATTTCTTTCCTCTGTGAAGCATGTATTTAATAAGCGATGTTGGTTGAATGCGTTTATATATATACAAGTAAGCTCTTTGTTGCATCATGTTTCTCATGCAAATTATCGCAAGGCATCAAGCACTGACAAGTCCAGTGTTCTCTAATTTTACAGTGCTACATACTGTTAGTCGTATTTTGGATACTTTACACTTTAAATAGTAATTCTGGAAGCATAAAAAGTGTGCGCAATCATTGTTTTTTGTTCTTAAATGTTTATTGCATCTGATTGTTGTTAGTTCTAACAATTAAATTGTTTTCCAGATCCCTTTCATGAGGTCAAAAGGAAACGTGACAAGAAGAAAGAGGTAAGAGTTTTTATCACTATAATGTGTCCAAAGCTTAAGTTTTCCTAGCTCATTTTTGGTCCTGTTCTTTTTACTGATCAACATAGTGATAACCTTCAAAACATCAGCTAGGGATTCTGTTAGTAGCATTATGTTGAAACATCATAATTTTATTGAATTTGTACATTCAATTACCTACTTTGAGTTAGAAACTGATGTCCAGTCAATGCTGAGAGTGAATTGTATTTTTTCTTTAACTTTTAAATATCGGTATCCATTATGGTGATTATATGTCATTGTGTGTTTAATAGCCATCCTCGTTTACACATGTTACTGTTGTTGTTTGGCTTCTCTGCAGTATCTAGACATCAAATTAGGTTTTACATGCCACTTAGTGTGCATTTTCTGTGCTCCTGTTCTTTTTTTATTTTCTTTGAACTTTTAAACCGAAGGACAGAATTGAAATTCGATTTAGCTGGGCAACAATTAAGATTTCTATTTTTGAAGGACTGTGAAGTGAGAATATTACAATAACAATAATGTGAAACAGAGTAGTTTGCAGCATGCCCAGTTATTTGCAACTTTTTTGGTTAAATGTTTTAACATATAGAGATAATAGTGATGTGTGACGGAAGGGATTTTAGGGTTCGTGGTGGAGATTTTGTAGAATTGGGGAAGAACAAGAGAAGAAAGGAAAGATATGACCGCGGATCGCAGCCCGGATCTTGGCTTCACCGCCCATGATTTAATCCATTGGATTAAAATCAATACCCAAAGCAAGTAGTTTTATTTTTTATCAAAAGCGTTCAATAATTTTAAAGATCACTACATGGCTATATATAGTCTACAACGTACACTTTACGTGCAATTATTGATAACATCAAATCTCACCAAATCTAACCACATTTAAATTCAAATAACTCCTAAATCTCAACCAAATCTAATTTAAATAAAAATCTCAAATCTATTAAATCTAAATCATTTGTTTCCCCATCATTTTCCTCGGCTTGAAAACATTCATCTTCGATGAATGTAGTGGTAGGCAGAAGCTAAGCACAGCCAGCTAAAAACCACATTACAAATTCTCAAATAGGTCAAGGTGGTGGTCGGAGAATCAACATCGATGCGTCATGGCTGAACCAAGGTGGTGGAGGTGGAACTGGTTTCCATGACCAACCGGCTGTGGTCGATGGTACCTCGAATAAGGCACATGCAGCATGCCGAGGCAAATTATTTCTGATGAAGACTTGACCGATTGTACTCTGCACCATAAGAAATTCGAACTCCTATGGACCTGTCGCCTCAAGAAGGATCTGCAAGGGATCGTATACATCAGGCAATTTCAAGGGTAAGGTTACCCTCACAGCTAGCAGAGATGACATTACCTCTATGAAAAGCTCTGCTGGGAGATCAGCTAAAGTCTCTATAAGAAGCTCTTCTATCTTTGGCTCTGGTTCGGGCTCATGAACAATTGCTAGCTCTGATTCTGGCTCAGCTGCAACTTCTGGTTTTGCTCTGTGTTAACTTTTGCTGTAATCTATTCTTCTATACATTTTTGGATGTCCTCTAGAGTCAACTCAGTAAAGAGAAGGTGTGGAGTGTACTAAATACGAAGTAGGTCTTATAAAACAAACCAACATCGACAGGAACTATAGTTGTCATTCTATCACCAGTAAGATTCTTTATCCAGCTTCATTTGGGCATAGAGATACTTGATATCAGATCAAAATAACTGAAAAAAGTTTCAAGATTTCTTTCTTAGTCTTCATAAGCATAACAGTCATAAGCACCCCAAAAGTACGGGACAACCGCAAATATTCTCCGTTCAACTTCTTTATCATCGCAATCAATATACATATTTTTGTCGCAAAAGTAAAACCCATGAAGATAATTCAGTGCATAAGCTGAGAATTTATGCCAAGTCTGAACACTCGAACTAGACTCCAATCGGGCTGCAAACATGGCGTGAAACGCCGATTTTCTACTGCAGGAACAATATCAGTACCAAACAGAAACTTGTGGAGGTCAGATTTGATATCTGACTGCTGTGAAATCTTTTCCGTAGCTCTGGGACTCAGTCATGCATCGAACGCTTCAGACGGAACTCGAATCAGGCTCCGAACGGGCCTGAAATAGACTCCGGACTACGCTCTGCATGAACAGTGCGATGAATAATACAACGACTACGAACAGTAAAATCACTGTTCATGGAACAAATTTTTTTGAAGTGGATTTTTGTGGAAGGAAAAAAGCAGAAAATTCGGCTCTGATACCAAATTGATGTGGGATGGAGGGGATTTTAGGGTTTGTGGTGGGGATTTTGTGGAATTGAGGAAGAACAAGGGAAGAAAGAAAAGATATGATCACGGATCGTAGCCCGGATCTTTGCTTCACTGCCTATGATTCAATTCATGGGATTAAAATTAATACCCAAAGCAAATAGTTTCATTTTTTTTTATCAAAATCATTCAATAATTTTCAAAGATCACTACGTGGCTATATAGATTACAACGTGCACTCTACGTGCAATTATTGATAACATCAAATCTTACCAAATATAACCATATTTAAATTCAAGTAACTCTCAAATGTCAACCAAATCTATCCAAATCTAATTTAAATAAAAATCTCAAATTTATTAAATCTAAACCGTTTGTGTCCCCCATCAAATAGTGATTGATAATTTCACGTGATTGCTAATGGCAGACAAGGGTGAGAAAAGGAAGCTTTTGTCTCAGAATGTTGATAGAACAAAGTGTTTAGAGCCAAAGAAGGTATGGTTAGATCTATACCTTTATACAAAGTGATAAGATTCATTACTTTCTTCAGACTCTTCAAATGGCTTGGCGTATAAGTTATCCTCGAGTGAGGAATTTAAGAAGACATACATGTGAGAGGTTGGATAGCCACAAATATGAGATGAAACCAAGTAAAATCAATTATTTATATTTTGGCTGTGTTACTGATGGCGGTGGATATGTTGTGGTGTGTCGACGGATTTTTTCATATCATGTTAGGACTTGTTTCATGTAGACGCGATGCCTCTTATCAGGAAGGGGAGTGATCTCTTGACCATCCATTTCATTAAGTACATGTTGATGTCATCAATCTTTCATGGTGTCAAGACAAAACTGAAATGGTGCAAGAATGACAATTGTTGGAAACATTTATTTGCTTAAATGGTTTACCATAGTTGTTGTGTGGGACTTCTAATAGTCTATTTCAATAGTTGGAACTAGGGTACATAACTGGGGAGATATGAGTTGGACTGTGTGAAATGGTACCGGTTGCAACTTTGGAAGAGTGTTTTGTATAAAATGAGGTAAACTCTAGACTGGTTTTAGTTTCAGAACAATCTAACTATTGATAATAGTATTTATAGTGATATTGTGCTCACGCCTCGGCCTTGAGGAAATAGTGTCTATTAGGATATCGGTTCAGCCTACTAGGTAATCTTTAGAGTGAGCACCCATTTATTTAATAGCAGATCAAGGGCTAACGGGTGGTAGGCATTGGAGGGTAATGACATGGCTTATGTTTCCACAAGACCCTCACAGTTCTTTTCCTAAAGAGTGAAATAACTATGTTGAGATACCATTTCTGAAATTCTGGCAAGTCTGGTACCAGAAACTTCTGGCACACAAAACTAATAAGTTTAAAATAAAAATAAAACACAGGTGCAGAAATTCTTGAAAGTGAAGAAGTAACAATAAAAAACTAATAAAATGGAAACAGACAAAAGTAAAAAAGGCAGTTTGAATAATATAACAATGAAAATAAAGAGGATGAAGGGGAAGAAATCAGTCAACATACCTTGAATGCAACTAGCCTGATTTGCAGCATATTCTCAGTCTCAGAATAAAGTTCTATCCCAGTTGAAAGGCTTTCAAGGTAAATTAATTCCTACAGTTTATTTACAGGGCGTGGGGGAATAATTTTGGAATAATCAAGGAAATAAAAGATGGGAAGGAGATTCCATTTGGCTCTATGGCTGATTTTGTGCCTCTGAGATCTTTCGCAAATCATACCATGTTACCTTTGCCCTGGTTCTTCCTTGAGCTAGGAGAGTTTGAAGGCTTGCTCCTTGCCTGCATGAGCTTAAACTGTATAGTGAGAAAAGTTAGATTTACCTACATGCAACTAGTTGAGTTTATAAAATGTGGATCGCTCTTGCTCATGCTTACCTTGTCTAGCGATTCAACACCAATTGATACGGAGTTGGTGTAGGTTGACGGCTGGTCACAAAAACTTTTCTAGATCTTTTAGGTAGGGAGCTTCCTTAACATGAAGTCATGCTCTTCGTTTGACCCCATTTAGATGCTGAGGCTTAGATGATGACAATGAAGATGATGATGAAGGTAAAAGGAAAACTATGGGAAAAAAGAGAGAGGAAAGCTAGTATTTACATGTAAAAAGGCTTCTAAAGGCGGGACATAAATATGACCAAGCTCATCAGATTCGAGGTTTTAACTTGTTCAGTTCAATAAATGGTGCTTAATTGCTAACTTTTTGGTAATTATCTCTATGCTGCATGTTAAGGTAAATTTCTAGAAAATGAAGGCAAGATAGTTGTGAGGAGGAAGGTTAGAAGAATATGGCACATAAATCAGATGAAATAATTAGAGAAGGGAGAGGAGCAATACAGAGGAAACTCAAAGCAAGGAACCTACAGGCTCTGCAAATTCTTATTGCGCCCATGCTATTCAAATAAGGGAAACCGGAAATATCAGTGTTTAGTATGGTTCTATATAAAAAACGGACAAAAATAACTCAAAATGTATGAAAAACAGATACTAGTAATAGTAATTTGTGTTAAAACAATTCAGTAAAAAAAAAAGAATGTAAAAGATGCCGTACATATCTCAAATTTTATATGTTGCTCGTTAATTGTACATATCCAATGAAAATGTTTTATAAATAATAAAAATATTAAACATTGTCATTGTTTTTTGCTCATTTTAGGTACCTTGATGGATAAGTAAGTGTTTACTAAAAAAGTCTATGACTAAACATCTAATATTAAAAATTATAAAAGAAAATGATACTAAACTTATATATAAATTTATTTCTTAAAAAACACAAAAAAATGTGGGAACATGTTTAAAACAGATTTCACAAAAACACATTTTTTTTTTCTGTCTTCCTTTATAGACAAAGTTTTGTACATAGAGGCGTGAAAACACGTTACTTTTTTTTAGAAAACATGATGTTTTAAATGCTGTTTTACTAACAATGAATTTTGTAGAACAAATCCAAGGAGGTTTTACAAATTTCCGCATGGGTTTATCCATCACTCCCTCTCCATTCCAGGCAACATCCATTCCTTCCTCATCTTTGTATTCATGAAACAATGTTTTATACATAGAGGTATCAAGTATGTTTTTTTATTTCTGAAATAAATGATGTCTTAAAAGACATTTGCTAACAATGAATTTTGCAGAACAAGTCCAATGATTTTTACATATTTTCAGCATGGTTTTCTCCATCACTCTCCCCCCTTTCCAGGAAACATCCATTGCTTCCTTAGCTCTGATGATGCTTCCTGTGCGCTGACGGCACCTTTTTTTTAAACTCAATCCTAATCTTTGTATTTATAACTAACTAGGCAAAAAATATTTTTCTCTAGCAGTCCATAAAAAAAAATCCTTCTCTCTAGCAGTCCATAAGAAGGTTCTTCTTGAGGACAGTCTAGTGCTTTTGTATGTCTATTTTGGTAAGCTCCTTATGGCTCTTGCATGAGGATGATATATCTATGTTGGTAAGCTTTTGATAACTATGGTGTTTATGGATGAGGAGAATTTGCAGAGATCTATTATTGTTTTTGTCATGCACGAGAGCTGACATTGAAATTATTGCCAGAGAAAAGTGGTAAGCCACCAATCATAACCATTTTTCTACGTCTTGCTTACCTATCAGAAAATTTGGGGAAAGTGATCCATAGTGAGTGTGAGCCAGTGCAGCAGCATTTTTGGAGAATCAGAAGCTATTATAGGTGATTAGATCCATTAAAGCTTAGTAAATGGTGTCTTGGTTCAAATGTGGAAGACCATGGGATGTTTCTTGGTTACGTCCATGTGAATGGTTTCATATCTTTAGCCCTAGAGATAGATGGTATGTTTAAGATTCTGATTTGTGATTCTTTTTCCTTTAAGGGGGATGTTAGGTTTTAGTTATGGTTTCAAGTATCTGGGGCTATATGGGAGCTGCTGACTCTTATGAAATACAATTGTTGTTCTGCTTGCCTCACCAAAGACTTTTAGCAGTTATAGGATGAGAGATGTTGCCATCTTTGTGAGACAGAGATACAACCATTAATTGGAATATCAAGGGTGGCTGCAGTCCATGCATATATGCTGGAGTAGAAGAAATCCCATGGACTTTTAGTTACTGTTGTATGTTCGGAATGTTCACGATGCACCTCTTATTATGTGGTTGACTTATCTCTGTAATGGAGGTTACGTCGGCCTTTTAGAAGCATTTGAAGTTAGCATAAATATTTCGGTTTATAAGAAGAATAAGGCACTTGTTCTCATTTGATGGTCATTTAGGCCTATGATGCACGAACACGGAGACTACACGGATACGGCAAAATTCAAAAAATTAGGATACAAGGACACGACAAGCAATATTTTATTATTATTATATTATAAAACATCAATCAATTAACTATAATATCAATCAACAAGTGTACAAGATATAAAATATCATAAGTTTATAACAAAATTACAACCGAAAAACATAAGTTCACAAGTTATCAACCAAATTAACCAACAAACTATTATCATAAGTTCAAAATAAAATTATAACCAGAGTCATATCTCAAGAATCAAAATGAAGTTGTACCTAGCAGTGAACGAAAACTCGGCCGAGTCGTATCCGACTCGGCGCCCTCCGGTATGACTCGGAGGCCCGAGTCAACAGAAGATCGGCGAGTCGACCCGGATCGGGTCCGACTCGGCGCCCGTGACTCCCCCATTAAAACGCGCTGAGGGAGAGAGAGAGATCAGATCTGATCTCTCTCTCTCCCAGTCGCGCTCGCCGTCCCCCCCCGATCTCTCTCTCTCCCAGTCGCGCTCGCCGTCCCCCCCCCCCGCGACGCCCTCGCCGTCCCCCCGCGTCGCCGTCGCCGTCGCCGTCCGTCTACAGGTAATTCTCCCTCTCCCCTCTCCCTCTCAGTCTCTCTCTCTCTCTCCCTCTCTCCCTCTCTCTGTGCCTCTCTCTCCCTCTCTTTCTCTGTCTCTCTCCCCCGCAGCGGCGCCGGCGCAGCGACTCTCTCTTTCTCCCCGCAGCGACTCTCTCCCGGCTGTCTCTCTGTCTCTCTCTCTCCGCAGCGACTCTCTCTCTCTCTGTCTCTCTCTCTGTCGGACTCTCTCTCTCTCACTTCCTCTCTCTCTCCATCTGTATCTCTCTCTCTCTGTCTCTCTCTCACTCCCTCTGTATCTCTCTCTCACTCTGTATCTCCCTCTCTCTCCCTCTCACTCTGTATCTCCCTCTCTCTCTCCCTCTCACTCTGTATCTCCCTCTCTCTCCTTCTGTATCTCTCTCTCTCTGTCGGACTCTCACTCTCTCCCTCTGTATCTCTCTCACTCTGTATCTCCCTCTCTCTCTCCCTCTGTATCTCTCTCTCTCTCTGTCTCTCTCTCACTCCCTCTGTATCTCTCTCTGTCTCTCTCTCTCTGTCGGACTCTCTCTCCCCCTCTGTATCTCTATCTCACTCTGAAATACACCTAGAGGGGGGGTGAATAGGTGTAATTGCTAATCTAATGCTCTTTTTAAATTTTACTTAAGTGAGTGATGCAACGATCTCTCAAAACACGACTAAGAGCCGAATACCCCTTGCGAGGTTCTGAACTCCTTCCTCCCAATTCCCCTTAAATGGGTTAGAGGTGCGCAATGCAACCGTGTTGTATTGAGGTGTGATCGAACAATTCCAAGTATGAAATGCGATGATGAAATGCACACAAGTATTGTAGCAAGAAATATTGAAGGCAAGTAAAATAAACAAGTAAGGATAGCACAAATAAAAGTTAGTTCACAAGCAATAAATTGGAAGTAATTGAAGCAAGAAATTAAGCAAGAGGAACGCCAAGCCAATCGCAAACAAAGTGATTTGTTTCGAGGTTCGAGCCCGTAGCTCTAGTCCCCGCCTTCACCTCCGTGAAGGGTTTCCACTATCCCCTTAGGATCCCGTACAAGTTAGGCCTCCAAAGACCTCAAGCCCGTAGCTTCACCTTACAAAGAAATTCCCCTTAGGAACTTGTCTCCACAAGAACAAAGAATTACAAATTGGTGATCTCAACTAGACCACAACACTCTTTCTCTTTACAAACACTCTCACACTTTTACAACTTCACCTATAGAAAGAATATGAAATTTTTGGCTCAATGAAGTGTTTGTGAGAAAAGCTTCAGTTGTAGAGTGATATTAAGAATCAAACAACAACTGAAAATCAAACTTAAAAGAATGGAAATGAAAGCTTTAAACTATTTTTCTCTTTCTCTTGAAAAACAATGAAAACTTGTATTTTTCTTGGTAAATAACTAAGGCCTATTCCCCACTATTTATAGGGAGAGAATAGGTTAAAACCCTGATTTTTCCTGCTAAAATCTTCTGCAAAAGCACCCCAACAACTCCTAAAAAACTCTGTTAAAGAGAAACCCAAAAACAGTTTTTCAGAAATGCCCAAAGAGGAAAGAGCCGTTGGGCTTGTTGCAGGCTTACCGGTCGACTGCCGGTCGACCGGTGCTCTGCTGGCAAAAGAGCCGTTGAGGCTCCGGTCGACTGCCAGTCGACCGATCTCACAGAAGGAAACACAGTTTCCTTCTATCGGTCGACCGACCCAGTCGACCGAAAGATACAGAGAGCAGACCACAAAAATCAGTCGACCGATATTTTAGGGTCGGTCGACCGGCAGACATGCACAGCCTCGTGCATGTCTGGCCACAGCAGCCGGTCGACTGATATTTAGGGTCGGTCGACCGGTCTGCCTGGAAAACAGTTTTCTGGGCAGATTTTTGAGTTAGAAAAATTTGTAAAAATTCCTTTAAGAATCTTAAGCTAAGTGTTATGCTGAAAATAGTTTATATACATGTATTTAAACAAGTTTTGAAGATATAAGGCTTTGGGTACATGTATGTATAAACTAAGGCATAAACCTAGAAATAAATATTTTGAAAACATAGAAACATACAAAACAAATGTGTGTGCAAAACCTAGAGCCAAAATTTACATATCCTATCTTTAACAAAAACTACACTTACAAGCTTCTAGATCTTCAAGACTTCAACATGGGCAATCTTCACTTGATCTTCAATATTGCACTTTGAGCCCAATTTGACTTGTCTTGAATCCAATAGCTTGTATTTGAGTCCAAAATCTTTGTATATGAGTGAGAGTACTTCTAGTATGATAATAAACCTGAAACACACTTTAAACAACAAATGATATTAGTACAAATAACTAATATGTTTTGTAATCATCAAAATACACTAAACATGGGTTGATTGTAACCTTGGGCCAACAATCTCCCCCTTTTTGATGATGACAAAACATATGAGTTATTAAACAAATAAAAGAGGAAAAGCTTGAAAAGCTCCCCCTTAAACAATGCTATATATTTAACATGAATATGAGAAACTATGTAAGCATACAAAAATCATTTTTAAAGCAAAGTCATCACCATAAATAAGAAACTCAAACATGAACCAAATATTAAAACAACTAAGAAAACTTAGTATTTCTCCAAACTCATACATTTTTCTCCCCCTTTTTGTCATACATCAAAAAGGGTTAAAACAAAAAAAAATTTAACACATATTAAAAACCAAAACAAAACAAACTAAGATACTTTAAGTATCAATTTTACAAACATTTAATTCACCACAAATAAAAGAAAATCTTGCATAATCTAAAGGTTTTGTGAAAATATCCGCAAGTTGAAAATCGGTTGAAACAAAATCTATATCAATGTCACCTTTTTCAAAGTGATCTCTAAGAAAATGATATCTAATGTCTATATGTTTGGTTTTACTATGTTGATTAGCATTTTTGGTCATGTGAATAGCACTAGTATTATCACAATAAATCTTAACATGATCAAAATGTAAATCAAAATCGAGAAGAGTATGTTGCATCCAAAGAACTTGTGCACAACAAGCTCCTGCCGCAACATACTCCGCCTCGGCAGTTGATAGGGCTACACTATTTTGCTTTTTGGAAGACCAAGACACAAGACAATTACCTAAGAATTGGCATGTTCCACTTGTACTCTTCCTATCTACCCTACAACCGGCATAGTCGGCATCCGAATAACTAGTCATGGTAAATTGGTTAGTTTTTGGATACCACAAACCTAAATCAATTGTGCCCTTAAGGTACCTAATTATGCGTTTTACCGCAATTAAGTGTGATTCCTTAGGACATGATTGAAAACGTGCACATAAACATACGGAAAACATTATATCCGGCCTACTAGCCGTAAGATAAAGTAAACTACCAATCATGCTACGAAATAATTTGATGTCTACTTCCTTACCTTGTTCATCCTTGTCAAGTTTTGTAGTGGTTGCCATGGGAGTCTTTGCTACTTTAGATCCTTCAAGCCCGAACCTCTTGATGAGTTCTTTGGTGTACTTGGCTTGGTTGATGAATGTCCCATCACTACGTTGCTTGATTTGAAGTCCAAGAAAGAAGTTGAGCTCCCCATCATAGACATCTCAAATTCCCTTTTCATGCATGATTCAAAATTCTTGCAAAGAGAAACATTAGTAGATCCAAAAATAATGTCATCAACATAAATTTGAACTATGAGGATATCTTGATCTACATGTTTGGTAAATAATGTTTTATCCACTTTTCCTTTCTTAAAATCATTTGAAATCAAAAATGAAGACAATCTTTCATACCAAGCCCTAGGGGCTTGTTTTAAACCATATAGTGCTTTATCTAATTTATAAACATAATTAGGGTGTGTAGGATCAACAAACCCGGGGGGTTGTTCAACATACACCTCCTCATCAATATAACCATTAAGAAAAGCACTTTTTACATCCATTTGAAATAACTTAAAATCTTTAAATGAGGCATATGCTAAGGTCATCCGTATGGCTTCGAGCCGTGCTACGGGTGCAAAGGTTTCTTCAAAATCAATCCCTTCGATTTGAGTGTAACCTTGGGCAACTAACCTAGCCTTGTTTCTAACTACATTACCCGATTCATCCAACTTGTTCTTAAAGATCCATTTAGTGCCAATAGTTGGTCTATCTTGGGGCCTAGGAACAAGGTGCCAAACTTGATTGCGCTCAAATTGATTGAGCTCCTCTTGCATTGCAAGCAACCAATATGAATCGGCCTCGGCCTCGAGGACATTTTTAGGTTCTATGTGTGAAATAAAAGCAAAATTACCACAAAAATCTTGAATCTTAGAGCGAGTGGTTACCCCTTTTGATACTTCACCTATGACAAGGTCTTGGGATGATGAGGATTGAATCTCCAATCCTTTGGTAGTGGTTGAGAAGCTCCTCTTCATTTGCTTGATGTTCATTTCCTTGAGCCTCTTCCACTTTGGCTTCACTTCCATCACCATCCTTTGGCTTGTCTCCCATGGTAGAAGCATCCTCCAAGGTCACTTTCTCCAAGCCTTCATCTAAAGCATCAATTTCTACACAATTCTTAACAAACTTGTTAGATTCCTCAAATTTAACATGAATAGATTCCTCAATAGTCAAAGTTGACCTATTGAAGACTCTATAAGCCTTACTAGTATTTGAGTAACCTACAAAAATAGCCTCATATGATCTAGCATCAAATTTTCCCAAATTAATATTTGTATTTAAAACAAAACATTTGCAACCAAACACTTTGAAATAAGAAACATTAGGTTTTCTAGAAAAATACATCTCATAAGAGGTCTTAGTAGTATTTTTACATAGGAAAACACGATTTGCAATGTAACATGAAGTATGAACGGCCTCGGCCCACAAATAATGTGGTAGACCATATTCATTTAACATAGTCCTAGCCATCTCTTGCAAAGTACGATTTTTCCGCTCAACTACTCCATTTTGTTGTGGAGTTCTAGGACAAGAAAGTTCATGTTTTATTCCATGTTCCTCACAAAAAGCGGTAAAGGGAAGGTTAATGAACTCACCTCCTCTATCACTTCTTATTTTAATTATTGAGGAGTCATTTTCCTTTTCAACTCTTTTCTTAAAGGCTTGAAAATATGAAAAGGTTTGACTTTTATGTTCAAGAAAATAAACCCAAGTAAAACGCGAAAAATCATCTACTAAAACATAAGCAAATCTACTCCCACTTAAACTTTTGGTTTGTGTAGGGCCAAATAAATCCATGTGGATTAGCTCTAATGGACGTGATGACATGATATCCTTAATTGATTTGAATGAGGACTTAGTTTGTTTCCCAAATTGACATGCGTCACAAACTCGGTCCTTTTCAAAGTTCAATGAAGGAATACCCTTCACCATTTCCTTAGAGTTAAGCCTAGAGATATGGTCAAATGAAACGTGGCCTAATCTCCTATGCCACAACCAAGAGTCGTCATCGAGGGCTTTTAAACAAGTAATATTACAAGACATATTTAACATATCAATCATGTAAACATTGCTTTCACGAAAACCGGAAAATACACAAACATTAGAAGTTCTATCAATCACTTTACAAGAAACATTATCAAAAACAACATCAAAACCTTTATCACAAAGTTGACTAACACTCAAGAGATTATGCTTGAGGCCATCAACTAAAACCACATTTTCAATTAAAGGAGAGGTGCCAAGTTTTACATTACCAATACCGACGATTTTACCCTTGGCGTCATCTCCGAAGGTGACGGTGCCACCTTCATGATATCTTGATAGGGTTGCAAAGTTATTGATGTCCCAAGTCATATGCCTTGAGCAACCGCTATCAAGATACCACAAACCTCTACGTCGTTGGGCTTTGGAAAGTACCTACATCATTTAAAACAATAGTTGATTTTGGTACCCAAACTTTCTTGGGTCCTTGAAAGTTAGTGTTACGAACCCAAACATTATGATGTGATGCACTTAGTCTATCATAGCAAAAATTAGCTAAGTGTCCTTTCCTTCCACAATGTGAGCATGTGTACACTTTTCTATACATGAATGCATGATGTGTATGTGTAGTAGTGTGAGCATGCTTTTGGGGTTTGCCATGTTGTTTAGGTTGTGTAGCATGAACTTGAACATGAGCATGAGCATTTTTCTTTGGGGCTTGTTTCTTAGGAAACATAGCCTCAATCTTCTTTTTATCAAATTCACTACACTTTTTCAAAACAACATCTAATGAGTCTAATCTTTCCTTAAGCATGGCAATCTCATTAGAATCAATTAGTGGGGCCTTACCCTTGCAAGAAGTCTTATATTTTTCAAAATCATTTTTAGTAGTGGTCAAGGTGGAAACTAAATTATCCTTTTCTTTTGTAAGATTTACAACTTGAATACTAAGTGATTCATTATCCTTTTTCATTTTCAAATACTTTTTCTTCATGAAATCATAATTTTGAGAGAGTTCCATAAATGCTTCACTTAACTCATCCATGGATAAATCTTCATCAAGAAAAGTTGGGGGGGTTACCTTGCTTGTGCTCTCATTTGCCATGAAGCACATATTGGCGGTGTCAATCTCCTCCTCGGATTCACTTTCGTCATCCCATGTTGCTTTCATAGCCTTTTTCTTGTATGGCTTCTTGGATGAAGATGGCTTTACTTTGTCCGGACACTCCGCTACTATGTGTCCCGGCTTTTGGCAATTAAAGCAAATGATCTTCCTTTCTTCCTTGCCTCCTTGCCATCTCCTTCTTCCTTGGAACTTTGCCTTGTTGTACATCCTCCGGACATTTTTGACTAGAAGTGAGAGCTCCTCGTCATCTTCTTCTTCGTCATCTTCGTCGGAGTAGGTAGCATGACTTTTGAAGGCAATGGTCTTCTTTTTGGTAGGTGCCATGTCCTCTCTTGCCTTTCTCTCCATCTCATGGGTCTTCAAGTTACCAATGAGTCCAATGAGCTCAATCTCATCTTTGTCATTGAGTTCCTTCAATGTTGTAGCTTTCACTTCCCATGATGGAGGGAGAGCCCGGATGATCTTTCTCACCCTTTGGTCATTGTTGATTTCTTCACCTAGAGAAGCAAGACCATTAGTAATCTTTGTAAACTTAGTAACCATATCATCTATGGTTTCATTCTCTTGCATGCAAAAATTTTCATATTGGGACCGAAGAAGGTCTATCTTGGCCCTCTTCACTTGTGATGTCCCCTCATGTGTTACTAGCAAATGGGTCCAAATCTCATAGGCGGATTTGCAATGGATGACTCTAGCTATGTCATCATCATTGAGGGCTTGTAGGAGTGCATAATGAGCCCTAGCATTGGCATCAAACTCCTTGGTCTCAATTTCGGACCAAGTGGATTCATCACCGGGGGGTACACTAAATTGTTTAGTCACGGCCTTTGCAACTCGACTACCTAGAGATTGCAAGAAAACGGTCATCTTAACCTTCCATATGGGAAAGTTAAGTCCATCAAACTTAGGTGGGGTCTTAATTCCATCGGCCATGTTTACTATGTGGAAATGAATGAAGTGATTAGCAATATAAGGATCTCTCTAAGGTTGTTAAGCCAAATCCTAGAGTCCAAGCTCTGATACCAATTGAAATACACCTAGAGGGGGGGTGAATAGGTGTAATTGCTAATCTAATGCTCTTTTTAAATTTTACTTAAGTGAGTGATGCAACGATCTCTCAAAACACGACTAAGAGCCGAATACCCCTTGCGAGGTTCTGAACTCCTTCCTCCCAATTCCCCTTAAATGGGTTAGAGGTGCGCAATGCAACCGTGTGTATTGAGGTGTGATCGAACAATTCCAAGTATGAAATGCGATGATGAAATGCACACAAGTATTGTAGCAAGAAATATTGAAGGCAAGTAAAATAAACAAGTAAGGATAGCACAAATAAAAGTTAGTTCACAAGCAATAAATTGGAAGTAATTGAAGCAAGAAATTAAGCAAGAGGAACGCCAAGCCAATCGCAAACAAAGTGATTTGTTTCGAGGTTCGAGCCCGTAGCTCTAGTCCCCGCCTTCACCTCCGTGAAGGGTTTCCACTATCCCCTTAGGATCCCGTACAAGTTAGGCCTCCAAAGACCTCAAGCCCGTAGCTTCACCTTACAAAGAAATTCCCCTTAGGAACTTGTCTCCACAAGAACAAAGAATTACAAATTGGTGATCTCAACTAGACCACAACACTCTTTCTCTTTTACAAACACTCTCACACTTTTACAACTTCACCTATAGAAAGAATATGAAATTTTTGGCTCAATGAAGTGTTTGTGAGAAAAGCTTCAGTTGTAGAGTGATATTAAGAATCAAACAACAACTGAAAATCAAACTTAAAAGAATGGAAATGAAAGCTTTAAACTATTTTTCTCTTTCTCTTGAAAAACAATGAAACTTGTATTTTTCTTGGTAAATAACTAAGGCCTATTCCCCACTATTTATAGGGAGAGAATAGGTTAAAACCCTGATTTTTCCTGCTAAAATCTTCTGCAAAAGCACCCCAACAACTCCTAAAAACTCTGTTAAAGAGAAACCCAAAAACAGTTTTTCAGAAATGCCCAAAGAGGAAAGAGCCGTTGGGCTTGTTGCAGGCTTACCGGTCGACTGCCGGTCGACCGGTGCTCTGCTGGCAAAAGAGCCGTTGAGGCTCCGGTCGACTGCCAGTCGACCGATCTCACAGAAGGAAACACAGTTTCCTTCTATCGGTCGACCGACCCAGTCGACCGAAAGATACAGAGAGCAGACCACAAAAATCAGTCGACCGATATTTTAGGGTCGGTCGACCGGCAGACATGCACAGCCTCGTGCATGTCTGGCCACAGCAGCCGGTCGACTGATATTTAGGGTCGGTCGACCGGTCTGCCTGGAAAACAGTTTTCTGGGCAGATTTTTGAGTTAGAAAAATTTGTAAAAATTCCTTTAAGAATCTTAAGCTAAGTGTTATGCTGAAAATAGTTTATATACATGTATTTAAACAAGTTTTGAAGATATAAGGCTTTGGGTACATGTATGTATAAACTAAGGCATAAACCTAGAAATAAATATTTTGAAAACATAGAAACATACAAAACAAATGTGTGTGCAAAACCTAGAGCCAAAATTTACATATCCTATCTTTAACAAAAACTACACTTACAAGCTTCTAGATCTTCAAGACTTCAACATGGGCAATCTTCACTTGATCTTCAATATTGCACTTTGAGCCCAATTTGACTTGTCTTGAATCCAATAGCTTGTATTTGAGTCCAAAATCTTTGTATATGAGTGAGAGTACTTCTAGTATGATAATAAACCTGAAACACACTTTAAACAACAAATGATATTAGTACAAATAACTAATATGTTTTGTAATCATCAAAATACACTAAACATGGGTTGATTGTAACCTTGGGCCAACACACTCTGTATCTCTCTCTCTCCCTCTGTATCTCTCTCTCTCTGTCTCTCTCTCACTCCCTCTGTATCTCTCTCTCTGTCTCTCTCTCCCCCCTCTCCCTCTCTGTCTCTCTCTCTCTGTCCCTCTCTCTCTCTCCGTCTCTCTCTCTCCTCCACTGTGTTTCCCTCTCTCTCCTCTGTCTCCGTCTCTCTCTCTCTCTCTCTCTGTTCCTCTCTCTAATTAATTTGCATTTAATATAATTTAATTTAGTTTAGTTTAGGTAAAGTTAATTTAACTTAATTTAGGTTAATTTAATCTAATAAAGTTTTGTAATTAAGTTAGGTAATTTAATAATTTTATTGAAGTTAGGTAATTAAGTTAGTGTAGGTTAATCTAGTATATGCATGTATTTTGATATTTTTCTACCGACGACGCTTGTATTTATGCTTTCACGTTATGTTTTAAGTGTTAGGTGATATGTTTTGAATATGTGATGCATGAATTTGGATGTTTACATTTTTTTATGATTTGTCATGATTTTTTCATAATTTTTTTGACGTTCTATGTAGCGTTTTGCGCGTGTCGCCCGAGTCCGATCTGAGTCGCCGAGACCGATCCGTCTCGGTGCCGGTCGAGTCGGCGGCCGAGACCGAGACTTTGAACCATGGTACCTAGTCCAATGACTTCTTCATTATATCTTTCTTCATCATCTGCAAACAACACGATCTCCATCGTGGGTTCATCAAGAGAAATAGTAGCAAAATCTAGAATACTTCTATCACCAATTTCCTCCTCTCCTTCCAATTTTTTTCACTTTAGTTACATACTTTCAAGGAGGTGTATGATCATTCACTATTTCACTAGAACCTTCCATTGAAGTCATATTGCTCCAAAAACAACAACACAATATTATTTGAAGAAAAGTAACACACAATCTTATTATCAATCATACAACAATTTATTGAGATAACTATACACATCAATTAATTTCATAATCCTACAACAATTAATTTCACAAGTCACTTATTTCACAATCCTACACAATTAATTTAACACAATTAATTTCACAATCCTACAACAATTCATGCAAAATCCTACACAATTAATTTTACACGTCAATTAATTTCACAATCCTACAACAATTAATCCTATTGATCTCTCTTCTTCTATTTTCCTCTCTCTGTGTGCTCTCTCTGATCTTTTTGTCGTCTCTCTGAGAGATCAAGAGAGAGCAGAGAGAGGAACAGATCGAAAGTGAGATAGATAGATAGAGAGAGAGAGAGAGAGCTTACCTCAGAGATTGAGAGATCAATGGGCGACGATGAGATCACCATGGCGAGATCATTCACAGCTACCACCACGACGAGATCAAGGATCAATCGCTTGGACGATGAGATCACACCACGACAAGATCAAACTACCACCCCGAAGATCTAAGAGACCACCACCATGAGGTTTTTCTTCTCCCTGGATGAGAGAGAGAGAGAGAGATCATGATTGATTTAGGGATTTGGGAGGGATTTAGGGTTATAGATGAATATTGGGTCTACCTGACCCAATAAACTCACAACCAAACATAAGCCGATTCAAACGTGTCGGGGCCGTGTCCATGACTCATTTGACCATGTCTGACTCGTGTCAGACACGGTCAAAACGTGTCCAACACATGTTATTCACGTGTTCGGACACGGCTGGGTTTTGGCGTGTCCATGCTTCATAGATTTAGGCTTTCTGCATTAGTTTCTTATAAACTTAGGGATGAGAGCTGAACTAGAAGCACTTGAAGTTAGCATAATTATCTTCTACTTGGACTGATGTGTTCTTTGGGTTGACTCGGGATCGTATACAATCTTGATTAGATCTTCCCAGAATTTTGAACTCTGTAAAGAATATCAGTTCTTATTGTTGTCGCTTTTAAACATGAAGGAGCCATTGCGAGTTGCTGTTCAGCTTTTTAGCTGCATGCAGCAAAGCTGCAGGTAAGTGAAGCTGCAGTTCTGTTGTTTGTGCGCTAGCAGTTGGAGCTGTGGAACTGGAAAGCCAACATTTTCTTTATTAGTTATTAAGATTTGTTGTGTGACAAATTTTGCAAAAATGAAATTCTAGCCGATCTGGTATCCTCGTTAGGGGTTTTGTTCTAAATGATGCTCAACATTTCTGGGTTAATTTGCCCACAACATTTTGCTCCAGAAGTTGGAAATTTGTCGCTACAGTTGCGGGAAATGAAACCTTTAGCAGCTAACCAAGCAGATAATTTAAGCTTTTGGCTGCAAGAATAGCTGATGGTGCTCCATTTCCAATGAAACACTAAATCCTTAAACAGTACCTTGCATGAGATCTTTCTAGCCATGCTGTAAACAGCCAAATTAAATAGTTTCTAGCCATCATGTAGTCTTAAAAATGTGGTGGAAATTTTGATTTTCTTTTCGACATCTTGAGCTTCTTGTTGCATTCTACTATAGTCAAAGTCTCTGTGAAATTTTTACATCCATGTAACCTCATTATCTCTGTGGTTAATTGATGTTCATGCAGTAAAGGAACTTGGTTCCGAACTAAAAATAATACTTAGCTTTAAGACTGTAATCTTTTTATCATTTTCTTTTTATTCAATGATATTAGTAACTCAATCAATATTCTAAAATTTGGAATAAATGGCTGCACATGCACATGTGGCGTGAGAACACATAAAAATAGGGCCATGCAGCTATGTGAGAACCAAATTCAAAAGTAGAATAAGAAGAAGAAGAGAAGAGAAGAACAAATCCCTGCAGTGTCACATACCATTTTCTGCTGCCGCATGCTACCTCCATCCAATAGCCTCTGTCTAGTGCATATGTTGCGTTGCAATTGTCGGAGAATAGGGATCGGGGTCCAACCTTGATCTTACGTCCTAACCCTCTAGACCATTATAAACTAAACTTAGTGGAATGGTTGGAGGTATGGTTCAGTAAGAACCCTACTCTCTCTCGCCGCACCCCCACCCCCCCCACCCCCCCCCCCCCCCCCAAAAAAAAAAAAAAAAAAAAAAAAAAAAAAAAAAAACCAAAACGCCCAAAAACAGCAGCAGCCGGTGGAGTGTAAGATTTCGATGGCACATGGGCTTTTTGAAGTGGAGAACCATCCCCCCCCCCCCCCCCCCCCCTCTCTTCCCATCTGATCATTTCCTCTTTCTTCCTCCTTTTCTTGTTTTTGCTGTTGCTGGGTGCCGAATAGGTGGCAATGGCAAGTATGCGATATGCAGCAGTGAATGACATGACAATATGCCAGCAACCACATTTTTATGACAATGGACTTCATTGGGTGATTGAAGCCTTCCAATCAGTGTGAAACTTGGAACACAGAAGAGACTTCATGACAAGTAGCTTTTAGATTCAGAAGGGTCTCTTTGACTAATTCAGGAGGATCCGTAAACTTAATGCAGCTATTGTCATACCTCCCTCCATTTATTTTCTTCCATATTTTTGTTGGGGTCCTTTTTCTTAATTGCAAATGGAAAGCATTTGGCTGCAGAACATTTTAGTGTTTTCCTGTGAACTTCCTCTTGTTAGATTTGTTTCTTTCAACTTGGCATTTGACTGCTCAGGGTTTGCACCAGATCTATACTTTTCCTGGACAATTCTTGGTTTGACACATCAGTTTGAACAATGATCATTTCTCACGCATTGTTACTTGCAATATTTAGAAGATTACTTTGGTCAATTATCTTTGGTTTTGAATGGTCAAGAGGTCCTTTTTTTGTTTAACACATGTCCTATGTAACAATTCTGTAGCATTCTAATTGCTTCATTTACATCAAATTTGTAACATTGTTAGTAATATCAGTAATATATCTATTATATCTTACAATTACTTTGAATGTCTAAAAGATCAAATTAGTATAACGTTCTAAATGTTTGCTGATATTGAATCCAGAAATTATTTCTTATGTCTTTTTATTCTTTAATTTAATTGGCCCTAATCAAAACAGTTAAGTGGTTGCCTTAAGCTGACTAGCTAGCTTATTTGACCTGAACTCTTATTGGACTAATTCTGCGATTGAGAGTTGTGATGTTATGCATAAGTATCATGATTATGCTGGGGCTCTAGCTAATCGGTTTCTTGCTGTTTAACTATCTTGTGTCTCAACAGAACAACAGAGAACCTGCTGATACTAGGTGGAGACCAGCATCACAGGGGCGAGTGGGCAGGGGTGGTCGGGGGAACTACTCTTCTCGCTATATATCTAATGGTGAGTGTATCTTTCTTGATGCAAAGCTTGAAATTTTGATATTTTCATTGCTGAGAACACATGTGCATTCTTTTCCTAATTATTTATTCTTTATCTATGTTGTGTTTTGAAACAGGCGTCTCAAAGAGCTTTGTATCTTTTTTAATGCCCTGTATTTTTTTTCTCTATATTAACATTTTTAGTATAACTTAATAATCCATTTGCTAATTCAATATGAATGAGAGCTGCATGTCATAAGCCTGAACACATTATGTTTCTCTTATGTGATATTTTTCCAAACTTATCACTGAGAATCTTTGCACCTATTTGTCTTACTATGTGTCCAGGGCATGTATAATGTATGCCTCATATACAAACAATAATATTAGTTTTGATGTTTTCTGTAGATATAGGTGACCCATCTACTGATACATTTAGCCTTTATACATGAGTTTGAAGCTACATCAGTATCCACAACTCACGATCAATTTTATCTTTATGTATTCTAGTTGAAAAGTGGTTTCATTCCTGACTTGGGAACTTGCTAAGATTTTACCTTAAGACAAGTGGCATTGCTTAGGTACAAAAAATAAACTGTGATTTGTATCTTACCTTATTCCCACCAGTGCCTATTAGTCAGCCTGGAATCTTAAGTGGCATGCTAGGATTGTATTGATCAATTTCTATGTAAGATTGCATGGAAAAACATGAGATCACCATTAGTGATCCACTCGTTTGTTGCCTGTATCTACATTGATTTGGTTGATATAATTCTCAATGTGAGAGATCCACCCCAGATCTGTAGTGGGACTTCTGCTTAGAGTCACGACTATTGAAGTTCAGTATAGAGTTTTCGCGAAAAGTTGAAGGATTAGGAAAACATGCTGTTTACTTTGAACCCTATATTGCAAAGGATAGAATCACGATGGTGAAGTGCAGTAGAGGTTTATGTGTGAAGTCGAGGGATTAAGAAACACGCTGTTTCCTTTGAAACTTATATTGCAAAGGAAAGCCCATCTGAAAAAAGCTTTAGTTATAACTACAGCAGTTTGAAATATTTTATGAGACAAACTTATTAGTTTTGGTGCTTTAGTCCCAAATTTATTTCTTCATGGATATAAGCAAATTTATTTTCATATAAGCAAATGTTCATAGAGATACATGAGGAAAAGGTGCCACATGCAGCTGGACAACTTCCATGTATGGAAGAAGAATGGGATGTTTGATGGTCTGGTATGAAATAAGAAATTTGTGGTGATTTGTGCAAAAAAGAAAACATTTGAGAAGGCAAGTCATGTGTATTGTATAGTAATAACTAACTAGATTTTTCTTGTAAAGAGTTATATAAAATTTTAAATTTTCAGTGTACATTTTGATCTGCCCGCCCGAAGATGATCTCATCTACAATTCGTTAATTATTTAATCAATTATTAATGACATTCCCTTTTAAATCCACTGTTTAGTAGCTGTTTTCAACTCTAATTCTTAATGTTGTCTTTAATAAGTCACCAAAACCATTATTATTTGTTTTCCAAAAATGCTCATCTTTCTTGCAACAACCTTTAAAATGGTAAGGGTATTTTTTAATTTTAGGGCATGGCCTTTTGTCTACACTGTCTCTTCAAGTTTTGAGTTATGTATATAAGATAATGATGGGACGTGATTGTCTATTATGTAAGGGGAAACTTTCTAAGGTACTAAATAGAGTTGTAGCTTGTTTAGACTGACAGTGGCACTGGTAGTAAGACAATGGTGTCCTTATGGTATGTATGACTGGCAGAGTTTGATACCCAAACTGCGACAACCAGTGAAAGGGTTTTGCTTCATAGTAGTAGATGCTTCAATCTAGCTTTGGAAGATACTATCCTTTCGCTCTTCTTGTTGATAACTTTGCTTAATTTAGCCTAGCCTTCAGCAGCATGTCCTGTGTGAATACCATCAGTATAAGAGCTATTGATTATTCACGACATGAGCTTACCAATTTCTGCCATGCACATGTAGTTTTTTGTTAATAAAGTATTAATCCATGAGTCTTGATTCTCTTTGGTCAGATGCTGGTGGTGAAAGGAACATTGGAAAGGAAAATGGGATACATCAAGCCACATCCTCATCTTCTTCCCTTTCTCAGGATATAGAAAGCAAGTCAACTATTCCTATATCAAGGTATATTTTTCTGCTGGATTATTTTGTCTGCTGGATTGCATGAAATTAAGCTCTCTTTCTCTGTACTGAGTTATATGATTGTCGCTTAATGGATGTATGGGGCTACCTGGTTATATGCAGTTCAATGCTTTCATGTTTCCATATGCTAGTTCTTCATCTTTTTGATCGCCTATTACACCTGAAAGCCCTTAGATCTATGGAACTATTATTTTTGGTAAGTTTGAAATTACCATTTAAGTTTCAAAATTAAATTTTCTATGAAATGTACTCATGAATGGTTTCCCAAGAGTTGATGTATTTCTAGGCGTGACAATGCATGTTTCTTTTCTTTCTTTTATTTCTTTTTGACCTCATTGAGTCAACAACATCATTAGTCAAAATCCTTTTCTCATGAAACTAGGGCCGTTAATGAAATATAAAGGCTCCATGAGTTATTTGTCAGACCAAAATGTGACCTCAGCCCTCAGCCATAATTCCTGGCAAGAAAGCTGGGTACAAGGAGGAGCTCGCGGTAAGTCCAAAAGGACCAGTTTCTAGTTAGGAAAACCGACCTTAATGGTCAGTTTTCCACAACGGAGGAGCAATTATCCAAAATTCTTCCAAAATGGAGAATACTAGTTGAGAAGAGGAGGGAAGTTGACAATTTTGCTGTAGGTTTACATTTAACTCTTAAGTTTCACATCTAAGTTACAGATAAAGCCGAGGGCCTAACCAATTTTCTGTCTCCTAACTGTCTATTCCAGTCAGGTTTTTAGTGTATCCAATCTACTGAAGCATTATTTTTATTGGTTAAGGAAAGTATGCAAATTTGTATTTGATTCATGTACAAATTTAATTATTTTTTTATCCCTTTTGTCTTATAATCTTTTTGTATTTGCTGTTCATTTGGGAAGGCGATCCCATTTAGCAGTATATTTTAGCACTTCAGAGGGCTTTTCCCGCTTGCAACTTGTAACACAAGATGTTGAAAGTAGTGTTGCCAATTTGGCTGCAGAGCCTTGCAACTATTAAGTAGAACCCGAACATCACTTTTAGGTTTGTTGTAACACCATGTGGAACTATGTTTGGAAGTCTTCTTCTGAAAGTATATTAATGTAGGCACGCTTAATGCTTGGTAGGTCTGGAGCAAAGTTTGTAGTGTTGTAGTTTCAAATACAACTTCTGAAGGAGATATCCTGTTCACTTTTGCCAGTTACATGAATGGAACAGTAGAAATACACTAACTGTTGTAATAGGTGTTCCTGCCGCACTATTTGCAACCAACCAAACAGCCTCTAAATTTTTTGCTCTTTCATCGACCCATTGGTTGGCTAAATCACTATTTGAGGATTGAGCTCCTGAGATCTTAAACACTAGTTCTTAAGTGTTTAAACTATAGATACAGTTTCAGTACTTTTTTAGTCATACTCGACTCTTATAGGATCTTCCTGTATTATCTGCCATGTTTTATTTATTCAAGCAATATGCCAGTTCTGCTTTTTTGTATTTTCTTTTTTTATTTATCTTTTTAACAACCTTATTTATTCAAAGATAAACAGTTCACTGTGATTGGATTCAAGAATGTTGTTCGACTATTTACTGTTAAAAGAATGTTGCTTGACTATTTATTGTTAACTTGTTGCTTTGAGAACACTGCAATAACAACTATATGAATTCATCATTAGCTAATTTATCATCTTCTAATGCATCTTGTTTTAGGTTGCTGAATTTGTTTTAACTTGTTGCCTTTTGGGTTATTCTTTTCAAAGTATCTATTCTTCAACAGCTATATCTACTAATTTGTTAGCCATAACTATTTCTTGATAAATATGCAACTATCATAGAGTGCATCCATAAGCTTGGAGGTTTCTTTTGAGGACACAGCACATGGTCTACAACTTCCTTGGGATTGAGTAGATGGTGTTGTAATTTCAGATATAACATGTGAAGTCCACTGGTGATACTATTTAGAAACAAACTTTATTTGACCTACTTGATCCCTTAATACGGCACCTTTCCCTAAACAAATCCACATTGTCAGTAAACACCACCAATATTAGGCTTGAATTAACCATCTGGTGGTCTAACAAATGTGTCATTATGATTCTTTTGGGGAATCAATGAGCTGCAGTGACGTTCAAATCCGGAAGAATCAATTTATCTTCTAGAGAAAGATGTAGCTTTACAAGCGAGAATTTCAGAGTTTGAAATCTTTGATTTCCATCAGATAGAGATAAAAAGATGATTGAAGGTTTAGGAGAGATAGAACTTATTCGGTCAAATCTAAAACACAACATTTGTTTTTGTGTCAGGGTGCTGTTACATCTGCCAACCGAATTGTTATAATGTTTGTAAATTACTAATCCTACTTAAAAAAATAAGGTCTGTTAATTTCCATTACTAAGGCCATATTTGGATAATCCTGATCCTAGGGAGTTAATCCCAGATTCCATCTTTCACAAGGACTGGTCCAATCCTCAGGATAAGCCCGGTGCACATTCTTCATCGTCCTTCTCAATAAACCCTAGAATGAGTGCGATACATATCCACCATGCTGATCTGATCGTTGCTGGTTATATTCAAATCCAATACAGTGGCCAAACGTATGTGATTTGTGAACTACAGATCGAGAATGATGGTGGTGATTCTTGAATTGCAAATCAAGGATGAGAGAGGGAAATTAACAGTGTTTTCATGACCTTCTGGATCACACAGCTGTGCGTATGGAAATATCCATGATATTGATATGTTTGGAATAGATAGGTTACAGGTAGAATATTTTTCCGTCTCTGTGTAAATGAAAATTTTATAATGATATGTCTGGAAATATTGGTTATGAGAAGAATTTCTTTCTTCCTGTGCAATACAGAATTTGATCAATGATATATTTCTTGTATATTCATTATGAGAATAAATTTTGCCCTCCCTATGTAATGCAGTAGATTTTGATCAGTAATACGTTTGTAAATAGATTGGTTATAAGAAAAACTTTAGAGGAAAATAGTTCTAAATTGGAAGGCGTAATGAATTATTTCCACAAGGAGAAATTTTAGAAGAAAATATTTTGCATGTTTTTTCTTTGCTTACTGCAATATTCACTTTTAAATTATTGTTATACTGATTTTTTCTGGAAATGCTTGAAAATTGAGAAGATATTTGGTTACAATTAATTTATTTTATAGACAATTATACTTTTCATATGAAAGGATTTTTTAGGTGAATAACTTATAAGATAATAGCACATTTTGAAGGGCCTATTTACCAAGCCAGCATTTGGGATACATATTCCAAGGATTTTCAACTTTCATGCAAAGGAACATAGGTGGAATCCAACAGACCAAACAGGACCCAAAGGGAGAAGTGACCGAGGAAACTTATTTGGAAATGCTTCATGAATCTTTTCCTTCTTTTATTCTTTAAATATTTCCTAACTTATTATTATAAGATTCAGTTCCAGCAAAATTGCCAAATCTCACGACACCCCCACACACAAACACGGCACCTCAATATCTCTCTTTAAAATTCTTGCACAGTTTATGTTATATTGTAAATCTTAAACCTCAGAATATGTTTTTTGATTGAGATTGGCCAAATGGTTAAGGTCGTCAGATGTAGTCTTGGTTACACTTCTGTCGGAATGGTGACAAGCTGCACTTCTTTTTACATATTCAAGATTATTATCACAGTGAACCAAATGGTGATATTTATTTTGTCAGCTTTATGATATTTCGAAATAGAGAATAGTAATGGATGTCCTAATCAACTTAAACAATAAAACACTACACATAACTGCGCAGAAAAAATTGTGTTAGAAATCAATTTCAGTTCTGAATCTCTTGAGGTTCCAGTGCGTATTGTGTCATACATTACACTAGTATTCTTCTGGTTCCTTTACCTTCGAAAATTGTGTCATACATTACACTAGTATTTTATTAAAAGGTAATCAATGTAAATTTTGAAGGTCTCCTTGATTAATTTTAGTGCCAAAGAGATCCCTCTTTTTTTATTATGTTTGTATGGGGGGTGGCATGGGGTGGGGAGGGGAGGCATGTGCCCTTTTTGTGTACAATATGATTGTATGATGCTTGTCCTTCCTCAATTAAAATTGTCCTTTTCAGGTGTTTCTTTCTACTGCCATCCTGTTCAGACACACACATATCGATATAACTTTTGCATATTGTGTTTCACAGCTCTGTAGCTGGCTTGCTGAATGGTTCTGCCAAAATTGAAAATCCTGTTCCAGTGCAGGGGCCCACGTCTAGTGCCATTGGTACTGTCTCAGTTAAAGAAAGTTTGGCAGCCACTGTAACCAATAAGACTGGGAAAACTTCAATAAGTGATGCCAAAAGTTCTGTCTCCATGCAGCATGTGTCAAGTTCTAACAATCATTTATCATCCCCAAAGCCAGCCTCTGGTTCTGGACTCTATGCTTCAGCCTCAGATCCTGTTTTAGTGCCTTCTCTTGATTCACGCATCCCAGGCAGTGTGGGCACCATCAAACATGAGGTTGGTAGTCAACGGATAGCTGTTGAGGCAAGTGTTAACAAAGGTGCTGGTGATGTGTCCGGTTCTGAGTCGTCATCCTTGATTGCGAAAGGTTCTGAAATGAACTACTCATACGTGCATGAGAAAATGCAAGGAAAGTCTCAGGGTTTTGATGGCAGCCAATTTTCTGATGCATCTCAGGCTACACATTCTTTTTCTCGCACTAGTTCTGCTGGCAGCAGGCCATCTTCTAATTACAGCAATCGCTCACAACAGCTAAATGGTGCTCAGAAAGGTACTGCTATAATCATTATCACATACTTATAATAGTGTTTATGTGCAATTTGATGAGATGACCATTGATTAGTTTATCCATTGATGATCATGTTACTTAAGTGAACATGGAGAAACAATTATGCCTTCAGATCATCTACTTCATCTAGTACTTTGGCACTTTTGATACTTGAGTTCATGCACCTAGATGCATATCTATATGGTTCTGTATAAAGAACATATATATCAGTCAGGGATGCTGCTGATTATATATATTACCATGGATATATAGTGGGGGTAGTTTATGTTTGTGTACTTCCCAATCCCGTGTCATGGACACTTACAACCATATCTGAAATTGAGGTTTTTCTTTTTCTTTTTCTTTTTTCTTTTCTTTAATGTGGAAACAATTGAATTTGAGGTCCTTAAGTGTTTGGAGCTAGCTAATATATCTTCCTTCATTCAGCTTTTATTATCTATGATTCTGCAATTCTTATGGTTTATGCTTATGTTTCTTTTAAGCAGTACTGGATGCTGACTTTATATAGCCTAATGTCAACCTATGCGTGGTTCAAGAATGGTGCATGATGTATGTTATTTAAAGGTTGTCATCTCTCCTGCATTACTGGAAAACGACAACTTTCTATTGATCTGCCTAATAACTAAATGCTTGTGAGACATGAATCAGATGTTGTTTAAGAAATGGTTGTTGTTGATTACTTAAAATTTTCATATCTATCTCAGAAAAGAAAAACATAATTGAAAGCACCATATCGATTGAGAATAAGCCTAATTTGATTCTACTGCCATTTGTTCCTTATAGTTGTTTTGCAGTTTTTTCTTAGTATTTTTTTTGTAAAATTGAAGAGATTTCAGTGGGTTAAGTACAATCAAAGGAAACTAAAAAAATATACTTCATTAATTTTGACTTTGTAGTTTCTTTTCTGGTATCTATGAGAAGTCCAACCACCGCCCCCCCCCCCCAATTTAGAAGCACAACCTCTGCAAGTCCTTAAGAGTATTGTCATGCTAAAAATGTATTGGATACAACCATTGTTTTAAATGTCGGCCGACATTTCGTTTTCAAGCCCTCACCGCCACGACATCCTCATCCGCATTTGAAATGGCGTTTTGGAAAATGTCGGCCGACATTTCGGGGAAAATCCGCTATGTCGGCCGACATTTTCCCGAAATGTCGGCCGAAATTTTGGGGAAACCCCATTATGTTGATTGGTCTTGGAAGTTGGAGTAATTGAGAAATTTTAACAATGGATTAGTGAACATATGCAAAATATTTAAGTTAATTATACATATCCTAAACATATTTATGTAGTTTTGCATAAGTTGTGCATGTATTATCTTGATAAAATTTTTAAATTACATTATTTAAGACATTTAGGATATATATTTGTTATCCGTCATGACGTTCGAAATTTACTAAATGGCCCCGAAATATTTCCGAAATCTGAAATCCGACATCCGATTACGACATTTGACATTTCCCTGATCTCCGACATTTAAAACACTGGATACAACTAAAAGTATGTGTACAACTAAGGGGTAATAATCACAGAAAGCAATAAGCATTGAATTTAAATCATATGATTTCAAATATCCGCCGAATCTGATATATATCTGTTATATCATATCAGGTTACCTAATATGATATTAACCCTGTATTATTGGCCGATATGGCTGATATTGACAGCCAATATTGCTAAGAAAACCATTGGTTGGTACCGATGCCAAGATTTTAAACCGTGGTAATTTTTTGAAAAAAAAAATACTTCATGCCACGATTTAAATGCACTGGCTAAACCATCCAAGGCATCCACATAGACGAGCTAAGGGTGTCTAATTAGCAAATTGCAATAATATCTAATTTCTCCAACAACAACTGATGCTGAATCTCTAATCTTGGAAATGTTGAATGCACTTCCACCATAAGCTCCTCTTGTACTACCACCAAATATATAAAATTTAAAGAAGTGAGTTATACAACCTAGTATGTAGTACTCGCAACTCGCTCATGTAGTTTTTTTACTTTTGAAATTTTTGGATGGCAAGCATTTTTGGAAATAAAAAATAACAATGATAAATGATATTAGGTACCCAATTATATCCAGTTGATTAGATTTCAAATCATTATCTAGTTGGTGCAAGGCATGGTTCTGACTGCCCAACTATCACATCTTGTGGCTGGCCCCATCCTTGGCAATTGCCCTTTGCTATCATCATTAGCTCGCTCAAGGTGTCAACACGTCAGTACTTACTCATTTCAGCTTCCAAGTTTCAATTATACTACCCACGACTCTCTATTGTACAACAATTCACATTTGTGCACACTTTATATCATAAACAGTTCTTTATTCTTTGATTAGGAAAATCAAGGGTTGATCTTACAGTATGGATATAATTTCTCATGATAAACGGGGAAACACACTTTTTTGTTAATGCCATATTTGGAATCTCGGTGTCATTTTCATGTTTGGTCCCAATTTTTTGTATTTCATGAGTTTCAGCTGTTAGTGGAATATCAAATTATTGATGTTGATAGCTTTAAAAAAATTTGCTCGGTCCGAAATCAAGCTGCATAGCAACATTGAAGTGGCCTGGCCTAGCCTATTTGATTAATCATTTTGATGAGTGACTGATCCTTTTATGCTGAAACATGATGCTCTAGTCACCTAGGCAGGAGCAACATTTACATTTGGTAGTGTTTGTTTACTAATAAAATATCCAAATATATTACAGTGAAGAAACACATGATCCTACACTTCCTCAGGAGAATATCCTTTCATCTCTATCTGCAAAATGATTGTGAATTCACTGTATCCTTCTCTTATCCCCTAAATATGCTGCAGGTACTTGTTTCATAGTTATATTCATCTGCTTGCTCCATGCTCTCAGGGGGTTCATTTGGTTAATTCTGTGTTTGAACCACCTGAACCCAACCCAAACTTACGTGTCTTAGAAAGTTTGAAACCCTGGTCGAATCTAAATGAGCAGGTTTTGAACTTATTCACAAATCTGCCCAAACGCATAACCAAATAAGAAACGAACTCAAATCTATCTGAAACCTGAAAGTAGCGCAAATATACACATCATGTTCAATCCGTGTATATATAAGATAATATTACGTGAAATTAATAAATTTGTATATGTTTTTGTGTATATATATATATATATATATATATATATATATATATATATATATATATATAGAGAGAGAGAGAGAGAGAGAGAGAGAGAGAGAGAGATAGACTTGTATCCTTTCAAAAGGATTTGATCCCGGATCCTTCCCACTCAAAATCAACCCTCCAACATTCGAATACAAGATCCACTCCGTTGAAGTTGATCTATACTATTTCAAGTATCTATAAACCAAAAATCAAGTGTTTTAAATACTTTTTGCCCATCCATCAAGTAGGGGAAAAACGGACGGCCTAAATAGTGAGTTGGTTAGTTTAACGGTGTAGAACATTTGAAATCTAACAAAAATTAGTTTATATGGGTTTTTAAATGTTTAGATCATAATGAAATGGCCGGATCGAGAATTTGTTTGTCTAAAGACATAGATCTAACCAACTCACTACTTTCGGCCGTCCATTTTGCGTCGCTTGATGGATGGGCAAAAAGTATTTAAAACACTTGATTTTTGGTTTATAGATACTTGAAATAGTATAGATCAACTTCAACGGAGTGGATCTTGTATTCGAATGTTGGAGGGTTGATTTTGAGTGGGAAGGATCCGGGATCAAATCCTTTTGAAAGGATACAAGTCTATATATATATATATATATATTATATATATATATATATATATATATATATATATATATGGGAAAAATGTTCCTAGTAGGTCTCCTTAGATTGTAATCTAAGGAGGCTGCTTGAAACTCTGACATCCCGATTTTTTTTTCATGATCTGACCGCACATTATCATATTCATGTTCTAAGCCGTCTCCTTAAATTGTAATCTAAGGAGACCTACTAGGAACACTTTACCCTATATATATATATATATATATATATATATATATATATATATATCAACTTAGCAAATCATAGGGTGAACCAGCCTGACCCACCCAAACCCAAACCAACCAGAAATCTGACAGGTTGGGTTTTAGACTTCTCAAAAAGGTGCTCGAAATTTTGGGGTTGGGTACAATTTATCCCCAAAAATCCACGCGATCTGATTGTGAAACCCCCATTCTATGCTACAAATTAGCGGCAAAGGCTGATATGATCAATTAATCAATCTTGATTTCTCAATTACCAGCAACAACATTAGATTGTATCTGTTTAGTTAGCCATATTTATTTTAGTATACCAGGGATACTTTCTGTCTATGAGACCTTTAAGGTCCTCGAAGCACTATGTCATTGTATACTTTTTGTTCAGCAGTTGGTCTGACAAAGGAGTGGAAGCCAAAGTCGACAAATGTGAAACCTGCTCCAGTGTCAGAAAACTTGAAACTACTGATGTTGAACCTACATCACAGGAAGCTGCTTTGCACTCACTCCCTGCATCAAGTTCTGTGCCTTTAGATGAGCCTTCTTCAAAGCTACGGAACAAATTGGAGGAGTTGCAGTTTTCAGACACTAAACATGTTATTATTCCAAACCACCTGCAAGTTCCAGAATCTGAACGAACTGGATTAAGTTTTGGAAGTTTTGATGCAAATTTTGGACTATCTACTAGTTTTGTGAATGATACTGAAAGTGAGAAAGGCTCAGCTGAACTATCTGAGCTTTCTCAGGAGACTGTGGAGAATGATGAAGAGCCTACTTCAAGGCAAGATATTGCTAACATTTACTATCTCATAATTCGAGCAACAATCATGTTTTTTTTCTGTTTGATTGGTTTTGTCAACCATTTCATGAAATCCTTTCTTGTGAGATATTCATTTCATTGAGGATTTAATTCCGTATACATTAGACAAGTTATATTAAATTCATGAGCATATAGTAACTTGGTGAATGAAAATCTTGTTAATAAAGGTTAATTAAGAACATCTCCAGTCTGAAAGACAGAGCGTTATGATCCCAATAATTCTAAATTATATTCCGATTTTACATTATTCTGTTGTATTTTCAACAAACTCGATTGATTGTCTGCATTGAATATCTCTGGGGGTACTGTAGTTCAGTTTTCTTTGCTCAATCTGCTTGTTGGAGGTCCTCTGCTTTGTGCTATCAAGTTCTGTTATTAAGGAATTTGTAAGGCATGCTTAATATCTTTACTGTGGAACTACTTACAGGAGCATGGTTAGTCATGCTTTACTCAACATATGTGCATGTTTACAAAGGAGCTTTTTGTTTATGTTGTGTTCCTTTATGTTACTATAGTGCAGTGATGTGATTTACCCCCTCAGGTTTTTCTATTGGTAGTGGTAAAATTCGGTTCCTGTAAAGCGACAATATTTATCAAATTTATTTTTTAAATACTTCCAAGATAAATTTTCACATACAATGAACAACTTAACTTCGATGATGTCTCTATTCTGATGGGACATCACACTTTGGCTCCTCTAGTATGGCAGTTGCTAGTCACTGCATGTTGTGCATGGTGAGCATCTTTTGTGATTGTGCATGGTGAGCATCTTGTTGTGACAGATCTTATATGTGTAGAACCTCTCTGTTATTTCAGTTTATTAATATTTTTTTTTAATAAATGATCTAAATGTCACTTTAAAACTCTATGCTTCTCTGATTTTTTGTTCATGTGTTGACAAGTTTGTCTTGTTTAATAGTTTTCGTAATTGAATGCAGTGTTCAGATTGCATCAACTTCTGTTCAAGAAGCAGATATTGCTGATCATTCCAGGTCACCAGCAAAGATGCCTGAAAATCTTACTTCAGGTTCTGATCATCCACAGTCACCAGCAGAGATTCCAGAAAATCTTACACACAGGGAACCTGACATTTCCTCTAGCATCCCTACAACTTCAGAATATGACCAATCAAACCAGAAGCAGCTGCAGCGCCAAGTAGCTCTCAATATTCAGTTGTTTATACTGCACCGACCTATTCAATTTTGATTGGTACCACCAATGCTTGGGAACCATTTGCGACATTTGAAGGTGCTGAGCCTCAGGCACGGGATGCCACTCACACCCCAAGTTTTCTTGTAAGTTTTATCTTTTCAGTTTTATGTATTAATTTGGCTAAAACTTTTAGTGTGGCATCCTATCTGTACATTTGATATATATCTACATAGAATTTAAATGCTTCGTGCTTAATTGGAAGCCAAAACTTTTAGTGAAACGAATGAATTTTTTTCCATGTTTTGTTGTCACATGCATTCATCTTCTACTTGTAAGGAAACTTTCCTGAAAATATTGTATTCTTATACCTAGTTTTTATTCTTGGAGAATTATACCTAGTTAGTTATCATGAGGTTGATCAAATTCTTGTTTCTCCCCTTATTTAATCAATTGCATGCTAACTGCTATGATATTAAACAAAGACTTTAAATGCAATGGCCAAATTTGCAGTTAGATGGGTTCATCTCTATTTTTTCTGATCATGAAACCTTACACAACTTATTTATGTGTATTTTTCATATAAATGTTTGATCATTTTGTATGCTTAATGCTCCTTGAGGTTTCTTATCCTCTGGTATGTCTGTTGGTCATATGAATGTGGATTAGAATATTAAGCACTGCAGTACTTGCTTCTCTCTCTCTCTCTCCATCCCCTCCCACCCCCACTTGGGGGAGTTTTTGTATATGCAAACACATGCTTCTCATTCAATGGACCTTATTTGAATAGTTGAATGACCATAGTTAGACCAAAATTTGTCCTACTTAATCATTGTTGAACATGTTCATATATGGTTAAGCAGAGCTGACTGTTTTCCATCTCTGTTGTTATTTCTGCCTGTGTCTTATTATGATTCCAGTAGCCCTTTTGTATCATGCTAAATCCTTGAAAAATGAAACTCAATTCACTCGATTCCTAACTTTGGTCTCGTTAGCCTTGAACTAATATATTCATATAGACCTAAACTATGTAAGTTTTTAAATCACATAAGAGGTTAGAAACTACTCTAATATCAAGGTGTAATTTTTATATGTAGCTTTTAACAAAGTTCCCATCAAGGCGCCTAATGGGCCAGTCTAAGCACTTGGGGAAAATGAATAACTTTGCTTGTCTAATGAAGCAGCTAACTACTTTAATATCCCTTCTTATTATTTATCACCTTTATTTCTAGTTATCATATCACAGAGTAAGGTGCATGTTATAAAGGAGTACATTTAAAAAGTTTTACAACCCACAACGAGATAACTAATTCTAGGTGACCATGCTTCAACACCATTGTTCTTTCTGACTTTAATTTATTTGGATTCTATATGCCTGGCTGTACATTTCAAATCCTTGAAACTGGAAATCAATTTTATAACCTGAACTTTATCTAATAGCCCTGCACATGCAAGCAAGCAAGCAAAAGAAGTGACAATGAGCGCTCTAACTGCAAACTTATCAACTAGCAGGCCTGGGATTTATGAGGTTGGCCAGGTGTAGATGGACTGATGACCCAATCTTTTGGGCTCATTGGTTATTTATATAGGAAATTGTGGATTCTAGTTACAAATTCGAGAGAATGTACCAATGTTTTTATTTGTTACATGGGAATTTAGAATTAAAGGTGTAATTGCATCAATTTTTTTTTTTTAAACTTGAATTGGACTTTGCTAACAAACATGTGAAATCCTATTTCATTACTTTTAAAAAGAGGTTGCATTTGTTTCTTAAGTAGGAATTTAGTTTCCAAATGTGTGCTTCCAAACAACATGAGTTGCAATTCAGTAAATCAAGTATCTAATTCCAAGTAGCCAATTGCATGAATTGGATTTATAGCTCCACAATTCCCGATTCTATGATTTCCAAAGGCCCCTGAATTTTCTATTACAAACACGAGCACAATAAATATCATGTTTAGTGGTTTTTGTTAGCTCCACATTTAGTGTTTTAATGAAGCTCCTAGCGTGATGCTTTTGCAAACTAATCCCCTGGGGCTAGTGAATTACTTTGTGTCCATTTGAAGCAGATTACTGTTTATGCCTCCATTCTCATTTAGCTTTCCTCCCTTTCAAGTTTCATACCCACTCACATTGCCCCATCTCTTCTCAATCTTCTTTTTGTCATCGACATTACCGTTAAATGGGGAGAGCAGGGGTGTAACTCCCCGATCCTAAAGGTACGGAGTCGTTATGGCGACGTACATACGCGAGGTGAAAACAACCTCACGCGTACGTTAAGCCTCAGTACAGTACAATACCTCCATATAGATATGAGGTCCAGCATGAAAGCAGTACAAGAATACCTGCAGAAAGAGGTCAGCGATCATAACAGATATGAAAACAAGGATAAATAAGATAACAGAAATAAAGCACTAAAATACCTATGAATAGTCCTGATGCAGAATCTCCCATGTGACTCCAAGGCACTCTCTGAAGTTATGGTAACGCGGACCTCCAATCTGGGCATGCAAACCCAGGGTCGTCAGAAAGCGACCTAGTGGGTGGTAAAATGAAGAAGGCAGGAATATACTATAATAATACAAGCACGATAATAAGATATGAGATATGATGTGGTAACAGTAATAAGCAGTAGACAAATAAAAATATGTACTCATCGGGTCATGTCTCTAATCGTATCCAGTTTATATAATATATAATGTTATCTAATGGTGACGGGTGTACATGCTAGTGGTGATGTGATAGTAGTGAACATGCAGATGTGCAGATGCTACCCTACCAGTATACGGTGTGGTGCATAGACAGTAATGATGTATGCAAGGTATACAGAAAATAGAATATATGCACATATGCATGAATAGTATGCTACTACAGAAAGTGTAACATGTATCGGGTAAAGTAACAAATAAAATTGTAACATGATATCGGATAAATGATCAGGCACAATAATAAGTACAACTAAACATGTATCAGGCAAGGAACAGTAACAAGTAGTAAGCATGTATCAGGAAAAGAACAGTAACAAGTAGTAAGTATATATCAGGCAAGTCATGTTATTTATACAATAGTAGCAATCAGTACCATTTGTTATTTTAATCAATCTCTTCCAGTGTCCCATACCACTGGCAGTTCATACTGGAGCCCGCACTCCAGTCGAACTCATCCGGACATGGCCTACGGGTACCATTATCCAAACGAGTGAGTGACCAAATAACAAGTGTTCCCGACGTCCACTATTATGTATACTATTTTATTATGTTAATTGGAAACTCATGGTCGAGGAGTTCTTATCGGGTGGATGTATCCCGTGCATACCGGGATCACAGCCTTAAACAAGCCCCTGGCTGCCAGGACCAGGGCCCTCCGCTAAGAGGGGAGCATGAATCAAGTAACAAGAGCTCATGGAGCAATTGGTAGGCAGCCCTCCTACCGTCCCCTGCAGTGGGAAAACAATATGGATCCAGTACATCACCCGATAAGATCTAGTCAACCGTCAAGTCTCCCTCATACCCAAGTTATCATTATGATCTGATATGTCAAGTATACGATGTAATAAGAACAGATACAGTACATGATACGGGTAACATGATAACTGGACCAGAGTTCTGTTGATAGCATAGAACATATAACGAGAAACAGGAACAATATAACATGAACAATATAACGGGAAACATGAATAATAAATGTGGAAGTCCACATATAGCATATCAACAGCTCTCATGTCCAGTATTGAAAATATCCATATCATTGTAACAGGAATCACAATAACATGAATACGGGAACATGGAATAATAATACATGTAATAAGCACGGTGATCCATATGACAAGAAGATAGAAACAACACAGACATGTGTAACTGTAATATGTAAGCATGACATATATGTGTATGTTGATCATGCTAATATGAAATGCAGTAGCCCGTGCAGTGATATGCCGTGAATCCATGTAACAAGGATAACAATACATTACATAACGATATTTCGTAAAGTGGTACCGCTACGTATCGGTGTGCCTACGAAATAACAGGTGTGCCGTGTCATAGTATCTGTGTAACATGCACCGGTAATAACTGTAGTCGGTGTCTACTATCCTGTCCTGTGAACTACAGTATCCGTGTAGCCATAAGCCTGCGTAGCACTAATATATGTAGGAACAGTAGTCGATAGTATCTTATAGTAACGGTATCTAGCATGCATGTCTAGTACCAGTGAAATGTCATAGTGTATCTGTGGATCAGTATGCATGTAACGTGACTGTGATACAAGCCATGTCATAATAGTGTACAAGAATATGATGACATGGTGGACCGGGTGTTAGTGACTGTGCAAGTATAATGATCGTGTCCGAGTTGTCTACGATGTATGTCTTGTTATTATGACTATCTCATCTCATTAACTAACCAATCAGTCCATTTATTAAATCAGGTTTTATATGTCTTAATTGCAGGGATTACAATAATTATCATGATTTACCGATAATCATGTTTTATTCTTAATTAGACAACCAACCAAGATATTAATCATGATGAAACATAATTTATAAAAGGAAACACTCACAAACTGGTCATGAAATAGTAGCTCTCGTTCCCACGATCGCAACGGATCCAGAATCGTCCGAATCGGATTCCGGATGCTCCCGATATCGCCCGAATACTAAATCAGAATAAATAGGGTTAAATATGTAATAAAAATATTTAAATGTAAATACTAAAAAGGAGCAGGGGGTTTTCTGCAAGTTTACCTTAGCGGGTTCGGGTCGCCCGCGGGTCGGGTTTGGATTCAATACCCAAACCCACAACTTAATCTTTATTGGATCGGGTTTAAACCCAACCCTACCCAAACAATATGGTTATTGGGTTCGGGTTATACCCGAACCCCATACAACAACACAACAACAACAGCAGCAGCAGCTCTGGCTGCTGCTGTTGTGAGCAGGCCGGCCAGCAGGGCTGGCCGACGGCAGGAGAGGCACGCCGGCGGCGGTCCCGGCCGCCGGCGTCGCGCAGGGCCAGGGCGCAGCAGCGCCCGCACGGTGGCGCGGCCTGGGCTGGGCGCGGCCTGGGCTGCTGGCCTGGGCTGGGGGCGCGGCCTGGGCCGCCGAGCTTGGTCGCGGTGGCGGAGCTTGGTCGCGGTGGCGGTCGGCCACCTGTGGCGCGACGGCCTGCCAGCGGCAAGGCCGGCGGCCGTCTGGCCTCCCGGTCGGCTCACAGAGAGAGTGAGAGAGATTTAATGGGGATTGAGAGAAATTAAGAGGAGAGAGAGAATGGTTTTGTGGAGAGAGATAGAGAGAGTGAGTGTATAGAGGGTTAGGAGAGAGAGAGGATTTAATGGGGGTATAGGTCGGTGGGTTAAGGCGGTGGCGGTCGCTTCCAGAGAAAGCCAGAGAAGAAGAAGAAGGGAAGAGAAAAGAAAGGAAAAAGAAAAGGATTAAAAAATAATAATTTATGTTTTTTATATTGGCCTAAAATTCGTCTAGCTCCGAACGGTGCCCAAAAATTATAGAAAATAGAAAATATTATCCTGAGACGTACTATGAAGACGGTTTGCAGAAACTTGATCCGGTTTGCAAATTAAAAATCCCAGAGTGTCTTGCCGATACGGGCGACACCGGTTTGGCCGGATTTTCGATAAATTCAGAAAAATCCCCAAAAATACCCCAACGTAGATAATACGATTCTTACAACACAAGGTGAAAGCGGAATCATAAAATACAACTCCGTTTGTGAAATAAAAATCGTAAAGCCGGTAATCGGTATCGGTCGACACCGACTACGGAGATTTTCCAAAATAATTCAGAAAAATTCCAAAAAATACTGAAAAAATCTAAAATATTAGAAAATAATTTTTGAAACTAAAATCGGCTCAATCGGACTACCAAGGAGGTCAAATCAATTTTGTACGTCGTATCGCGTTCCGATACTGTGATACGTACACCGGAGATCAGGGGGTTACAAGGGGTGCAGATGGATATGGAAAATACGCTCCGTATGTGATTTTGTTATTCATTTTTCACAATGCAGATATATGATATTTGATACCCTTAGAAATATGAATATAAATAGTAAAATTGTTTGAGTTATCCAAATACTTATCTAAATCTTCCAATTCAGTACAGTATATCTCAAATACATCAAATGCTTTATGATGTGCTACTTTGTTAAAAAAAAAAAAGTTAAACTCATGCAAATCAATATAGGTTCGATATTACATTAAAGAATATTAAAGTTAAAAATATAACTTAAAGTTAAAAATATAACTCATCTTTCTCTTCATGTATTTAGCCATATACATTAATATCCTGCTACTATTCGAATCCGGTTTGTATCCAAATTTTTGTACCCGACTAATATGGTTGTTAAGTTAAAATATCCATATCCGGTAAAAGAAAACAACTACAGAATGGTAACACCTATATCCGCTCTATATCCCTCTCTGCCACTGGACATGTAGTGTTCATGTTGGTTGGTTTCTGTCCAAACAATAGCCTTCTCATAGCCTGCTATCAAGCCCTCTTCCTACAGTTCTCTAACAGTTGTTAGCCCCTTCCACAGTTATCTTTGCAACCTGCCAACATGTTTAATCCCATGTCTTTTCCATTATCTGTTCTTTTTTGTTTCCTCTGGTCCATGTTCTCTTCTGTTTTATTCCTATTCCTTCTATAATATTATTCTGCGTTTCTTTTTAAAAACTTATTCACTTATATTTCTTTTATATCTTCACCCCTCCCCCTCATCTTTTTTATTCCTTCTTTCTTCTTTGCTCCCTGTCTTCTTCTTTATTATCTTTTCATAATTTTAAGTGCATGGGATTGTTTTCAAGTATTCAATTAGTTACAATTTTATTAAATGAGTGATGTGAAACAGTGACAGATGTATTGGAATCAACAATAAAACACTCAGTTAACGCTTCACCAACATGAAACGATCATTGATAGGAAATGATTAAAACTAATAAAACAGATGAATGTACAAAACAACACGCGTAGATTAATTCAATTTCAATCAAGAATCAATTAAAGATAATAATTTATGCAGGCAAAGATTCTTCGATCAATATCAAATCTACCGAATTGCAGGCAAGCAGATACACACAGTCTCACGTTTATGGACAGTTGTTAAATTAATAAAAACTCAATATTTAAATATCAGACTCGAAATAACCGATTTAGATTGAAAACGTACCTATTGTGAGGATTACTTGAGACCACAGTGACCTGTAGTGGATGTCGACACGTAAATCTCGTCGTCACGAACGCGACTGCTCAAAAATTGCCTGAATCAGAGTCCGGATGTGAAAGTTACAAACTGAAAATGAAGAGGATGCACTAATGGGTTTGTCTGCGCTAAACCCGTTACTGTAGCACGCAGATGCTAGCGTAGCAAACAAGTTAACCTGTGTTCTTTTGATTGGCGGTTCCAGGTTAAATTTGAGTCAGATTTTCTTATTTTGAACTCAACCCATTAGGAGTTGAGTCGAAGTCGGTGAGTAGAATTCATGCTCACGGAGGAGACGCTGGTGTTCGGTGATGCGATGGCCTGGAACGCAATCAACAGAGGAGGCTGAAAGATTAGCTATGGAGTCATAGTTCACGCAGAAGGGACTTGGCTGCTGGTGGAGACTGGCGCTCGCAACACAGGTTCGATTATGCTGGTTTGGGGTGGGCAAGAGAGGGAGGTCGATGTCGGGGGCGAAAGAGGGACAGGCAGCGGGACCGGCTTCTCGGATGCGATGGTGAAAGGAAAGGGAGGCTTGAGGATGATGGGTCCTACTGTTGTGGTTGGTTGCTGAGAAGAGAAAAAAAAGGTAGGCTGATGGCCATGTGGAAGGCTCATCAATAAGCAGGATAACATTAAAACCCTTGTAATCTACTAAGTATTCAACATTGAAAGTGGAACTGATGCCAACATTTATAGAAAGATTTATAACATAAAACATTATCCTTCAATGTCATCAAGATTTGAAATGGATCAACACTACACGCATGTAATAGTTTAACATCACCAACACTAAATTTTTTTAATTTGTTCCTATCATTAGCTCGCATCTCATGGTTGGTGTTATTTTGTGCAACTTTATCCCTAATTTCCTCGTATGATTCATGCAGATGTGATGCAAATAATGTGTAGACTTAGTTGATGCAAAAGATGATGCAAACTCACTTGACCTATCATGATAAGCTATGGGAACAAGGTCTATGAAGAATTTCGATTTAGTACTTAACTATGCACAAGGGAAAAGGGGAGTGTATCAGCAGTAGAGAAGGAAATGGTTAGTGACTAAAATAGGTAACGACAATAGAGATCAGTAGTAGGGGAGGCAGAGAAGGTGGTATTGGCAATAAAACTGGGGAAGGGATAGGGCGGGTGACAGTAGTGGTAGCAAAAAAGATAATAGTCATGGCAGCTGAGGGAAAAACGCTAAATTCTTTAATCACAAGAGTGACTTTCGAAAAATTAGATCAGGCTTGTGTGATTCAATGAAAACTTCATTATTGCTGGCAATCTTAAATGGGCTTGGACAGTTGGCAACAACACGCTCATAACCTTGGCATTTGTAGCACTTAATTGTGAAGCTAATTTTGAAAAAGTATCTTTCAGTATCTTGTCTTTAGTGTTACTTTCAACGCCTTTGTCTTTGGTATCTGCCTTGTGTATTGGGGTTTAAGAATTGACTTGGTGTGTGTATTGATGTAAAGTGGACTTGAACGCTAGAATTCGGTGATCCTGACTTCTCAACGTATAATCCAACTTGGGAGCATCTAAATCTAGGACTAACACATAGTCTTTTAAGCTTAGTGATTCCATGATTTCATAACTTATTGTCTAGGTCTACTCTAAGTCTAACTCTAAATTGTGAAAATATTTGGATGTTACTCTGCATCCCTAGGATATTATAGAGAGTAAGTAACTCGTCGAATTCGGTAACATACTTCTTGGCAGATCTGTTGCTTTGGGTAATTCGGCGCCATGTGTCAAGAAGATTAGCGAAATAAAATGGTGGCACATATTTACCCATGAATTTATCTTTTATATATTTTCAAGTCTCAATCGGTGTTTGAAACCGGGCTTTCTTGTTTCTTTCTATATCTGCTCAGTATTGGCTCGCTTGTCCACTCAGTTTTGTGAGGTCAAACCTGACTTTCTTCATTTCAGAAAGTAAGTACCGGGTGAAGCATCGATCCTTACTGTGTAGCTAATTAAGAAAAACTTGAGGATCACTTAAACGATCAGAATAGTCTAGGCGACCATCAAAAGTCAGGACATCCATAATGGCGGTGGGGACTTACTAAACAAAGACCCAATGAATGCTGGAATTCCTAAATGCAATTTTTTTAAATGCAAGAAAGTGATAAAATTTCTAATGAGTTCTTAGATAATGCAAATCCTATCCTAACAGTGCTCTGATACCAAGTTAATGTGAAATAGTAACGGCTGTGTGGGAATCAGTAATAAAACACTCAATCAACGCCTCACCAACATGAAATGATCGTTGGTAGGTAATGATTAAAACTAATAAAGGAGATGGATGTACAAAATAACACACATAGATTAATCTATTTTCAATATAGAATCAATTGAAGATAATAATTTATGCAGGCAAATATTCTACGATCAATATCAGATCTACTGAATTACAAGCAAACAAATATACACAATTTCACGTTTGTGGATAACAGTTAAGTCAATAAAAACTCAGAGATTCAAATATTAGAATCGTAATAGCTGATTTGGACTGAAAATGTACCTACTGAGAATCTTGGGAGATCTCAGTGACATGTAGTGGACGCCACTAGTCCGTTATGTAGATCTCGTCGTCACGAACGTAACGGCTCGATGATCGCCTGAATCAGTGTGCATGTAAAAGTTACAAACTGAAAATGATGAGGGTGCACTAAGGGGTCTGTCTGTACTGAACATGTTACTGTAGCACGCGAATGTTAATGTAGCAAACCGGTTTATAACTTAAACCGTGTTCTTTTGATTGGCGATTTCGGGTTGAACTCGAGTCAGATTTTCTTATCTTGAACTTATCCCAATTAGGAGTTGAACTCAGATTCAAACAGCAGCAACAATTGAAGTCGTCGAGTAGAGTTCGTGCTCATGAAGGCGGCGCCAGTGTTCGGTGAGGCGGCGACCTTGGACGCAACCGGCAGAGGAGGCTGAAAGGTCAACGGTGGAGTCAGAGCTCGCGCAGAAGGGACTTGGCTGCTGGTGGAGACTCGCGCTCGCAGCACGGGTTCGATTATGGCTAGTGGCAAGAGAGGAAGGCCAATGTCGAGGGCGAAAAGAGGGAGAGGCAGCGGGATCGACTTGTCGGGTGCAATGGCGAAAGGAAAGGAGACTTGAGGATGCTGAGTTCTGCTCCTATGGTTGGTTGCTGAGGAGAGAGAAGATAAGTAGGTTGATGGCCACGTGGGAGGACTGTAGCTGGGGGTGATTGAGTGGGAATATAAAATGATAGAGAAAAGAAATAGGCAATTAGGTAGGGTTTCTTTTTCTTTTTTCTAGGATTTTTTTCTATTTTTTTGGTGAAGGTAAAAAGAAATAGAATTAGGTTTTATGAAAAGAAGAAAGAGACTGTTGGCACTCAGAGGCAACAGGGAGGAGGATGAAGGGGATAGGGTAGTTAGGATTTTTTACTCTAAACTAGAGTTTATCTAAGGGCTTCGCACACAAAGAGAGAAATTGTAGAAAAGTCACAAACTCACAATTTGAGGAAAATTTCATAAACTTCTTCATTGAGGCCTTTTATAGTCTTTACAAAATTTGAATTTAACTAAAACTAAAACTCCTAATTAAAATAGAATTACAACTTCAAATTTTAGAAACTAAATTTTCACGGCTTCACACACAAAGAGAGAAATTGTAGAGAAAAAACAAATTCACTCAATTTTGAGGAAAATTTCATAAACTTCTTCATTTATTATTGTTTGATGCAAGAAGCCTTTTATAGTCTTTACAAAATTTGAATTTAACTAAAACTAAACCTCCTAATTAAAATAGAATTACAACTTTAAATTTTAGAAAATAAAAATTCCCAACTACATTGAGATTACAACTACCAAAAGGAAACCAAAAATAAAGAAACTCAAAATAAAGAATTAGAGAATAGAATTCTACCGCTACTGAAAATTTGGAACAAGGCGTCTTCTCTACCAGTGATACACGTGTCATATACATGGCTTGATGTACGCATCAATAAGTTTGTAAATTTGGAATAATAGCCTAAGAAACTAACTAAAAATGAACAGCTTCAATGGATCAATTTCCTAGTACAAGTGTTATATTTAACTTAGTAGGGTCTATTTGTTAAACATCGATAGCTTGCAACTCCGATTTCTGAGTACACATTGACTTGATATAATCTACAAGCTACTTTCTAGATTGGTAGTCATTGGGGTTGTTTGTTACGTCGTAAAAGTCTGTAATTCATAAATGACTTGCAACCCAATTACAACTACGGCGGCTATTTGGACCGTAATTCATAAAAGACTTACGCAACTCAACTACCACTCACTTGCAACCCAATTACCACTCACTTACAACCCAATTACAGTTAATTTTGTGGTCATGCAAATTTGTATTATTTTTTATATTGATATTAATTTTTTTAATATTTAGCATTTTTAGTATTTATTTGCAATATTAAAACTTTTTAAATCACCAAATAGTTAATTTTGTGGTCAACTTTTTCACTTACGATTTACGCAGTACGACAACCAAACACCGTAAAATACAATACACTTTCTCACTTGCAACTTTATATTACCAACCAAACACCATAAAACTTACATGCATGTAATTCATTACAACGTAAAAGACTTTTCCAATTACGACTTACGAATTACGGCCAATTCCGACAACCAAACAGACTCATTAGCCATATAACATAGATGAGTGCAGTGCAGCAGATAAAATAAGTGTTAATTGAAACCACCATGATCTATTACCTTTATTCCCTGTCCCTTATCTGTAAGTTAGCCTTTATTAGGTTTATTCATAGTACAAAATCCTTAGGCTCAATAGGACGAAACTTAATATCATAAAAGGCAGTCATCTGGATCCTCTTATCAATTAGATTTAAAGCCTTTGGACTTTCTACCCAATTGGGCATCCTTGACAAGTAATCATGGCAGCTCCCACAGTTCCTAAAGCCATTAAAAGGCTTAAATGAGACAGGCATTGAAGTGCCTCTTGTCATGAGCGTTATTTAAATTAGAACAATGATTTCAAGGCTCATCCCACTTTGCCTTTGATATTGCTCCGCACTGTGGTGTTTCCTGTATGTCAATTTAGGTAGCATTGGACATTCCTCTTACTTGTTTAGAGATGAATTCTCAGCCATCATTTTAGATATTATCCATATCTCTGAAAGCTCTCAACTTGGTTAATTGCATGAGGCTTCTTTATTTGCCATCTTCACTGATAGTATTAGCTTTTGGAGCACAAACCGTTTAAAGTGAGTGCCATACCTGTTTGCAGACACTGACAATTGCCTCAAATGTTTCAGAAATATAAGGCAGTCATCTGGATCCTCTTATCAATTAGATTTAAAACCTTTGGACTTTCTACCCAATTGGGCATCCTTGACAAGTAATCGTGGCGGCTCCCACAGTTCCTAGAGCCATTAAAAGGCTGAAATGAGACAATGCCTCTTGTCATGAGCATTATTTAAATTAGAACAATGATTTCAAGGCTCATCCCATTTTGCCTTTGATATTGCTCTGCACTGTGGTGTTTCCTGTACGTCAATTTAGGTAGTTGCAGTGGACATTCTTCTTACTTGTTTAGAGATGGAGTCTGTGCCATCATTTAGATATTATCCTTATCTTTGAAAGCTCTCCACTTGGTTAATTACACGAGGCTTCTTTATTTGCCATCTTCACTGATAGTATTAACTTATGAAGCACAAACAGTTTAAAATGAGTGCCGTGACTGTTTGCAGACACTGACAATTGCCTTGTACGTTTCAGACACTCTGGACCGTGGTGATTTTGAAGAAACTACAAATTGCATGTTCGAGCTGTGTCAGTTGTAATTAAAATTTAAAGATCACATGTTAAACATCTAGATGCCACATGTCACTTAAACAACATTGGAATAACATTGGGAAAAATGTCACTTTGACAGAGAGATGTTAGCAAAAGCTAAATACCTCACGAACTAGGGGAGTTATTGATTAAAGTTTTTTTTTTTCCTAATAATTTTGTTTATTTTGTTACTAAGCTATGGGCCTATTGTAAACCATGAAGATTTTATTTTGTCCTTCATTTATTTTTAATAGGAAACATCCTATTCATTATGGGATTTGGAAGGGGGGTGTAGATGTATACCGGTGTGTTCCCTTGTCCGACTTTTTAAGGATTTCTCGTGTTGTTTTTTTTCTCCTATGTCCATGCCGTATAGGTATTAGCTGTTAGGCGAACTTTTGGATGCTGGAGTGTAAGATAAAACTGTATTTACTTCAACTGATACTAAAATGCATTTCTTTGGTTGTCTTAGAGTATGGTGTCCTTTGCTTTGTCATCTGATTTCCTGTTATTCAGGTGCAGCAACCTTTTGATCCTGCTACAAGTTATTACACTTCAATGTATCGACCTACTGCTGCTGATGGTGATGGTCGCTTCTCTCCCTTTTTTGCTCCTGTTCCCGCTACTAAGTACAGTGGGAACATTGCAGTCTTACCTGCTCAGACTGGCCAGACGCCACAGGAGGTGTGTTTTTTCAAATGATGTCTACGTGCATTATTTATGTTTCAATACTTCTCTTGCACCTACTATACTGTACTACTGCATTGTGATATCCGGGTAGCTTCGGCGGTGGTTTTCAACCTCACTACAGTCTTCTACTCTTATCAGTACATGCTGTCCAGTGTTACATTGTCTATGTCTAATCCTTGAACTGTCTCACTTGTTGGGCTGTGTTGTTGAGTTGTTACAGTCTTAGTTTCACATCATTGATATATTTTTTTTCAGAGTATACTGATTGTCATTTGGATGAAAACCTGCTTCACTTGCTTCTTGTTTATAGTTGATACTGATGCTCATAATTTTCGTCATGCAGATCGGAAACTCTTTGGTTCTGTCTTCAACAGGGCCAGCAACTTTACTCGCCAGTGGTGTGATGCAAACCTCTGGCACTGTTAGCCAGACATCAGTTCCTATCTTTCGACAACCACCTGGTGTACATATTTCTCATTATCCTAATTATCTTCCATTCAGTCAATATTTTTCACCATTCTACATTCCATCTCCATCTATGCATCCTTTCTTGAGCAATGCTCCTTTCCCCCAGCAACCTCCAACGGGGAACATATATCCGGCTCCAGGGGCTGCAGGTGCTGCCCCTGTGAAGTACTCGATTTCTCAATATAAGCCTGCAACTAATGTTGGCAATCCAAGCCACATGGGAATGCCGGCTGGATATGGAACGTACAATCCTGGTGCTGTGACCAGTGGAACCTCAACGGGTAGTGAGGATCTTGCTTCGTCTCAGTACAAGGATAACAGTGTCTATATAGCTGGACAACAGGTACTTAATTTTCTATTCCAGCTATTTTTAATGTATGCTAATAAAAATCTTGCTAGCAATGTGGATTTCTTGTGACAATATTCTAAATTTGCTTGTTTCTCCAAGTGTCATAATGTCAGAGCATTGTCATTTCATTCTAAATTTGATTGTATTCCGTTGCTTCTCTCTTCTGTTTTGTATGCAAAAATAATGTTTTGGATTTACTAGATCATAGCACTGAAGTTCTCTTAGATGAAAAACATGTGCTGATATGCTATTCTTTCAATATGGTTTGAGTCTGAATTCCATAACGAGCCTGCTGTTTCATGTGTTTTAAATCTATATGTTCATAGCAACTTCAGGGATCTGAAGTTTGCTTTTGAGCATGGTGCATGCCTCCCACTCGCAGTTGCATGCATTCAAGTTTAAACTTTGAGATTTAATACCTTGCCTCCCACTTGCAGTTTTCATGTCAAGTTTTGCAAATCTGTGATCACAAAGATTTTAAAGTTACAAAGGCTTTACATCTTTTTTCTGGCAAATTCTGGTTCAAAACGTTCTATTTTATGGAATCAAGCTAGAAAAGAAAATTTGAATTGGTGGTACTCTTGCCTTCACCTTTGCTTCAGCCTAACTGGAAATCTAATTACCGAATTAAGTGAACATGATTGTATCTCTTCACTTACGTGAACTGGGAAAAATCTGGTATGACCATCTTTTTATCAAAAAAGTTGCCAGTTTTTAAGTTAATTGAGGTAGTTCACAGACCGAATTTTAATTAATCGAACACCATGGTTTACTGTTATACCATTTCTTTTTTGAATTGATTGAAGGAACATAGTAATTTCAGGATTTTAAAAGGGTCCTTTTGAACAACATTTTCCCAAATAATTATATAGTGAAGTACAAGATTGGCTTTTTCTTAGTATATTTATTTTTTCCTAGAACATGATATCAAACAGAAAAGGAGCATTTTTTGTAGCTCAAGAGTCAGCTTAAAGAAAATGGAAATAAAATTTGACTGTTAAAGGTTTACCCTTTGCCAAAACTATAACAAAAGTCAGCTTGAAGAAAATGGGAATAACTCAAATATTGTTAAAGGTTTGCCCTTTGCCAGAGCTATAACTAGAGTCAGCTTGAAGAAAATGGAAATAACTTAATTTTAGTGTTTTAAAAAGTAGCCTGGGCGCCGCCTGGGTAGAGGCATCCCCCAGGGTGTTCCGATTTTGGGATAAACGACCAGATTTGACTGCTAACCCCCAAAAAAAAAAAAAAGAAAAAAAGAAGAAGAGGACCCAACTTACCAGAGTCGGTAAGGATGTTGCTGCCTTCCGCCATCGCCAGGGGCCTCCTTGCTGCCTCCCTGAGCTTGCTGCACCTCCGCCTTGAGCTGGCACTAGGATGAGGGCTTGTTCCTTACCCAGATAAGCCAAGCGTGTCAGGTTAGGCTTGCTTGGGATTATTTAAAACCCTTCTCTCTTTTTTCTTTATTTTGTAAAAAAAAAAAAAAAAAAAAATTGTCTAGGCGTGCTTAGGCGTCCGCCTAGGTGGCTTCGTGCCGGGTGGTGGCTTCGCCGCTCTCGCCCTTCCTGGGCGCGCTTAGGTGTAACCCTTTACCAAATTATACAAATAGAAATTGTCACTCAAAGTTTTTTGTTTAATTTAACATTGCTTAAAATGTTCTTGATCATTAGACCCTTAGGTTTGAGGGTTTAGAAGTTTAGATAGTTTTTTTTTTTTTATTATTATTTTAATTTTTTGTCCTTTTTTTTAATTTATATATAACATTGCAAGGATCTTCCCTTACTATAATCATTTCTCTTAATTTCTGGTGAAAATATTTATTCCCAAGTTTTTTTGTAGTCATGACTCATAACATAAATTTATTAGTGAAATTTTTAATTTACAAAATATGAACTAATCATGCGTATGCTTCATAGTTTGTTCAGAAAAGTTCTCAAGTTATAATGCAATATCCACAAACTATTTCTTAAGTCTTTTCGTTAGTTCTGGATGGCCATATGCCTATCCATGCTATTTTTGTGCACTGAAGTTTGGATATAACAGGATTTCATTTTCTCATTTTCTATAAATTTTCTGTTTGCTTCCTAACATTTGTCCATTTCATATTTCCCTAACTTTTGAATCCTTGGTTCTTGGTCAAATTTTGAGTTCCGAACTTGTGTCTAGTAAGACTTGGATATTACCAAAAACATGTATTTCTCTATTGATCATAGTTTTTTTTCTTCATAGAATTTGATTTTTCTTACTGCAATTTGTTGTTCATAGTTGATTACGCCTAATATACATTTTCTCAGAGTGAAGGTTCTGTCTGGATTCCCACACCTGGGAGGGACATTTCGGCCATGCAGGCTACTTCATTCTACAACCTCCCTACTCAAGGGCAACACATGACTTTCCCTGGAATCTACCATCATCCCACTCAGACTGTTGCTGCAGGCACTGTTCACCCGATGCTCCAGCAGTCTCAGGCCATGGCTGGAGCAGTTGAAATGGTGGGCCCTCCTTCTGGGGTCTACCAACAACCACAGCGTACGCAGATAAATTGGGTCAATAATTATTGAACATGCGCAGCTTTGTATTGAAGATCTTGGAGACTTTTGTGGGGGATTGGGCATAAGCACGTTGAAGATTGTCTGCATGGAATTGGCCTGAGATGAGTGTATATATTCTAGGGATGGCCAGGAATCTACTGGGTGAAAGATTTAGGATTAGATTGGTTGAGTTGGGTGAAAGCAGAAGTTTCACCTGTGACGGATAATTGACAATTTATATGTTGAGGAAGAGGTATGTGCAGATCCGTAGTCTTTTGTTTTGCTGTTGTTTCTTCCGTTTATGTTGTTTTATTCTTTTTGTCACTAGCCGTTGTAAGTTTCTGCGGGTGGAGTTTTTGTTGCTTTTACCTCCTCATACAAACTACTGAAGGTAAGGTTTTAAGTCGGTGGGTTTTCATTGTTTCCACTGCCTTCCTTGTAAAGTGAATTTTTTTATAGTAAGAAATGTATTACAAACAGCTGTTTTGGTATTAATAGCAACAGCAGCACACCCCCCCTCTTTGCTTTTAATTTTCTTCATAAAGTAGTAAGAGTTTTAAGCATGTGTAAACTCCTCCATTTAGAGTTTTCAGCAAAGCAGAAGAGTTCCTTGGTTCTTTCTTTTCCTTTGCAAGTTTGCGTACTTTATCCAATGTATTATCATACTGTTTTAAGTTTTGTTCATACTGCTTCAAGTTTTGTTCCACTTTCTGCAAAGGTGTCAAGCGGTAGTATGGTCGATCCATTTCTTTAAGCTTTGCATATCTTATTTATGGAATTTGAACTTCCCATGTTTGATTTATGGAGGCTGCCATGAACACTTCCCCGAACCAGTGAAACAAATATATTTTTATTTACGAGGAAAGGAAATTAACGAATGTAATTGTGGGTAAATCTCCCATCTCTTTGTTTTCTGATACTGCGGTTGCCAGTAAATCTCTCTCGTCTCTTTGTTTTCTGATACCTTAACATCAAAATATGAGCTGTGTTGGAGTGAAATGGAGAATTTTGGTTATATAGGACTGTTCTTTCTCTCTGTTTCTCTCTTCTTTGGAAATGTTGTAGTTGGAAAGGATATTTGTTTATGATGAATCTCTTGGAAGGTGGTGGAAATGGAAAGCTGTATTGCAATTTTTTTGTTGTTAATTAGTTATGGAGATATTTGGGACTCCATTCTTGTATGCAAACAAGTCTGTTGAAGTGTAATACTGGATAATTTTGCTAGATCTCAGGACAGTCTCTCTGCCAGTGCAATGCACATTTTATTGACCTCTTACGTAGCCTGGGTTTCTTTCTTATTCTTGTGTTAAGTTTCTTTCTCTTACTCTCTTGTTGCCATATTTGTTTCTGAATTTGTCATATCTTGTATCATAGTATTTTTTTTCAGTCATATTCTGGGTTGATGTTGATCACTGTTGCACAATTTTAATGTATGTCTGAACATTTTTTAAATACAAAGCCATTTTAAGTTAATTTTGCAAACAACTTTACTCTTGTATAGTTGTACTTTTAAGTGATTGTCTAATGGATATGATCCTTTACTTTGGATTCTGCATAATATAATACCACTCCCTCTTCATCAATGCCTGTATTTAATTCACAGTTGCGAAGATGATAAATGTTTCATATCTTATTTTTTTTAATCCAGGTCAAAATTGTCTGATGCTCTTGGCCTCTGCTTCTCGATTCAATCGATAAATGTCTTGGTGTATGTTTCGTAAGATTATCACTAAACCTTTATTAATGTAAGATTAGCACGTTTCTCTTTTCTCTTGTCACAAAACTAATCATAAAGTCCGTCCTTTTCTTTTGCTACGACACCACAGTTTATTTGAAAAAGATGGGGGATAAAACATGATATTATTATTTATTTTTTTTTCCTAAGACTGAATTAATGTGGAGGCAGTAACAAGCATTAACGATTTAAGGTAGCGAAGTAACTATGGGAATCACTCGTGTGTGTTTAGCGAAGCAAATAAAAGAGCACGGCTGAATTCCAATTCAGAAAGTACTCATCTTTGATCTAATCTCGTAGCTAATCACAATTTAAGATGCTTGGCTTTTGGATTGGATTCCTTGTGCACCAGACAGATTAGCTGTGCGATCTTACAACAGCTTTGAACTAAAGCTTCTGAAAACGCCACTTTACATCATTAGTCATTTACTAATATTTCTACACTCCCAGGGTGCAAAGATTTGATCTCAACATAGTAAAGAAGAAGTAAATGAGTAATTTAGATGTTTACTGGAGATTTCTTTTTTCTTTTTTCTAGAGAGAGAGAGACTTGGCTACTTCCGGAAGGATTTCAGTGAAATTTAATGTTACGACATTCAAATACAATCTCCAGTCTGTTGAAGTTGATCTGTATTATTTAAAGTAAGTAAAAATCACAAATCAAGTATATATAAATTTTTTCATGCATCAAATAAGCACAAAATGGACGACCTAAACTTATTAATTAGATATATGACCTAGGCCATACAACTTCTCGATGATGATTTAAAGGTTTAAAAACAATCATGCACCAATTTATTTTATGTTTCAAATATTCTACACTATTTTTTTATTTTTATTAACTTCAAATAATGTAGTTCAATGTCAACGAAGTGGATTTTGTATTTGAATGCCGTAGCACTGGATTTGAGTGAACGTTCATGCTCACATCATTCTCAAATGATCCAAGTCTGAAGTCATAGATCAAATGGCCAGATCCAGAATTTGTATGTCTTAAGTCATAAATGTAAGTAATATACTACTTTCGACCGTTCATTTTGTGTCACTTGATGAATAAGCAAAAAGTATTCAAAACATTGAATTTTTTGTTTTTAGTTATTTCAAATAATGTAAATCAACTTCAATAGAGTGGATTTTATATTTGAGTGTCGTAACATTGAATTTTAGTGAGAACGACTAAAGTCACGGATATAAGTAATATACTATTTTCAGTTGTTCATTTTTGTGCCTACTTGATAAATAAGCAAAAAGTACTAAAAACACTTGATTTTTTATTTTTAGTTATTTTAAATAATGTAGATCAACTTCAATGGAGTGGATCTTATATTTGAGTGTCGTAACATTTAGTTTGAGTGGGAATAATTTATGCTCAAATTCTTCCGAAAGTAGCCAAGTAAGTAAGTATACACACACACAACAACAACAACTAAGCCATTTATCCCAAGTATTTGGGGTAAGCTACATGAACCAAAAGAGAATTACGCCGGATCGGGTACATGGATCAGCTTTCTCCACTAATTCTTATCGAGCAATATGCCTTCACTAAGACCTTTAGCCTCTATATCTTGTCATATTACCTCCATCCATATTTTCTTCAGTCTCCCCTGCTCTCTTTTAACTTGCCCTAATTTGATATACACTACTCGCCGGACTGGCGCATCTGTAGGTCTACGTCGCAAATGACCAAACCATTTAGGCGGTTTTCTCTCTTCTATAGAGGCTACGCCTATCTTAATACGAATATCCTCATTTCTCACCTTATCGATCCTCGTGTTACCACACATCCAACGAAGCATGCGCATCTCTGCTACACTCATCTTCTGAGTATGATATCTCTTTATAGCCCAACATTCTGTGCCATATAACAAAGCTGGTATAATAGAAGTCCGATAAAACTTTTCCTTCAACTATAACGGAATATTACAATCACATAAAACTCCTGTTGCGCTCCTCCATTTCAACCAGCCGGCTTGGATCCTATGGTTAACATCACTATTGATCTCCCCATCGTTTTGAATAATAGAACCCAAGTACTTAAAATGACTACTCATCGGTATTTCTTGACCATCTAGTGTCACAATATTATAATCTCGGATTCTCTGTTTACTGAATTTACACTCCATATACTCTGTTTTAGTCCTACTTAATCTAAAACCTCGAGATTCTAGAGTTTGCCTCCATAACTCTAATTTTGTATTTACCCTAACTCTCGTTTTATCGACTAAGACAATATCATCAACAAATAGCATACACCATGGTATCTCATCCTGAATAGCTCTAGTATGCTCATCCATCACTATGACAAATAAAAATAGACTCAATGCAGATCCTTGTTGCAATCCAATTGTAATAGAAAAATCACTTGTTATGAATCCACAAGTTCTGACATTTGCCACTACTCCATTACATGTCCCTGATTATGTCAATATATTTGATGGGTACTTGCTTTTTCATTAATGTCCACCATAATACCTCTCTTGGCACCTTATCATAAAACTTTTCTAAATCAATAAAGACCCTATGCAAATTTCTCTTCCTCTCTCGAATTGCTCTATAAAAATCATATATATATATAGAACTATTTCGTGAAAATCACCTAGAGGGGGGGTGAATAGGTGATAATGCTAATCAATGCACAATTTAAAATTTATGATGCAACAATCTCACAAAGCAAGTGAATATAGCAATGAATGTAGAGAGCAAGTATTAAGAGTAATGAAAATAGAGTAAGAAATAAGAGCAAGTAACCAAACGCAAACACGAGAATTGTTATCGAGGTTCGAGCACCCAGCTCTACTTCCCCGCCTTCCCCAGAAGGATTCCAACCACTTCCACTATCACAAAGATGTTACAAATTCACCGGAGTACCCAACTCCACAATCTCAAGTACAAGCAATCTCTTAGTAGTCAAAAGACCACAAAACTCTCTCTTGCAAAATTCTCTTCCCTTACAAAGGTCCTTAGAGAACAATGAGTACGAATGAAGCTCTTGTGTGTAAGGAGAAAAGAAAGAAATCAGAGTCTTGAAAACACTTCAAAAAATGAGAGAGAATTTCAGCACAAAACCAAGAAACCAAGCTCTTTTGAATGCCTTAAACTTTTTAAACTTTTGTAAATTTTTCTTGTAATCAAACCTCTCCCTAAACACCCCTATTTATAGGAGAGGGCTAGGGATTAGAGATAAAACTCACTTAAGGCTAATTAGAGGGTTTTAGGATCAGCAAATAACATTTAAACCCTTATTAAAGAGAAAAGACAAAATAAAACATGTTTAAAATTATAGCCGTTACTGTTCAAAACGGCTATCCCGATCGACCGAAAGTTCAAAAATAAGAGCCGTTGCCGCTCACGGTCGACCGCCCGGTCGACCCAAAAATACAGAGAGCAAATGTCTTACAGTCAGGCATGCTACGGTCGACCGCCCGGTCGACCGTGAAACGTGCACACGGATACGCACTGCTGCCAGAACTGCGGTCGACTCTGTCGGTCGACCGGCTTGACCTGACACAGGGTCGGTCGACCCAAGGCGGTCGACCAGCTCAGGTCAACAGTCAAAAACAGAAACAGATTTTGAAGATGATTTGATTTTTAATAAAATATTTTTGAATAGGGATAAGTGTAAAATATAATAATGAGTTTGTAAGCAGAAGATTGTATACAAAATATTTTTGTACATATTATAGGAAATATTTTTGGAAACAAGATGTGCGCGAAAACATGTGTGATAGAGCTTTAAACCTATTCACTATTCTTTAACAAAACTATAAAATTAGAAACAAATCTAATGAATTATCTTGAAGTCTTGAACCATGCAATGCCTTGCTAGAGCCTTCTCTTCTATGTTCCTTCCTTGAGGTGAAAAATGCCTTCTTTGCTTCATGAACCTAGAAGTTCTTGCAATAGCTAAGCAATGGCCTCCAAATATGGTACTAACCTGAAACTTATCTTAAACAAACTAATTAGTACCAAATAGCTCTCATTTGTTTTGTTATCATCAAAACTCTAAACAAATGGAGAGTGTAACCTTCCCCTTTTTGATGATGACAAAACAATAGGCTATAAACAAAATATAGGGGAGGAGAAAGCTCCCCCTCAAATTATGCTATATTAAACAAAGAAAAACAATGTAATTTGTAATTTGCAAGTAAACACCATGAAACCAAAAACCATAAAACACCATGAGATATAAAACACTTGCAATACACTTAAACTCAAATTACAAGAATTCATGAAAACACATCAAAAACTAAAAACATATATAAACTCATATGGAACCAAAACCATATGAACTCATATTTCTATACATAAACTCATTCTCCCCCTTTTGTCATACATCAAAAGGGTCAAGAAAATATTGTTATTCAATAACACAAACATTAAGTTCACCACATATGAAAGAAAATCTAGCAAAATCAAGTGGTTTAGTGAAAATATCGGCAAGTTGCAAATCCGTAGAAACATAATCAATATTTATATCTCCTTTCTCAAAATGATCTCTAAGAAAGTGATATCTAATCTCAATGTGCTTGGTCTTACTATGTTGATTTGCATTCTTAGTCATGTGTATAGTACTAGTATTATCTCAAAATATTTTTATATGGTTATAATGCAAATCATAATTAAGGAGAGTATGTTTCATCCAAAAGACTTTTGCACAACAAGCCCCTGCGGCAACATACTCCGCATCGGCGGTTGAGAGAGCTACGGAATTTTGTTTCCTAGAGGACCATGAAACAAGACAATTACCAAGAAATTGACATGTCCCACTAGTACTCTTTCTATCTACTCTACAACCCGCATAGTCGGCATTCGAATAACTCATCATTGAGAAGTCTCCGGTTTTCGGATACCATAGACCCATTCCAATTGTGCCCTTAATATAACGAATAATACATTTTACCGCAATAAGATGGGACTCTTTAGGACACGATTGAAATCTAGCACAAAGACACACACTAAACATGATGTCCGGCCTACTTGCCGTCAAATACAAAAGACTACCTATCATGCTTCTAAACAATTTAATGTCAACATTTTTACTTGGTCATCCTTATCAAGCTTGGTTGTAGTTGCCATGAGAGTGTTGCAAACTTTAGAGTCTTCAAGTCCAAACTTCTTTACGAGTTCCTTTGCGTACTTGGCTTGACATATGAAGTTCCCATTTTGCAATTGCTTGATTTGGAGTCCAAGAAAGAAATTCAATTCACCCATGGAAGACATTTCAAACTCACATTGCATAACCTTTTCAAACTCCTTGCATAAAAACTCATTAGAAGATTCAAAGATTATATCATCAACATAAATTTGCACAATTAAAATGTCATTATCAACATGCTTAGCGAATAATGTTGTGTCTACTTTGCCTTTAATAAAATTATTTGAAATGAGAAAACTAGAAAGCCTTTCATACCAAGCTCTTGGCGCTTGTTTCAATCCATATAAAACTTTATCAAGTTTAAAAACATAATTGGGATGAACATGATCAACAAAATCGGGAGGTTGTTCAACATAAACTTCTTCATTTATAAAACCATTCAAAAATGCACTTTTCACATCCATTTGAAAAGTTTAAAATTTTTAAAAGATGCAAAAGCTAGTGTCATCCGTATGGCTTCTAGCCGTGCTACGGGTGCAAAGGTCTCCTCAAAGTCAATTCTCTCAACTTGAGTTAACCTTGGGCCACTAACCTAGCTTTATTCCTAATGACATTACCGGACTCATCCATCTTGTTTCTAAAGATCCACTTAGTACCAATTATTGGTCTATCGTGGGGCCTAGGAATAAGGTGCCAAACTTAGTTGCGCTCAAATTGATTGAGTTCCTCTTGCATGGCTAGCAACCAATATGAGTCCGCCTCGGCTTCGAGGATGCTTTTGGGTTCAAAATGAGAAATGAAAGCAAAGTTACCACATAAGTCATGGAGTTTGGAGCAAGTTGTTACCCCTTTAGATGCATCACCTAAGATGAGCTCCTTGGGATGATTTGTAGCATATCTCCAAGCTTTAGGAAGCGGTTGAGAGCTTTCCTCTTTATCCTCTTGAACATCACCAATGGATTCTTGCTTTTCTTCTTGAGCGGGTGAGTCCTTCAAGGATAGTCTCTCCATGTCTTCACCTAATGGGTCAATCTCTACAACATTCTCAACAACCACATTAGATTCTTCAAACTTAACATGCATGGATTCTTCAATGGTAAGTGAAGATCTATTGAATACTCTATAAGTTTTGCTAGTAGTAGAATATCCAACAAAAATTGCTTCATAAGCCTTAGCATCAAATTTACCCAAGTTATCTTTAGTGTTCAAAACAAAACACTTGCATCCAAAAACTTTAAAATATGCAACATTTGGTTTTCTAGAATGATACATTTCAAAAGATGTTTTGAAAGAATTCTTACATAAATAAATACGATTTGAAATATAGCATGCGGTGTTTACGGCCTCGGCCCATAAATATTGAGGGAGGTCATATTCACTTATCATAGTCCTAGCCATCTCTTGAAGTGTTCTATTTTTCCTTTCTACAACTCCATTTTTTTGTGGAGTCCTAGGACATGACATTTCATGCTTGATTCCCTTTTCATCACAATAAGTCATGAAGAGTTGGTTAACAAACTCACCACCTCTATCACTCCTTATTTTCAAAATCGAAAAACCTTTTTCTTTTTCAACCCTTTTTCGAAAAATCTTGAAATGAGAAAAAGTTTGATCTTTGTGTTCCAAAAAGAAAACCTAAGTGAATCGGGAAAATCATCAACTAAAACAAATGCAAATCTACTACCATTTAAGCTCTTAGTTTTAGTTGGTCCAAAAGATCCATATGAATTAATTATAATGGCCTAGTTGACATGATATCCTTGATTGGTTTGAAGGAAGACTTGGTTTGTTTCCCAAGTTGGCACGCACCACAAATGCGGTCTGTCTCAAACTTCAAGTAAGGTATACCCTTCACCAATTCCTTAGAATTAATCCTAGAAAGATGGTTAAAAGATGCATGTCCTAATCTTCTATGCCAAAACCAAGAATTCTCATCAAAAGCATTCAAGCATTTAGTAGAACAATCCATATTAAGCATGTCAATGATATAAACATTATTGTCACGAAAACCGGTGAGAATACAATCATTGATTTTAACATCAAAAATCTTGCAAGAAGAATCATCAAAAACAACTTTAAGTCCACGGTCACAAAGTTGACTAATGCTAAGCAAATTATGTTTCAAACCATCAACAAGAACAACATTTTCTATAATAGGAGATGCACCAATTTGAATGTTACCTATACCGATGATATTCCCCTTGGAGTCATCCCCGAAGGTGACGGTGCCACCTTCCATGTACCTTAATAGGGTTGTAAAGTTATTGATGTCCCACGTCATGTGTCTTGAACAACCACTATCAAGGTACCACCGCTCCCTACGTCTTGGAGCCTTGGTGTGTACCTACATCAAATAATTTAGGACTTGATTTTGGTACCCACATTTTCTTGGGTCCTAAAGAGTTAGTTTCATTAACCCAACAAGATTATTGGTTCTATTTACTTGGTCATAATAAAATTTAGCCCAATGTCCATTCTTACCACAATATGTGCATCTATACACTCTACCATATTTAAAAGCATAGTGAGTGTGTGATTTGTGAGCATGAGAAGATTTAGTATGAGAAGTGTTATGTGTAGTGTGAGCATGAGGAATCTTAACATGTGAATCTTTAGCATGAGAGGTGTGCTTTTTAGAAAACATTTCTTCAAGTTTCTTAGTGTTAAAAGCACAATCTTTTAAAGTCTTTTCAAAATCAACAATTCTAGTTTTTAAAGAAGAAATTTCTTTTTCATCAATCTTAGGAAATTTTGCTTTACAAGCAACTTTGTAAGCACTAAATTCATTTTGGGTAGAAATGAGATTTGAAGAAATTTCATCTTTTTCTTTAGAAATAATAGCAAGTTGATTTTTAAGAAAAGCAACTTCCTTTTCCAATTTAGAGCATTCAATCTTTTTTTATCATAGGTTTCTGAAAGTTCAACAAAGGCATGAACAAGAACTTCTTTACTTAATTCATCATCTTCATCATCAAGAGGTTGAGGGGTTACCTTTGGTGTGTTTGCCATGAAACACATGTTTGCCGTATCCACCTCTTCTTCGGACTCGCTTTCCGAATCCCAAGTAGCTTTGTATGCTTTCTTTTCTTCTGGCTTCTTTGGCTTGAAGGAGGAAGTCATCTTCTTCTTGAACTCCGGGCAATCGGCCATGATATGTCCGGGCTTTCGGCAATTGTAGCATATAATTCTTCTCTCCTCTTTGCCTTCAAATTTCCTTCGGAAGTTGAGCTTGTTCTTCCGGTACATTCTCTTCACATTTCGCACAAGGAGGAGAGCTCCTCATCTTCTCATCATCTTCTTCATCGTCTTCAAGAGTGGATGAAGACTTGAAAGCTATGGATTTCTTCTTTAGTGGAGCGGCCTCTTCTCTTGCTTTCTTTTCCATCTCATGGGTCTTTAAGTTCCCAATGAGACTAATTAGGTCCATCTCATCCTTGTCGTTCAATTCTTTCAAGGTGGTGGCCTTGATCTCTCATGATGTAGGAAGTGTCCGAATCACTTTTCGCACCTTTTGGTCATTAGAGATGTCATCACCTAAAAAAGAAAGAGCATTGATGATTTTAGTAAATCTAGTAATCATACAATCAATAGATTCTTCATCAATCATTTTAAAGGATTCATATTGGGACCTTAAGAGATCTATCTTAGCTCTCTTAACTTGTGAAGTCCCCTCGTGTGTGACCAATAAATGTTGCCAAATCTCATAGGCGGATTGGCAATGAATTACCCGTGTAAGGTCATCCTCATTCAAGGCGGTAATAGGGAGTTTTGGGCCTTGGAGTTAGCCTCATATTTCTAAAGGTAGAGTCGGTCCATGTGCTCTCATCACTATCGGGTACTACATAGGGTTTGATCAAGGATTTAGCTACTAAGCTACCTAAAGATTGCAAAAAGATAGTCATCCTAACCTTTCAAATAGGGAAATTAAGTCCATCAAATTTAGGAGGGGTTTTGATGTTGTCGGCCATGTTTACTAGTGAATGAATGGATGAATACAAATGTTGATTAGCAATATTTCAAGGATCTCTCTAAGGATGTTAAGCCAAACCTAGAGTCCAAGCTCTGATACCAATTGAAAATCACCTAGAGGGGGGTGAATAGGTTATAATGCTAATCAATGCACAATTTAAAATTTATGATGCAACAATCTCACAAAGCAAGTGAACATAGCAATGAATATAGAGAGCAAACATTAAGAGCAATGAAAATAGAGTAAGAAATAAGAGCAAGTAAACCAAACGCAAACACCGAGAATTGTTATCGAGGTTCGAGCACCCAGCTCTACTTCCCCGCCTTCCCCAGAAGGATTCCAACCACTTCCACTATCACAAAAATGTTACAAATTCACCGGAGTACCCAACTCCACAATCTCAAGTACAAGCAATCTCTTAGTAGTCAAAAGACCACAAACTCTCTCTTGCAAAATTCTCTTCCCTTACAAAGGTCCTTAGAGAACAATGAGTAGGAATGAAGCTCTTGTGTGTAAGGAGAAAAGAAAAGAAATCAGAGAGTTCTTGAAAATACTTCAGAAAATGAGAGAGAATTTCAGCACAAAACCAAGAAACCAAGCTCTTTTGAATGCCTTAAACTTTTTAAACTTTTGTAAAATTTTCTTGTAATCAAACCTCTCCCTAAACACCCCTATTTATAGGAGAGGGCTAGGGATTAGAGATAAAACTCACTTAAGGCTAATTAAAGGGTTTTAGGATCAGCAAATAACATTTAAACCCTTATTAAAGAGAAAAGACAAAATAAAACATGTTTAAAATTATAGCCGTTACTGTTCAAACGGCTATCCCGGTTGACCGGCCGGTCGACCGAAAGTTCAAAAATAAGAGCCGTTACCGGCTCACGGTCGACCGCCCGGTCGACCCAAAAATACAGAGAGCAAATGTCTTACAGTCAGGCATGCTACGGTCGACCGCCCGGTCGACCGTGAAACGTGCACACGGATACGCACTGCTGCCAGAACTGCGGTCGACTCTGTCGGTCGACCGGCTTGACCTGACACAGGGTCGGTCGACCCAAGGCGGTCGACCGGCTCAGGTCAACAGTCAAAAACAGAAACAGATTTTGAAGATGATTTGATTTTTAATAAAATATTTTTGAATAGGGATAAGTGTAAAATATAATAATGAGTTTGTAAGCAGAAGATTGTATACAAAATATTTTTGTACATATTATAGGAAATATTTTTGGAAACAAGATGTGCGCGAAAACGTGTGTGATATAGCTTCAAACCTATTCACTATTCTTTAACAAAACTATAAAATTAGAAACAAATCTAATGAATTATCTTGAAGTCTTGAGCCATGCAATGCCTTGCTAGAGCCTTCTCTTCTATGTTCCTTCCTTGAGGTGAAAAACGCCTTCTTTACTTCATGAACCTAGAAGTTCTTGCAATAGCTAAGCAATGGCCTCCAAATATGGTACTAACCTGAAACTTATCTTAAACAAACTAATTAGTACCAAATAGCTCCTATTTGTTTTGTTATCATCAAAACTCTAAACAAATGGAGAGTGTAACCTTTTGGGCCAACATTTCGGTGAGAACCGTTCTCACCGAGCACTTCATGCGACTCAATAATCCGCCACCCTGTAGATGATCCGAACTGTTCATCTTGATATACATACTCTAATTAGATTACCAATAAAAAATCACGCGATTTCGAATTTTTTTACTCTTGCATCAAATGTCATCTTTATTCTACGACGAATATAACATATATTTCGTCACCACTTGATGCATGGGTGAAAAAGTTCGAAATCACCTGAGTTTTTATTGGTAGCCTAAATAGAGTATGTAGATTAAGTTGAACAGTTCGGATCATTCACAAGGTGGCTCACCGTGGAGTTCTCACTAGAATATTTTCCTCTATATATATATATATATATATATATATATATATATATATATTATATAGCTGGGCTGCTTTCAAAAGTATCAAGAATGTCGATACTCCCACTTTGATTTGTTTGATACACCACCCATATGCAAGATCCAAACTGTTGGATGTGATCTACTAACTATAAATTAGTTACGAATAAAATTTCATAGATTTTCGTTATCATTTACCCATTCATCAAGTTGACTAAAAAATTAACATTTTTAAGAGACCTAAAACTGTTTAACTTTGAGACCACTTTGATAAACGGGTGAATGATAACGAAAATCAGTGAAATTTTATTCATAACTAGTTTATAGTTAGTAGATCACATCCAACGATTTGAATCTTATATATAGGTGATGTATTAACCAAATCAAAGTCAAAGTATCGACATTCTTGATACTTCCGAAAGTAGCCAAGCTTAACTACACACACTTGTGTCCTTCCAAAAGGATTTGAGCCCAAACCCTTCCAACTCAAGTACAACCGTCTGACATTCGAATACAAGATCCACTCCATTGAAGTTGATCTATATTATTTCAAGTATTTATAAATCAAAATCAAGTATTTTGAATACTTTTTACCCATCCATCAAGCGACACAAAATGGACGGCCGAAAGTAGTGTGTTGGTTAGATCCATATCTTTAGATATATAAATTCTCGATCCGGCCATTTAATTATGATCTAAACATTTAAAAACCCTTACAACCAATTTTTGCTAGATTTCAAATGTTCTACACCGTTAAACTAACCAACTCACTATTTAGGTCGTTCGTTTTTCCTTACTTGATGCATGGTCAAAAAGTATTCAAAACACTTGAATTTTTATTTATAGATACTTGAAATAATATAGATCAACTTCAACGAAGTGGATCTTGTATTCGAATGTCGAATGTTAGTATTTGAGAGGGAAGGATTCGGTCTCAAATCTTTTTGAAAGGATACAAGTCTATCTCATAGACTCGTATCCTTCCAAAAGGACATAGACTTGTGTCCTTCCAAAAGGATTTGAGCCTGAATCCTTCCAACTCAAATACAATCATCTGACATTCGAATACAAGATCCACTCCGTTGAAGTTGATCTATATTATTTCAAGTATTCAAAATAAAAAATCAAGTGTTTTGATTTGCCCATCCATCAAGCAGCACAAAATGGATGCCGAAAGTAGTGAGTTGGTTAGATATATGTCTTTAGACATATAAATTCTTAATTCGGCCATTTGATTATGATATAAACATTTAAAAACCTCTACAAATTAATTTTTGTTAGGTTTCAAATGTTCTACACCATTAAACTAACAAACTCACTATTTAAGCACTCCGTTTTTCCCTACTTGATACGGGAGCAAAAAGTATTCAAAACACTTGATTTTTGGTTTATAGATACTTGAAATAATATATATCAACTTCAACGGAATCTTGTACTCGAATATCGGATGTTGATATTTGAGTGGGAAGAATTCAGCCTCAAATCCTTTTGGAAGGACACAAGTCTATCCCCCTCTCTCTACACACACACATGAGTACATGCGGAAGGATTCGAGTCTGAATCTTTCCCACTCAAACTCAATCTCACGAGATTCGAATACAATATACACTCTATTAAAATTGATCTACATTATTTAAAGTAACTAAAAATTAAAGATCAATTATTTTGAATATTTTTTTGCCCATCCATCAAATAGGCGCAAAATGGACGACTGAAAATAGCATTTTACTTAGATATATGACTTTGAACATACAGATTCTCAATTCGACCCTTTGGTCATTGTCTAAACTTTTTAAAAAAAACCCACTTACCAATTTTTGTTAAATTTCAAATATTATACATTATTAAACAAACCAACTCACCATTTCAGCTGTTCATTTTGCGTCTACTTGATGAATAAGCAAAACTTATTCAAAACACTTGATTTTTTATTTTAGTTACTTTAAACAATGTAGATCAACTTCAACGGAGTGGATCTTGTATTTGAATATCGTGAGATTGAGTTTGAGTGGAAGGATTCTTGCTCGAATCATTCCACATGCACCAAGTCTCTCTCTCTCTCTCTCTCTCTCTCTCTCTCTATATATATATATATATATATATATATATATATATATATATATATATATATATATTATATATATATATATATATATATATATATATATATATGGGTAAAGTGTTCCTAGTAGGTCTCCTTAGATTACAATCTAAGGAGACGGCTTAAAACTCCAACATCTAAATATTTTTTCTACGATCTGACCGTACATTATCATCTTCATATTTTAAGATGTACACGTAAAAAATTAAGTGATTTGTAGTTCGTTTACTCATTGATCTAATCGTTCCATTTTGTTCTACTGTTTAAAAACCGTTATGTTTGAACCCAAAGAAAATAGAGTAAACAAAGTTCAAATCACGTGATTTTTTATATGCGTACATCTTATAACATGAATATGATAATGCGCGGTCGGATCGTGAAAAAAAATCAGAATGTTAGAGTTTTAAGGCGTCTCCTTAGATTACAACCTAAGGAGACCTACTAGGATCACAATATTTACCCTATATATATATATATATATATATATATATATATATATATCTATATATATATATATATATATATATATAGATAGAGAGAGAGGGGGGGGGGGGGGGGGGGGGGGGGGGGGGGGGCTGGGTGTCGTGTCATTTTGAAGGATTCGAGACCGAATTCTTCCCGCTCAAATACAAGTTTACGACATCCGAATGCATGATCCATTCCATCAAATACTTCCGAAATGACACTAGTCTATCTCATTTTGGTGTTACTGCTTGTAGCTAAAATCCAAGGAATGATGCTTATAATAAATTGGGAAAACGATCTTAAGCCCCCTGTGAAAAGACAATCATGTGAAAAACTTCCTATAGTTTGAACTAGTATGAAAAAGCCCTTGTCCCTACCAAACAATCCCATATTTCTCATATTACCCTTGATTCAATGTGTCTGAATTGATTTGAACGACCCACGTGACAGATATTTAATGCTTATCACGCACGCTAGTCGCATGGGCCGGTTTGGAGCCTAGCGCGTAAGAAAAATACTTCCAAACCGACTCACGCGACTAGCGTGTGAGAAACATTAAATGCCTGTCACGCGAGACATTCAAATCAACTCAGATAAGATATCCAATCAAGGGCAATATGAAAAATATGAAATTTTTTGATGAGGACAAGGGCGTTTTCACACTGCTTCAGACTATAACGAGTTTTACATGGTCATCTTTTCAAAGGAGCTTAAAGGCCATTTTCCCTAATAAATTTGACATGGTGTTCTGAAAAGTTTGCGTCTTTAACAATATATTTAAATTGCGTTCAAGCCGCCAACTTTAACGAGATCGTACCCATCACACTACGCTAATTTGGGTTATGGATGGAACCTTCGACATTATGTAATAGGAAAAAAAAAAAAGAAGAAGCAAGAAGCAAGAACAGATGTAGAGTGAAAAAAGAAATATTCGATGCTGAAGTGACCAACCAAACAAGAATCAAGCTCTAAAAACTTTCAAACCCTTCATATAGATCCTAACATTGGTTAATACTCAGTTAGGATATGCTCTTGGATGTTATCAATCGAAGGTTTGAGTGACAATCAAAATTTGATGGAAAGCAACCTCAATTCAAATGAGATAACATCTCCTAAATATAAAACAAAATCTCTTCAATAAAAAGAAAACTTTTACAAGATGTCTCTTTTGAATTTATGTAAAACCCTCCCCTCTCCATTGACTGTAGCCGACTACAAACATTCTATTATTCACTATGACAATGCTCACCAAGCTCTTCGGCCCAACCAAGGCCAAAACCTCATCCCTTGTGAAGCCGGCCGCAGCAACGCCGCCACCGGCTGCCCAGCCGGCCGACGACAGGCAGCTTCGAAGGCGGCCCCCTCTTCCCGTCGTCTTGGGGCCGTTGGAGAGAGCGCGAGCGCGAGGGAGACTGATCTCTCTTCCAAATCATTGATGCCTGATGTCAAGGAGTCTCAGATGAATATGAAGGGGAATGCCACGGGGAAACCAGTAGCTCAAGTGCGACCGCCAAGGAGGAAGAAGAAGGCGCGGTCTGTGGACGTGCGGCAGCCGTCTCTTGGGTCCATCGATGGATCATCTCCGGTCATGGAGTTCCGGCCGCGATCAGGAGTGCTTGGTTAATACTACAAATGATTTTGATTCTGTTTGCTTCTGTCCTGATTTTTCTTCCTTCAACACCAGATATTTATGTGTTTGCGAAGTTTTACTTGTTAATTTAAAAACTGTTATGGATCTTGTTGACAAAATATGTGAGCCTTGATGATCTTTTCATTTCAAGTATCTGAGTTTATGTTATAGAGAAACATGAACGTCCAATTACTCTAATTTCCATATGACAAAGTTTTCTCTATTTATGTGCAAAATTTAGTCATAGAAAATGTTGAATCTTCAATTACACTTGTTTCCTTGTGATAAACATTTCCATTCAATCATAAGAACATTTAAACTGAATAAACTGAAAAATTAACAAGAACCGATTTTATTTGAACCAACAAATGAATTACATAAACCTAACAAAATTGACGAATGTTAATGTTTCTGTACACAAGCCCCAGCTCACAGGAATTGAGGCTAACAAATAAACAGGGAAAACAATACACAAGAAAAGGTTAATGCTGTTAGTGAAGCTAAATGCTTGACGACTTCGGGATGTTACCTCTTTCAAACAGAATCTACAGCAATCTTTCCATCAGGCTTCTCGCTATCTACAATGGTTTTTGGTTTCGGAGGAAGTGAATTCTGCTTGCTTGCTGCCATTGACTCCTGAGACCTTTGCAAATTGAGGCAAGTGTAGACCAACATCCCTCCGAGAGCCATGGCAGCCCCGCCAAGGCTAATGAGTCCCGGATCAGAGTTGAAGAAAAGATATCCACCGAGCATGATTACACATGTCTTGAACTGACCCAGAATGACATGGGAGGTCGCCGATGTGGCACTGTGGTAGTTTGGAGGGACGATTTTAAGGAAAGATTGCTAGGTGTAACGATAACGACATAGTAATAACAAGGAAGTGGAACTTGATTGATATTTTGTGTTATACATAGTATTTTGATTGATATAGAAAAAATTGCAGCTAAAGGATTGCATATCAGAGCAATTGATAAGATAAGCTGTAACTGGACATGACATAAACATTTGTTCTGTGTTTAATCTCATAGGAATCGATGGTAGAGAAGAATAAACAGCAAAGAGGAGGAAATGCAGTACATTTCTTTTGTGTTCACTTTTTTCATGTTAGATATAATTAGTAGTTAGTCACTTAACAGAGCTCTCTAGTTATAGAGTCTGAGTAGTATTTGGGGGCATGGAGTCCCAACAGTCTTCATCCTTCATAGTCATAGTTTGATTGTTTGTGTATGATTTGATTTATGTTGACCTTTATAAAGAGAGAATTGCTATCATATTTTTGTGATCTCAGAGTTAATAAAGATTTCTTTTTGTAATTTATCATGATATCAGAGCCAACGTTACGGCTCAAGGGAGAGTTGAGATCCAATTTGTCACGCTAGTGTCAAATTTGTACTCAGAAGTGACAGAGGCTCGATGTCTAAATGCCATTTGGTGGTCCGTGTAAGATTTATTAGGTGATGTGCCGATCATATAATTTCCATAGATATTGAACTATGTTAGTGTTGCCTCCTATATGGCTATATGAGAGAATATCGGCCTATATAATTTCTATGGACCTATCACATGAAATGGGAGATTCACCAAAGTTATGTTTGATTAGAATAATCTCACATTGGGAAGTTGAGTAAAAAGTCAAGGACATAAAAAAGAAAATTGGGTGTCTACTTATCAACTTAAGTTTTTGGTCAAGAAAGGTCTGAACCCATATTATTTCATTACTTGTTAGTTTCCTCCAAGAACCTGATTCATCATAACAAATTGAAATAACTAACTAATAATTATATCTAACATAAATATCTTAGATTCTTCAAGCTCGTTTATACTAAATATCGTAATATTCTTGACGAAAAGCCACACTATATGGTTATCAGAAGAAAACATTTTTTTTAATAACATTGCACTAATCAATCAACATAATTATGGGTTTAGGGTTTAGTCTAGAATATAGAACTTGGAAACCTTCTTAAATTCTTAACAGTTAAATGTAGAGAAGAAAATCCCAAAGCAGCGGAATTCAAGTCATGTTCTGAACTAAGTAGGATTTCCACTTTCCCGTGCAAATAGATACCTTTTATCCAGGTAATGCAACTTACCAGCTGTCTGAAGAGAGTTTCCATAACAAGTAATTCAATAACAGAATACCCAAAGTATTCTTCAATAGCTAAATGATTGGAATGAAAATAATGGTAATGCTTGCATCAGTATTTCAATATAAAAGGTTATAAGAACTTACCCCAATGCCAAAGCCCCAGACCACTGGAGGAAAAATCCAAATATAGCTGATCCAAAGATAGCTGCAGTATTGTTAAAATTCCAATCAAAAGCTAACACACCACGTGGGTCTAGTAAAGGCATCAAACCCATGAAGCAGAGGATGGTATATGGGGTCGTCTTCCACATTAGCCTGATGAGTAGCACATATTTAGATTACAAAAAAGCTGGAAATGGCTTTGAAGTTTTAGTAGTAACAACTTACGCAAGAGCCGTCCAATTGCCAGTTTGCTGCAGATTAGACCATAAGATCTTATTGACAGCACTAGGGATGATCCATGCTAATGCTACACAAGCACCAAAGAAATTGAACTCTAGGTCAGTGACAGTTGCAACTGCCACGCCTACTGATACCACAGTGAGTGCAAGAACCTGCGTCGCCTCAAAATAGAGTTTGAACTTTTTTATCAACAAATTAGAAGAAATTGAGATGTCCAATATGCCATATATCCATGCACATTTGTATCATATACTTAGTTAAAACTTTATATCAAGTATCAACATGTGCACAATGAGAATGTCTTAACACTCCATGTATCCATATCCATATCCAACATTCATACATCTGTACAGACATTCATCCAATTTCGTCCTCCTAGTCTTAGATCTACAGTTTCCATGACAATTAATCAGATATATAAAATCGGCTCTATAGAAGTTTTTACTGTTTAAAAAAAAAGTACATAACTTTTATGAACTGTTTTGAGATCTAAAAGAAACTCTGAAATTCACTGGTTTCCTAGAGTTTATCTCACAACTATAACACCATCAGCTCACTTTCTAGGAAAGAAATTCCTATTTTTGCACCTTTTGTCTTGAACCTGTAAAGTGGTCCCATTTTGCTCCCCTTGTATTATCCCCTCCTAGAAACACAGCTCCTCTTGCTTGATGACAATGGACATTGTTATCTTATTTCTCTTTATTTATCTTATAGCTTTTTTTGTAATGTAAATCTTTTTTATTTAGTATATATGATAGACTTTAATGTCTGTGATGCAAATCTTTTTCATGAACCTTATCTATCAACTTTGCAAGTCGTGATATTTAAATGGGAATATGAGGGTATTAACTTTATAATGATTGCTAATCTAACTGATGGTCTGGCTTATAATAGAGCCCGATGGAGAAAAGGATTATTGCAGCTGAGCTCAGCCTTCGAGAAAAGGATTTCCTATTTGTCTTGTTGGAGTACAAGGTTTTGCAACTGTAGTAAACTTTTGGGTTTTTAGTCGCTGGAACCTGGACCGATATTTCCTTTTGTTTTATTTTCATAATTATTTTGCAATAAACAGTGAGAATCATGAATCAAACATAAACAAAGGGGAAAAAATAAGAAGACAAAGAAAAAGAACCAGACCCACCTTACGGGAAGGCACCAGTTTCCTGAAGAAAATAAACTCAGCTAGAGCAATGGTTGGAGTAACAGCTATCTTAGCCATCTGATAGAAGCCCACACTGCAGGAGCAAATTATTGACTAAGATGGAGAAGAAGTTTTCATTCTAAAAAGAAATATGTTTGTAGTTTCGCATCAACAAACATTGGGTTTCTTGACGAATGCTCACCTGTTATGCTTTAAGCTGATATTAGCAAGTCCAGTGGAAAATGACATGACAGAACCCAAGACAAATAAAGAAAAGAAAGGTGTAGATTTAGAAGGAGGAGAGGCAGGAAGTAAAGAAAATGCTTTGAAGATGGCCATCAGAACCCAAGCAGTGGCATAGTGGATTAAAGACAGAGCAATTGGGAAGTTGAACCCAATCTTGCCCATCACCTATAGTATTAAAACATATATCATAAGCGCCTTTGAATTTAAATGAAAGTAATTACAAATGAATATCCAATGAGCCAACCCTATCAAATTATTGATAAATCAACTATGACTGGTTGGAAGAGAGACATGAATAACTAACCACTTTATTTGCCATGATTATTCCAACGGAAACCACAAAATTAAAGGACAATGCCACAACTGGACCACAGAATCTTTGTTGTTGGCGTTTTGCTCCTTCTGATGAGTGAAAGTCATTGTACAGAGAACTTCGCAGTTCTTCAAGAGCACGACCTGGAAAGCCATTGAAGTGTGGAAGTTACAGAAGTTGTATCTTGAACCGAGGACAATACATCAGTTACTAACATGAACAGAGCTACTTGAATAACATCAAGTATCCAGGTTTCCAAGGAATCTTAAACATAAACCTTCCAATAAAGATGCACGGTGATTTTTTAAGATGTGTGCATAAAAATGTTTTAGATTAGTACAAATCATGACTAGTTTTCTAGATCACTACTCTATGCTTAAAGAATGCACTGGGATCTAATGTCATGTGAAGCTTGAAAAACACAAGAGAATGGTGATATTGTCAATAATGATTATGATGAGTCAGCATTTCAAGAGTGGATAAGAGAGAATTGCTAAAATAACATTCCCATGGCTGGGAGCTCACACATTTGACAGGCTGGCATCACCAATTTCCCTTGAAGTCTATCTGAAGAAAGACAAATTGTTAAAAGATGACCATTTACATTGAGTGGCGAAAAGCTTCATGGAACTACCATGATGTGTCATCAAGTATCCAAAAAATGCCAAAGGAATTGAAGTGTATTAGCGAAACAATACAGATCAGTCTGATAATCATTTCTTGAAAATAAATATGACATGAATCTTCCACATCTAAACTTGATGATGATGATGATATCAGAAGAAAGGCAGAGGGAGAGGATTGTCAAGAAGGCTAAGATACATTTCTCTCTCTCTCCCTGAGAGAGAGAGAGAGAGAGAGGAGGGGGGGAGAGAGAGAGAGACGTATCTTAAATGTCATCTAAGGGAACTGCATCAGATGGGACATTAAAACTCTAATTTCTCTATCGTTTTCTTATAGTCTAACCGCACATTATGATCTTTATATCGTAAGACGTACGCATATAAAAATCATATGGTTTAGAGTTTGTTTACTCATGTATTAAATAGTTAAAATTTAACAATTTTGCAATGTTAGAATATATGAAACCATTAGATTAATAATTAAACGAACTTCAATTCAAGTGATTTTTTATATGTATACGTCTTAGGACATGAAAATTATTGATTGTGGGTGGATCGTGAAAAAATGCTAGGGAGATTAGAATTTTAATGCACCAATCTGATGGAGTTCCCTTAGATGACATCTGATGTACAATTTCCTCGTGTGTGTGTGTGCGGTGCGCGCGCGCGTGTATGCATGTATGCAGGGGGTGAGCGTGTGTGTGTGTGTGTGTGTGAAATATAAGTCTTTTATTCATGAAACATTGATCTCCAAATGAACTCCTGCATTCTATTGTTTATATGGTTCCCTCTTGAATAAAAGGTAATCAAGCAACAAAGGGTGATAAAAATTGTAGGTGTTAAGCCTTTAACTGACTCTTTCGATCATTCCTCTCAAATTTCCCTACCAAGCAGTTATGGCAGGGGCCTCTTAATATGCTCTAGCAACCATTTTATTACCTCCTATAGAATATTCATTTCAAAACCTTGATTAAAAGAATCAAGGTTTGGTTTCATCTTCATCTCTTTCCCCATTGAAGAAGGAAGTAGGAAATAGGGAATAACAAGTTGCACACTTGAGGATAAGTACATGAACATGAAAGGCATGCTACAGTGAACTGAAAGTTGGGAACAAGTACAAGAACCAGAAAGGCATGCTATGAAGAACTGAGGGTAGCAGAAGGAACAATTCAGGTCGATGTTAAGAATACATCTTTTGAAGTTTTCTTTATTATTGATGGAAAGGATGCCAATCAACATGCAACACAAAGAAACATACAAACAACATCTCGAGTGTATTATCTATTTGTATGTAGCCACTTTTACCACATACAGGACGGCTCAGCTCTATAAACCAAAGGAATTGTCCAGCGTTCCAGATCCAGTTATACTAGAGAGTAAGTCGAACTCTGCACCAGAAAGCAAAGGCTATTTTTCATTCCATGACAGAGATGAAAAGTAAAAGATAGTCAAGGAATTGCTTTTACGTGTAGCTGATGGAAGAACATGAAAGAGAGTAAAGGCTAAAAAACAAATACTTTCTTTCAGATCACTAAAACTGCTCTCTTTCAGATCACTAAAACTTCCCCCAGATGAAATGCTAATAAAAGAAAAATATTTATCTTTTAGTCTTTATTCGTAGTATTCTCTTTTCTTTCTTATTTCTATTCCCAGGTTTATTTTATCTCCCACCAGTTCTGATACAAGCAAAGGTCACCATTTAACTACCAGACCAACCAACAGAATCTCACATGTACCCCAGTTAATATTACAAAGACAAATAAACTATATTACTTACAAGAGGGGGGGAAAAACAATTGGGCTAGTCAAACTGGTCACTTGAATAAGATGTACATAAAATCATCAGAACAAGAATCCAGTAGGCATTTGATAGTCTAGATGATGAAAGAATACGGAACCAACCAAGCAAACAATAATTAGTGTGAAAATGACAAGGCACAAAAATGGTATTAAGTTCAGTACCTGTTAAATGGAACAAAAGGAACAGATCAGTTGCAAGAAGTCAAGGTCATAACGACGAATTTCCATAACGAAACCATGGGAATAAATGGATGCACATGAAAATCAAAAGAAACCCCAAAGAAGTTGCATACATGATGCAACTATACTAAATATCCACACATTAAAAAAAAAATGAAATCTATCATTTGCTATTATTCAATTGAGTGTTAGATACTGTTGAAAAAAGAGAACTATGGAATTTAATCAAGTAAAACAATACAAGGAAGAGGAGAAAAATCAAAGGAAAAGTAATTGAAGTTATATTTACAGAAAACCTAATAGCAGATATTGAAAAAATAACAAAATTAAAAAGAATAAAATAAAGATTAAATAGAGAAATTAATAGTTATAGATTAGTGATTGATGCACTTAACTGCATTAATGACAAAACTGGACCTGCTTTAACTACTATCTACTATACATAATGCAAAATCCTTTGTACAGGATATGCGTCATGTTCATCTCAAAATCTATCCTTACTTGAACCAAAAAGAGAGCACAAGTTTTATTGTATTGGTGAATTGTCACTCAAAAAGGTGTTTTTCTCTTGGATAATGAGTGGACTAACTCCATGTACAGAACCTTTCAAAAGTTTTAATTCTCAATCCATCCCTTCACAATCTGATCCAAGAACATTTCCAGACCATCTCAGATAATTCTCTCATCTTATCCACAATTTCTAAAAGCCAATTTGACTTCACGTGGACTCAGTCATCTCTTATTCGATCCTCAGCATATTGCTATCCATGCATCTCAATATTCTCATTTTCTGAACATTTTTTCAATGTGTCCTTCATTGTCCAACATCCCGTCAAATAAAGAAAAGCTAAAGTGTACAGATCATGATAGCTGACTATGTGGTATGTTTGTACAAAGCAATTGTGACAGCCCAAAGAAACAAATAGGAATCTGTAGAACACCGAAAATTGTTGAATCTAAACAGTATGAAGATACATTTGTCATAAATTGAGGAACAATTATCATTTTATAGAATGTTAGATGACATGAAAAAAAATATGTCTAGTTGCATGCCTTTGCCAGGATCTGAAATGCTAATATCTACTGTAAAATTTAAAAGGAACTCGCGTAGACGGTATCAGAAGAGAATTTGTCAGGGACATGTTAAGAATAGTCTTAGTGAGAAGTTAATTAGTGAAACACAGAGAAAAATGGAAACAGAGAAACAAAAAGGAAAATAAACACAAACTTTAAAGTTCAAAGGAACGAAACAAAAAGTTCAGAATTAGTAAATGCATTGTTTGGCATTTAACATTAAAACAGAAGACAAGGCATTAAGTCTATACAAACAGATAGAATAGAAAGAATGCACCAACTACCAGAAGCCAAAGTCACAATGAAATTTCAAAGAGTAAGAATCCAATAACAACATGATTCTGAACCAAACTAAAAACCCATTTAACAATTATTTGTTGAGGGAAACTATACTAATAAATTAATCCATGTTTAAGCTAATTAATTAATTAATTAACCAATGAAATGTGAGCACCACTGGGGAAAAAAGGATATTCGCTAACATTAGGACAACCCTTGAGTAGAACGCTGAAAGATAAAATATTAAAGGGGGGGAAATAAATAAATTTTATCAACATAATTGCAGAGAGAGAGAGATACCAAAATCCTAATCATAACATATGCAATGAGAGAAGGAAAAGGAAACATTCAAAGAATAAAATCTTAACAAAAAGGGTAAGAACTGAGCAATGCACAACCGATCCATCCCACAATGAACTAAAAACGATCAAACCCATTTTCTTGAATCTAAAAACAAATGATAAAACACAATCAAAATCATACCTTTGATAATTAAAAAAGAAATCAAATTTAATGGAGAAATAAAAGGAGAGGGAAAAAATTATAAAAAAAGGGGCAGACCTTGCTCCCCAGCGTCGCTGTCCTTCCTCTTGAAGGACTTCTTCCCCTCCTTCCCAAAGAGAGACCCAAACAGTCCCATCTCCACAAATCCGAATTTTGAAGGGAAATAAAACATCAAATTGACATAAAGCAATCAAATTTCCCCCTTTTCCTCCATTTTTGATTCGATGTCGCGAGCTCCCAAAGGATTGATGGAAGGCCAAAATGGGTTTGTTCAAATTTTGTGAGCCAAACAGAACAAAGCAGAAGAGAGACAAGCTTTAACCGGTAACAATGTTTGAAATCACATATAAGAATTTTTATATCTAAAAATAAATAGAAAAACTGAAGAAAATAGATGACGCATGAGTCTTAGTGTCTAAATTATGTTTGCAATTTTCTCATCATTTGATATTGCTTGTTAATCAAGTTTTTAACCAACAAATTTGATTGATTATTATCCTTCTTCAAGTAAAGGTGCAATTTTAGTTCGGTGGGATATCATTAAGATTAAGACAAGCAAACTTAATTATATGATTACCCAAAAAAAAACGTAAATTCTATTAATAGTAGGTAGCTTACATGGACAAAATTTTGGGCACCTGTCGTCCTCGAGTTAGGTACATCTCTCAAAGCTTTTTGTGAGGCTTGGGATGCAAGTGATGGCAGATTCATCAATCCATCATTTATGTTTTATGGATAACTAGATACATCAATTCATTTATGTTGCATTCATATCTTAAACCTTTTCTTTTCTAAGTGTGGAAATACTTGAGAGTAAAAAAGTGCATTTATTTTAGACTTGTGTCGTTCTGAAAGGATTCGACGCTGAATTATTCTCACTAAAAATACAACTCTACGATATCTGAATGCAACATTCACTCCGTTGAAGTTGATCTACATTATTTCAAGTAATTAAAAATAAAAAACATATATTTTGAATGTTTTTTGCCTATCCATCAAGCAGGCTCAACAAGGACGACTGAAATAGTGAGTTGTTTAGTTTAATAGTGTAGAATATTTAAAAATCTAACAAAAATTGTGTATGATGGATTTTAAGTGTTTAGATCATGATGAAATGGTTGGATCAAGAATTTACATGTTTAAAGACGTAGATGTAAGCAATATGCTACTTGCAGCCGTTCATTTTGTGTTTATTTGATGGATGAGTAAAAAGTATTCAAAATAAATAATTTTTGATTTTCAGTTACTTCAAATAGTGTAGATCAACTATAATGAAATGAATCTTTCATTCGGATGTTGTAGGTTGTATTTGAGTGGGAATGATTCAGTCTCAAATCCTTCCGAAATGACACAAGTCTATCTCTTTATGTATTTGCTCTTTGAGTGAGTTCGTTAGGTTCGGGTCAATTTGGACATCCCGGAGGCAGGAATTTAGTTTTCTTATTTTATATAATTTGGTTGGTAGTCAAATGAAACAAATTGTGTTCAAATATAGGCTTCAAACCTCTTTGAGGTTTGGTTCCGGTCGGTGAAAATTAATCAGTTTAGAAATTATATTTCAAGCTAAATGGGAAATTGAGAGAATATTTTTCTAATAATTTATCTCAATAAACTACCAAAAAGTTCCTTTTATTTATTTTTAGTTTATAATTCTACGCTAAAATATTTCCAATTTTTTTTGCACATTATTTTGCAATTAAATAGCTGTTAGTTTTTGTTAGAATTTTAAATTTTAAGAATCTAACCTATTAATTATTTCTTTAAGGACATGTAGAATACAATATACTGACTGATTTTGTTGTTGTTTTGTTTCGTTTTTGTTCTAAGTATCAAAATTTGCAAACAACAAGTTTATAAGGTTCTTTCTATAAATATTCTTAAGGACCGGTGTGGCTCTAAATTCCCGCGGAATAAAATGCCTTAATAGACTTTTTAATAGATAGTGGGCTTTAAAAGAAACACAACACTAAAACTTTTGGGTGCCTATGGCTAAGCTTCTCCTTTTTTTATGCGGGTGAAAGCATGAGTGTACGTTTCAGGGCAGGGGCAGGCTCACATACAGTCCAGTATTCACACTTAATTTTATAAAATAATAAAATCGTATAAATATGACGCGGATTGTTCGTACAGCTGTTAGCCTGAAACAGTTCACGTATTTAACTCTCTAACAAGTCTCTTTGCTTGCTAGAGGCTGGTCCCTTTATAGGGATTCAATCGGACTAACAAGTCTTCTTTTTTTTTTCCTTTTTCTTAATGATTATCAATAGCAAAAAGAAAAAGAAAAAGAAAATGAAACAATTTTCGTTGCCAGGACTTGAGCCCGGTCTCTTGGGTGGGAGCAGAGCGTCTTAACAAACAAGACTGCAACAGATTTTGTTTCAACTCAAGGTCTGCGTCTGACAATAACTTTCATGTTAGAGCAAACGCAACAAACAACAACAGCAGCAATAACTAAGTTATTTGTCTCAAGTATTTGGGGTAGGCTACACGAATCAAAAGAGAATTACGCCGGTCGACCACATGGACCAGCTTTCTCCACTAATTTTTATCGAGCAATATGCCTTCATTAAGACATTTAACCTCTATATCTTATCGTATCACCTCATCCATGTTTTCTTTAGTCTCTCCTGTGTTCTTTTAACTTGCTCTAATTTGATACGTTTTACTCGTAAAACTAGCGCATCTGTAAGTCTACGTAGCACATGACCAAACCATCGTAGGCGGATTTCTCTCATCTTCTCTTCTATTAGTATGAATATCCTCATTTCTCACCTTATCTCTCATCGTATTACCACACCTCCAACGAAGTATGCGCATCTCTGCTACACTCATCTTATGAGCATATATCTCTTTATAATTTAATATTCTATGTCATATAATAAAGCTCGCCTAATAGAAGTCCGATAAAACTTTTCCTTAAGTCATAACGGAATGTTACGGTCGCATAAAACTCCTGTTGCACTCCTCCATTTCAACCATTCTATGTCATATAACAAAGCTCGCCTAATAGAAGTCCGATAAAACTTTTCCTTCAGTTATAACGGAATGTTACGGTTGCATAAAACTCCTGTTGCACTCCTCCATTTCAACCAACTGGCTTGGATCCCATGGTTGACATCACTATTAATCTCCCCATCCCTTTGGATAATAAAACTCAAGTACTTAAATGACTGCTCATCGGTATTTTTTATCCGTCTAGTATCACAATACTATAATATCGGATTCTCTGTTTACTGAGTTTGCACTTCATATATTCTGTTTTGACCCTACTTAATTTAAAACCTCAAGATTTTAGAGTTTGCCTCCATAACTCCAATTTGACATTTACCCCAACTCTCGTCTCATCGATTAGGACAATATCATTAGCAAATAGCATACACCATGGTATCTCATCCTTAGTAATTCTAGTAAGCTCATCCATCACTATGGTAAATAAGAATGGCTCAATGCAAATCCTTAATGCAATCCAATTGCGATAGAAAAATTACTTGTTATGTCTCTAAAAGTTCTGACATTTGTCACTACTCCATTGTACATGTCTTTGATTATGTCAATATACTTGATGGGGACTCTTTTCTTCATCAATGTCCACCATAATACCTCTTTTGATACCTTATCATAATATTTATTAAATCAATAAAGACCATATGCAAATCTCTCCTCCTCTCTCAAAATTGATTTATAAGTTGACGAAGCAAATGAATAGTCTCTGTCATCGATCACCCCGGCTGGTTCTCTGATATTTTAACATTCTGTCTTAACTTGTATTCAATTATCTTTTCCTAAAACTTCATGGTGTGACATATGAATTTTATTCCACGTTAAAACAAATGCAAACATTACTATTTTTGAGACATTGTAAAAAAAAAAAAAAGTCTTTTAGGAATGTACAAGTTATGTAACATGAGCAGGATCAAACCCTAAACGAGAAAATAAAAAAGAGAGATCATGATCGTCGTTGATGATTACCTTGTTGGTGGTAACTCCTCCCAAGCCTAACGGTGCAGAAGTCGAGATGATTGTTGTTGATCCTCCCACTCATGTGGCTAATGTATCAGAGTCCTTTCACTGGTTTGGATTCACGTCCGACGTCATCGTTGAAACCCTCCATCCACTGTGTTGGAGGCGGTTTCCTCAACTGCTCGGGCCATCAAGTAGGTTGGGCCTTCGAGCCTAAGTAAAAAAATAAAACCTAGCGGTAGTTTGGGTAATTCGGAGAAAGGCCTCATGACTTACTTGAAAAAGTTCCAACCCAATCTAATGGGCTTCCAATAGAGCATGACCCTGCTCCAACACCAAGGCCCATTGTTGGGTCTGCTTTGGGAAATTGCAACGAAGGCTGGTCTTGTTGGCCCAAAGGCCTTCCACCCTAGTTTTGATGATGATTAACTCATGTAGTTATATGTTTACTAATAATCTTGTGATTTTAAGTTTCAGATCATTAGCAAGATATTAGTTGGTGATTGCTTCAAAAGAGGAGTTTGGAAGCCTTCACATGGTGATTCTGGTGCCCGAGCTTCAAGATTACTCATTTGCACTCGGTGGATCACGGTTTGGGATCGAGTCTACTTGAAGATTGAAGATCGTCAAGAAGACTTAGGTATCCTAGTTTAGTTTAGTGTGTTTTAGATCCATTTGTAAAGATATGTATAGTTGATATGCTCAAGTGCACAAACACACACGTTTTATGTTTGGTTTTCGGTTTTCATGAATAGTTGATCAAAACAAGTTTAATTGATATATGTATAGTTGTTTCATTCTATACATGCATGCTTAACTTTTAAACAAACTTATTTTTACTTTCCTATTCATGTATTGAAAAATCCAAGTTTGATAAAAATACAAGTTTTGATTTTTGGTAAAAATGTTAAGACACAAAATAGTTTATATTGATTGATATTTGAGCTAAACTTTTTATCACATGTTTATATATCAATGCAAAATGATAAAACTATTTTTGGGTATTTTTACAAGACTTAAAAAGATTTTTTAAAATATTTTTAACATGTGTTTCTGTCCCAGAACAGTGGCTGACAGGCCAGGTCGGCCGACCGCACGGGTCGACCGCACCTAAGGTCGGTCGACCCTTGGGTCGACCGACGTGCACAAACCTGTGCACGTTTGGCAGCCACAGGGACGGTCGGCCCGGCGGCCAACCGTACCTGAGAGCTCTGCTCTCTGTTTGTTTGGGTCGACCAGGCGGTCGACCGGGATGGCCCAACGGTCATATTTCTAACCATTGGCGGTCGGCCGGGCCGGCCGACCGGTAGCCTGTCAGGCTGCCAGATTAACCTAACGGCTAGTTTCTATTTTGGCCTATATAAACTCCACTCCTTTGGGTTTTTGAAAAAGATTTTGAAGAGTAAAAATTCCCTACTCTCTGGTTTTAAAAATAAGTTTTTAAAGTGTTTTAGAGCCTCAAAGATTTCATCTTTATTGTTTTCAAGGGTTTGGAAAATTCAAAGAAAAATAGGTTTTTGGGATATTGCTTTAGATCTTCATTTCTATCATATTGCAAGTGTTTTTCTCAAGGATTTTTCTTTGCTATTTGATTTTCAAAACACCTTGATTTCCACACTTGAGCTATCTTCTATCCTAATCTATTTAGGATCTTTTGTTTGTGGAAAAGAGAGTTTGTGGTCTTTGTAACCACTTGTTGTAAAACCCTTGCTTTGATTGGGTTGCTCCCTCTACGGTAGAGGTTGAGGATTGTGGTTTACTCCCTCTAGTGAGAGGTGGAGTTGGTTGTTGTTTGCTCCCTCTAGTGAGAGGTGGAGTTGGTGTTTGTATATCCCTCTTCGGTAGAGGTGATTGGTTATTGTATTGGCTACGGGCCTACCCCTCTTGTGTGAGGTGGTGTTTGTATTGAGAAAGGAGTTTGGTACTCCTTGTGTTGTAACAAATCCTCTTCGGTAGAGGTTCCCTCGGTGGGAGATAGTGGATTGGAAATCCTACACGGTGGTGTAGGCGGGGATGTAGAGCTAGGTGCTCGAACCTCGAAACATATCTTGTTGTTAGCGTTTGATCCACTTGTCTCTCAACTCTCTCTCTCTCTTTACATTTGTGCAAAGCATCATACTTCATTCATATCATATATTGCTTGTATTGCCTTGCATCCTTCATATTGCTCATCCTTATATGCTTGGCTTGATTGTGTGTGTGCCTCACTTATACTTAACCACAAGAGCTTCACATAGCACCTCAACCCATTCAAAGGGAATCAAGAGGAGTTAGTCCAGAGCCCTTCACGGGGAATTCGGCTACACTTGTGTGTTGTATTAAGTGTGTTGCAAAATTTGCATTAGCTTCCGCATTTAGCGCATTTAGTTTCTAGATTAGCAAGTACACCTATTCACCCCCCCTCTAGGTGTTTTTTTCAGGTCTGTATCCATTAGCCAGGAGCTCCCTTCGTCCATTGTCGTCGACATCTTTTCCCAATCTCCTCCAGATATTGAAGCCACAACTATTAATCATAGCGGAGAAGGTGAAAGCTGCAATTGCTCGGGCCAATGCTGCTCCAATAGCCACTATGCCCACGCTGGTAGTTATGGCAACGTAAGATTTCTATGGCACTTCAATTGCTGGCAAGCGAAAAGAAAAATAGATAGCTTCTATCTGCTTACACGTGTCTAAACTAAAGATAAAATCCTACTCCAAACAAACTAAGTGCGACGTGAAGATGACTACAGATTTCAAATCCATCTCCACTTCCTATCCAAGTGTTTTTCTTGCAACTCTACGTGAAACTCTCCAGCTCCCGAAGAAATTAAAAGAAAATTTGGACTGTCATCTGACGGTGATTAATCATCTTTCAATTCTCTTTTGTTTTTAGTTTTCAATTTTTATTTTCTGTTTGACTGAAAAAAAATATATAACCTGGGGGAGGGGGGATTCAACAGTTTGTTGAAGTTTCATTCCAACCAACAATTATTTAAAGTAGTTGCCAAAATGTTCGGAGCAACCTTCTCGAGACAAGAGAGTTGCCCCCCTTATTTCATTCAAAGTACCGTCTGAGAATAAACCCCCTTTTGTAGACCGTGCCAAGGTTCTTTCGCGCAAGCATGAGCATTTCTCACTTCCATACAAATCGTAAAACTGTGCCCCTCTACACATTCGTCTGATTTCGTGACAGTGTATACAAAATTTATTTGACTTGGATAAATCATAGTTCTCAGTGGAGAAGGTGTTAAACCCCGAGAATTCCCTGCTTTCGTAAATTCTGGTGCTACTGAAATTTCACACACTCAATTTGTCTGTGTTGTGCGTAAGGGACAACAACCTCTCTGAAGAATCAGCCCACCAGGCGTAGACTTGATACAGCCGGAGATGTAACCAACACGACAGGAATAGAAAACAACAGAGAAAAGCAATCAATACAATATTTAACGAGATTCGACAACGTGCCTACGTTCTCGGGACAAGGGAGAGAGATTTTATTGATTCAACAATCAATACAAATTAATACAGAGGGAAACTTGAGGGAATTCTTAGGGATACAAGGCTCTAGCCCCTATTTATAGCACAGTGTCCCTGAATTTAAGGAAACCCAGATTAAATTCGAACCCATACAGAAAAGGAATCCGAATCCCAAAAGGCAGTAGAAAACACATCTGTCGGTCGACCGGCCGGTCGACCGACCCATGTCACGGTTGATCGCGCCGGTCGACCGCGCCCAACCGAGAGCAGCCTGCTTTCAGTCGGTCGACTGGGCCGGTCGACCGCTCTCTGCCACGGTCGACCAGGCGGTCGACCGGACTAACCTTGTGCATTTCGTGCACGCCAGTCGACCGGGCGGCCGACCGGAGCGCAATCTGGCCTGCTCCAATGCACCGTCTTACTCTTTTAATTTCTAATCTCTGTGCTAACTTCCTCTACTACTCTATCTCCTCTCTCCCTGCAGTTTGGGTACCAGAAACTTCTCCAATGTTAACATACAATACTATAAATTTGTTTTCAACTGCTTTCAGCAAACCCAGTTGAATCACGTTCAAACAAACTTGCCTCCAACAGAGTTTACACGAAACTAATCAACCTCGACAAAAAATCTCAGCAGAGCTGCTGCTCTAGGAACTCGTTCTCCTTCCTGATGGATTCAACGCTACAGGAGGAGACAGCTACGAGCTTTGCCTCTAGTTTCAGCCGCTTCTCTTCTACCTTAGGAGACACCAGCCACCCCATTGCATCCTTCTTAGCTTCGCTGCAAGCAAATGGAGTAATTTGGTAACTACTTCAAATTTCAACAATAGAAGAAATGGAGCAATATAATGACTCTGGCAAGGACCTTAAACTCATCCTAGAGTAAACTGCACTCCCCAATTTCAATAGGGTTTGCAGGCGACTACTTCCAACCAAAAAGAAACCAGCAAACACAACCTTCAAGGTTTTATTGCTCCAAAACTTTGTAAATTAACCACATGAATTTGGTTTTTTTTTTCCCTTTTTCCTTCTGTTTCTTTTTCCTTTTACGTGCATGTGGGTTTTTTTTTGGTTTTTTTTTTTTTTTTTGCAGGTGTTGATGTAATTTAACTAAGGAAATATTATAGGGGCCACATGTGATATATGAAACTTAAATGTTACATACATTTGTATATTGTATGTGAAACCAGTACATCTTATAAGACTATAAATTGTAAAGCATGATACTGCGAGTTAATTTGTAGGGTTGTATGCAAAATTGTAGATCTTAAAATACCTAGGTTTATGTAGGGGAAATATTGAAATTGTAGATAGAAGGAATTGTGTAAAATGAGGGGTGCATATAGATGAGTAACATGGTAGACAAAAAGAGAGTAGGAAGAATGAATGTATCTTTAAATGTATCAAGAGCATCTCAAATATGTAGGGGGAAAAATCAAGCTCAAACTATCTGGACTTAGTACCTGAATACAGTTTCATCAACCACCAGATAACTTCTGTCAAGGCGTTCCCGTATAGAGTTACTCTCCAACTGAAGTTCTCAAGTTTCTTTCAGGATTCTAACAAAAATAGTATCATATACAATAAAATATATATACTTAAAACTATGGAAGCATGCAGCATACAGTTTATTGACACAATAATTAAAGTTAGAGCAACTTTAACTATTCTTATGCTATTTCACTAATTGGGCCTTATGTTAACCTTTTCTTGGTTACTGTTAAATCATAGACCTTGATGAATTCCAATTTCTACTCCTCCATAGTAGCACATGAAAAAATTGTGCAAGGCTCACTTTATATATAATGTATACACGATAACACTTAAGATTAATTCCTCGTTTTAAATGTTCAATTAAACAGACATTTGCACACTCATAAATCTGTTCCAAATAGCATTCATATTGATGAATTTACCGTCTGTTTATTTCAGATATGATTGACTATGTTTCTCGCCGAATTTCTTTCAACTGATCTAACTTTTCTTTCACTCCATATCCTAGGTTATGTGTTGACAGCCCAGGAGTCATCTTTCTTTCTTCTGGTGTTTGTTTGAGAAAATTCCAGCAACATACAATAACTTGAATATAATTCTTCAGACTTGCTACTTAAAATATAAATATTTACTGAAGGAGAAATAGTTTGTCGAGTGCTACTGTAGGTTCAGTTCATAGCACCAAACTTAAAAGGATAACCTTTGCTTCCAGGTACTTCGCTTCACTGAAAATTCTTACGAAGGAACAAGCATAGTAGCTTGTTCAAATGGCAGGTTCTTCTCAAAAATGCTTCAACCCATACATGAATAAGCAACTAGGAGATGAATGTCAAACACTTACCGGTAAATCATGAAAAATAGTTGTTGCATACCCTATACATGTGGTAGTAAAAAGCTGAGTGTTATTAAAGAAAGGAGATAACAACAAATAGGATTAAATATATGAATTTTGATGATTCGCGCAATAGGATGAGCTAATAACAGGTTGAAAAGTTTCAAAAATTAACTGAAGGTAGGAGAAAAGTTAGATAAATAAGTATAGGTCAATTTTTTCTTTGATGATAATATGGGTCAAGCTTTGATGCATTAACATAGGAATTATATGATTTTGACAAAAGATTACAAGATAAATAAACATGGAATGGCCCATTCCAGAAATTGTTGAATGATAATGGTCTAAAGACTAGACATGTAATACGTAAAATCATCTATGCACTTGAGTAAGCATGGAAGAAATTGCCGAAGGAAAGCAAAAGATTATGGAATCAGGATCCCATGCAATATCAAATAACAGATCAATGAAACTAGCAAGAGGGAGGGAAAGAGTGGACACCAGGGTGACTTGACTAAATGACGCATATGGTTTACTTTTTTTTTTTTTTTTTGGTTGAATCTTATTGATATGCATCTAAAGGAGTACTGAAAATTACTAATAAACCAATAAATTCTATTAATTAAGCTTACATAAGGGATGTAAGTTTTGAAAATTATGTTCTAGCATAGGTGAAACTATGTGTGCCTCGGAGTTGCGTGCACTTCAACGTAGAAAATTTATCATCTTTCCCCCTTTTTCTAGATGTTTTGCCAAGTCTAAGAGAATCTGGAGGACGCCCATTGGTCTTTTAGAATTATGACAAGCTCCTCTCTTGCCCGTAATTTCATCGCTTAGGAAGTTAGCACAAATTATGAGAGGATCCATATCAGACTCACAAGTTGTAAATCTTTATCAAATCCTTCACGGAGCCTTTCTCCCTTAATAGGAAAAGAGGCGTAGTTCCAACTATTCATAAGGTCCATAAGCAATCAAGATTACCCCAATAATTCAAGGCTGTCCCTTTTTCTAATTTCTCCTATAAAAGCCTGGATATGATGTCACCAGAGTAGTTTTTTTTTATTCAACTTGTAAGGTAACAGATGATATACGGTCATACTCTTGTTTTCCCCCATCAGAAGAAAGAACATCTTTCATCTGGTGCTTAATTCATATTATTGTATTATGCATATGCTTCATATTGTTCACACATACACACACATACACATACACATAGTAATGCTTTGTGGCTCCCACTTTCTAGGGAATAAAGCTGTTGGGGGAGGAAGTCGTCGAGGAAGACGACGAAGAAGACTCGGAAATTCAGCAGCAGTGCTACCAGCAGGAGCACGGTCGACCGGGTGGTCGACCGTCGGCAGGAGCAGGCGCACGGTCGACCGGCCCAGTCGACCGTGGTGCACAAACGTGCACAACGTGCACAGAGGGGTGGCGGTCGACCGGGCCGGTCGACCGCAGGAAGAGAGCGGTCGACCGACTGAAGTGACCCAACTCTCTGTTGGGCGCCCGGTCGACTGCCCGGTCGACCGGAGCATGGGGTCAGTCGACCGGGCGGTCGACCTACATTCGGGTCTGCTGTTTTCGGATAAGGTTATTTTGAGCCCTATAAAAGGGGCTGTTGTAATTTCTAGGGTTTGTATCTTTGAGAAGGGTTTTGTGTGCAATCAGGGAGGAGAGTAGAGCAGAGGCAGAACTCTCCCGATCCCCATTGCTGTAAGTTGTATTGATTGGTTGAAATTAATAAAACCCTCCCCCTTTCATTGCCCCGAGGACGTAGGCATTGAGGTCGAACCTCGTTAAATCGTTGTTTTCATGTGCTTTCTCTGTTTGTGATATTTGTGCTGTTTTGGGAGATTATTCTTCGTGCTTGGGAGATTCAGGGATTCCTCTGTTGGGTTGTTGTCGTAGTCGCAACAAGTGGTATCAGAACTTCCCAGGTTTCGCTTGGGATTTGTCTGGAGATTCGGAGGGCTCGGGATCTGATTCGGTGGAGATCGTGTGTCGATCTCAGATCAGAGGTATTCGTGTTCGTGGGATCATATGTCGATCTCAGGAGGACGCAAGGAGGGCTCGTGGAATCTGTGGTGGAGTAGATCCGGTGAGAAACTCAATCTAGGGTTTCAGGGAAAAGATAAAAATTAAATTTTTATCGAAGTAGTGATCTATTTCCAGTTGATTGATTTTCCGCATAAATAGAGGATCAAGTAATCTAAATGGCAGAAGAAATTGCTTCGGTTAAGACCATGAATCCTCACCCGAGGATTGACGTGGTGAAGTTTAATGGCACAAATAATTTCGGGATGTAGAGATGTGAGGTTATGGATACCCTGAATGCATCGAACCTCGAGGATACTCTCCTTCTAGAGAAGAAGAGGAGCACGACCACTGATGAACAGTGGGCAAAGATGAACAGGTCAGCGTGTGGGTTGATTCGTTCATGTTTGTCGCAAGACATAAAATATCTTACACAATATGAGACGTCAGCGAAGCATCTGTGGGAAACCTTGAGAAGAAATACCTGACAAAGAGTGTTGAGTCAAGGTTGCAGCTTAAGAGTAAGCTATACAGATTTCAGATGAAGAAGGAGAGTACAGTGAATGAGCACATCAACCGATACACGAAGCTTCTTACAGGCTTGGTGAACGTGGATGTCATTATAGAAGAGGAGAACAAGGCGATCATCTTCCTGAACTCATTCCCGGAGGAGGAGTATGAGACATTCACACTGACCTTTATCAATGGTAGGCAGACGTTGGACTACCATGAGGTGTCGTCTGTATTGACAAGTTATGAGACGAGGAAGAAGGAGAAACATCCTTCTCAGTCAAGCTCATCGGCGGAGGCACTGGAAGTAAGAGGCGGGGGTTCATCGAGGAAGGGCAAGGAAGAAAGAGGAAGATCAAAGTCCAGGCCGGGTTTCAAGGATCTCAAAAGGAATCAGTGTGCCTTCTGCAGAGAGATAGGGCACTGAAAAGTGGACTGTTCAAAATTCAAGGGAAAGAAGAAGGAGTCGAAGGCTGAAACAAATCTTGCAAAAGTGACGAATACTCAGAGGAGCAGTTCATAGGCAGATGGATCAGATTCGGACTCGTCAGGTTTCTCGTTTTCAATCATTTCTCTCATCATTGGTAACTCATGGAAAGATGAGTGGATTCTGGATACAGGTACAACATACCATGCGTGCCCTAATCGGGGTTGATTTTCTAGCTTTGAGAAGCTGGAGGGGTGTTCGGTCGTTATGGGCGATGATCACTCATGTAGCATGGAGGGTGTAGGTACAATCTGAATCAGGATGTTTGATGGGATAGTAAGGGAGCTGAAGGGAGTGAGGTATGTACCTCAGTTGAAGAGAAATCTAATCTCCGTGTGAACTTTGGAAGCATCGGGCATGGTGATATCTGTTCGAGATAGCGATCTCAGGATGATCAAGGGCTCGATGGTGGTGATGAAAGGCGTCCGCCGAGAAAATCTCTACTACTTGAAGGGTAGTACGATTACAGATCAGGTGGAGACTTCGAGTTCCTCAGATGATGGTGGCCTGGAGGTCTGGCAAGGAAAGGTCGGACAGAAAGAAGAAAAGTCTTTACGAGCTCCTGCAAAGATGGAATCGTTGGAAGGTGCTGCTACCTGCAAGTTGGAAGGTGGACACAACGTTCTGGACAAGAAGAAGGTGAGATTCAGTACTAGTACTCACTGCAATAAAGGTCTTCTTGATTGTATTCACATGAGCGTATGGGGACCTGCTAAGACGGCATCGCTTGGAGGTCACAGGTACTTTGTCTCTTTTGTTGATGGTTCATCTAGGCAGGTTTGGATATATCCCATGAGATAAAGGGGTGAAGCCGTAGATGTGTTGATGAAGTGGAGAGGAAGAATGGAGAGGCAGATAGGTAGGAAGATCAAGAAACTAAAGATTGGTAATGTTGGAAAAGACATGAACAATTCTTACGATTTGGCCAGAACACAGGTATTGCTACTCACTTCACGACAGGTACAGATGAGTTGGCTAAAGATTAGTCTGTTCCTTACTGGAGGAGATTCGGCGGTTGTTGTCTAATGTAGGATTAGACAGGTCATTTTGGGCCGAGGCGACTTGAAAGATCACCTAGAGGGGGGTGAATAGGTGATTATACTAATCTAGTCAACTCAATGCGGAATTAAAAACTAATTTGCAATTTCAACAAGAGATGCACACAACCAAGCCAAGCATATAAGTATGTATGAGCAATATGAATAGATACAAGGCACAAAGTAAAGAGAGAGAGAGTAAGAGTCAATGAACAAGCGCAAACACCAAGATATGTTTCAAGGTTCGAGCACCCAGCTCTACATCCCCGCCTTCACCCAGAAGGATTTTAAGTCCACTAGCTTGTCCACAAAGGACTCCTACAAAAGGAACCTCCACCGAGGATTTGGGGCAATCACAATACAAGGAGTACCCAACTCCTCTCCTTACAAACACAACCTCCTCCTTGAGGCACAACTCCAATCCTACAAACAATCACCTCACAACCCGAGGGATTAGCACAAAGCCAAGTAAGGATCACCTCACAACTTGAGGGATACAAACCACTTGCACAAACAACCTCCTCAACCCAAGAGGGAAAAGCACAAAGCAAAATATAGAGGGTTTACAACTTGGTGGTTCAACAACAACCACAAACAATCTCTTTTCCCACACACAAAGATCCTATAGAAAAGATAGTAGATTTTTGCTCAAGTGTGGAGAAAACCAAGGGATTTGAAACCAGCAACTCAAAGAAAATCTTTGGGAAATGATAGAAAATGATGATAGAGAAATTCAAACAAAAACTCTTCCCAAAAATCCCTTTTCTTTGGTTTTTCAAACCCTAATAAAAACACCAAAAAGATTGTTCAATTTGAATCCAAAAACCTCTTTTAATTGCTGTGAAAACACCAGAGAGTAAAGAAAAATTCGCACAAAAAATCTTAGAGAAAAACTCTTGCAAATGGGGTATTTATAGACAAATCTGGAAACTAGCCGTTGGCAGCAGATTTGGCCAAAATACCACTGCCGGTCGACCGGTCCGGTCGACCGTCCAACGGTCACTTTTTGCCCGTTGGCAGCTACCGGTCGACCGGCCCGGTCGACCGAAACAAACAGAGAGCTCTGCTCTCAGTCCGGTCGACCGTCCCGGTCGACTGTCCCAAAGCTGCCAAACGTGCACAGATTTGTGCACGTCGGTCGACCGGCCCGGTCGACCGACCTCAGCCCTAGTCGACTAGTCAAGTTATTAGTCGACTTGGTTGAAGCCTGGACAAGAAAATTCAGTTAGAAATATGTTAAAAATTCTTTTATCTTTTCTAAAAATCACAAAAAATAGTTTTATCATTTTGCATTAATATATAAACATGTGGTAAAAAGTCTAGCTCAAATATCAATCAATATGAACTATTTTTGTGTCTAATCATTTTTACCAAACATCAAAAACTGTATTTTCTAAAACTTGGATTTTGAATAGAAAATACGTTTTATCCAAAACTCTTCCAAATACAAAAACATGATATTTAAACACACTTAAGCATGATGCATATGGATTGAAATCCAATATACATGAAACAAATACATATCATAGTTTTTGTCATTAATTCCAAAATATGTTTTGTCAAGAATACCAAAACATATAACACATGAATAAGGGAGTCAAAACTAAGTTTGTCTAGGAAATTAAAGCATGCATGTATATAGAACAAATCATATATACATTAAACCATGTAAACTTGTTTTGATCTATCCATTCATGAAAACCAAGATCGGTTAAACCTAAACCGAAAAACCAAAAACCAATATTCAAAACATGAAACGTGTGTGTTGTGAACTTGAGCATCATCATACTGTTCTAATCTTTACAAATTTGGATCTAAACGCAAAACTAAACTATGATACCGAAGTTTTCTTGTAGAGCGCAATCTCCAAGCCGACTCGATCCCAAAACTCCTTGATCCATCGAGCGAGTGCTATATGTGATCTTTGACGCTCGGGCTCTTGAATCAACATGTGAAAGATGTGTGGAAGCTTTCACCAACTAATAACTTGATTAATGATCTGAAACTAAAATCACAAGATTATTAGAACACATAACTACATGAGTTAATCATCATCAAAACTAGGGTGGAAGGCCTTTGGGCCAACAATCTCCCCCTTTTTGATGATGACAAAACTCATGGAGTTATATATGCATGGATTAAAGTTAAGCTTCAAAGAAGCTCCCCCTTAACTCATGCATAAACAAATAAACAATAAATAGTATGCAATAAAGGCTCTTAAACATGAATGCATATAAATGCATAAACAATAAAGGGTTCTAGATACCAATGAAATGTTTAAAAACAAAACAATGCTCTAGATACCAATACCAAAACAAAAACATCCAATTACAAAACATGCTTTAGATACCAATTAAAATTAAACTAAATTAAACTTAATATATGCAAAACAAAAACATGCATATATAAACCCAAATTCTTCTCCCCCTTTTTGTCAATCATCAACAAAGGGGTAAAAGCCAAAACAAAGCAAAATCTTCTTTCCTTTTTAATTCAAAGAATCAATCTTCAATGAGGGGTAAAAGGAAAACCAAATCAATAAATTTTTCTTCTCCTTTTTGTTCGAAACAACGAATCAATAAAATGATATTTTCCCCTTTTTGTCTAAAACAAAAACAAAGTCAATAAGGGGTGACAATCAATTAGGATATCAATTGAAAAATATGTCAAAGAATAGCATCTTGATACCAATTGAAAGGAAACAAACACACACAAAATATTGATACCAATTGTAAATCATTTTCATTTTAAACATATGATACCAATTTGAAATTTTCAATCATAAAGTAGGGGAGTGGGAACCAAATACCAATTGAGAAATCACCAATTGAAAGACAAAATCAAATTTTCTCCCCCTTTATGAAATACCAACTAAAATGATGCATAGGCTTGATACCAATTTATAAGTAATCAATTGAAATAAAATTGAAGCTCAAGCACTAGCATAAACAAGATTTTGTGCTTAAGGATATAGAGATATAATAAGCACAAATAAAACATATATATATATGTATGAAAAATAAATACCAATAGAAATTGATATTCTTGGAATAAAAAGCATACATACATACATACACATATGAGTATACAAGAAATGTCAAGATTGATACCAATTGAAAGAATTCAATGATACCAATTAAAATAACAATAAGATCAAATGTATATCTCATATAACTACCTCCCAATCATGGTTCAAGTTTTAAATGATTTTCAATATAAGGCATACATGAACATGATCTCCCATCCATCCTCCCATAGATGGTAGGGGTTTTCAAAAATAGGTTTGAAGATAAGCTTTGTTTGAAAATCTCTACCATAGTGAAGAATACGAACTAGTTATAGGAAAAACTTTTAAAACTAGTACGAAATCCTTCAAGCAAGGAATAAAACACAATTGTTTTTCATGAAACACATGTAAATCACATGATCACTAAACACTCAAAGTCCATAAAGCTCATTCAAATTCTCATGAAAGCAAATCATGAGTAAACTAATAAAGTGAGTGTACAAGTATAATGTGACACATATCAACATGAAAATATTCATTTAGGCTCATATGAAATTCCTTAAAAAAAATATGAAATCTTGAAAAACTAGATTTTCATTACCAATAGAGATTACCTAAAAACATGAAAATCATCAAAGCGATTTAAACTTCAAGGCATATGTATGTCAAGTACAAACTAAGGTATACATACATATCCTAAACATAATGAGTCCACAAAAGTATATGCATAAAGGCACGTGGCTCAAGGATGTATATGTATAAATGATAGTTTGGAAAAGATGGACATATACATGAAGTTAAACAAATAAACACGAAATCAAGAAAAACTAAATTTTCACCAAAACTAATTTCATTTCAAGGTATATGTATGAATTGTCAACACAATAAGTAAACATACATATCCCTAAACACAATTGAGTCCATATATATAGATTTACATGAAAAGCAAATGACTCAAAGGGTATACATGTATATCTTAATGTTTGGCAAAATAAACATATACATGAAATGAATACTCATACACATAAAACAAATCCAAAAATAGGAATACAAGTTTAAAATGCATGAATCATCAAAACTAGGCTATACTATCACATTTAATGGGTACAAATAAGCATCCAAGCACAAACATATATAAAGATTTATTTGTGTCTCACTACATGTGCAAGTATAAATTCTAGTCTTAATGAAAACTAATATCTAAACAAGTAATCAAATCATTAAGCATAAAATGGGAATCATAATCCAACATGATAAACAAGATAATCAAAACATGAATTATTAAGACAAAGAATCATAGTCAACCATATAATTAGCATGACAAAGATATGTGCATTAGAACTATGATTAACATGATAGCTAAAACATAAAGAGAACACAAAATAAGGGTCCATACTAAACATGGGTGTCTCAACAACTAATCATGTAAAGCATAAGTCTAACAAACATGGCAAACATCATATTTATCATGAAACAATGAAACAAAATCATAAACATCCAAATGGTCATAATGCATATGCATGTGCATTAGATCTAGGGCATACATGTTAGTTTAAACAAGGTGAGAACACTAAATATAGATCCATATAAGACATAGGTGCTCAAGTAACTAAACATGTATAACACTATTCTAAAGAGCATGGCATAAGCATGATGAACAATAAACCATGGCATGCTATAAATAGATGAACATGAAAAGCATGCAAATAAAAATGTGAGTTAGAGAATGATACCAAAACCGATGAAGGTGCATCTCTAATTCTCCAAACCACGGTGGTCCTCCCACCAAATCTCCTTGAGAGTGAAGCATCCAAATGGTTCTCTTTAGGCACGGAACGCATCCACTCCAAGGCACCAACACTCTCACGTTTTGCGAGAGCTCCCACCTACATCAAAAGGTATAGAGGTGGTCTTTGGTACCCATTTCTTTGTGGGTCCACGGGGGTTAGTATCCTTTCTAACCCAAACAAGATTAGTTGCTAAATTTTCATGATAGATACGATCATAACAAAATCTAGCAAGATGGCCTTTTCGGTCACAATGTGTACATGTATACACATAAGCATACGTGCGATGGTGGTGACCGTGGAAAGCATGTGTATGCCGTGAAGGATGAGCATGCAAGGATGGACCTTGTTTCTTGTGAACCAAGGTTTCCAAACGTGTATGATTCAATGTGCATTGGCTCAAAGTGGAGCCCAAACATTCAACACTTTTCTTCAAAATATTTATATCATTTTCAATAGTGGAAGACAAAGTGGAGCATGCAATAGGAGTGCTAGAACAAGAAGCTACACTAGCATGACAAACATGAATATCAATCTCATTTTGCAAAGATTCATTTTTCTTCAAAACCAAATTCAATTCTTTTGTAATTGAATCAATTTTATTTTTCAAAACAAGGTTATCTTTTAAAACAAAATCCAATTTAGAAGATAAAACCTCATTGTGCTTCACAACATCATTACAATCATTTTTATTTTTCAAAATCTCAATCTCATCAAGGGCAAGGTCTAGTTGAGATCTTAGTGAGTCACGTTCACTAGTGATCTCTTCCTTCTCTTGCAAAACCAATTCAAAATTAGAGCATAAATCCTTTAATTCATTTTTCAAAACAAGGTTGTCCTCTTTCAAAAGATTGTGTTTTTCCAATAAATTCTCAAGTTTTTGAGCAAGTTCCAAATTTAAAGTTTGAACTTCAAAACAACCATGGCAATAGGAACTAGAGCTATCATCTAATTGAGTGTCCGATTGTACCTCAAGGGAGTTTTTCCCTTGGACCATGAAGCAATGCTCTTCGGACTTTTCTCTCTTAGATCTCCTCATCTTGTTGATAATCCTTGGAAGCTCGGGAGACGTCAATAAGCTCCAAACTGCAAAAGCCGAGTCATAATGATTAAACACGGGTAAAAGATGTTCACCTAGAGATGCTCTAAGTGTTCTAAGTGCTAATGCATTTGCCTTCTTATGTTTGCTACTATTGGGGAATGATTCCATAGTGGAGGCTTGATAAACTAGATGTCCTAGTCTTTTAAATGGCTACTCATATTGGCCTTCCAAGCATCAAGTCTAATATGGTCAAACATAGGAGGGCTATCCATGAGAGCAAACTAAATGAGTGCAAATGAACAATGCAAATGAAGATTAGCAAACCAAGATCTCACTCCTAGGTGGTTAAACCTAAATATCAGGAGCGCTAGCTCTGATACCAATTGAAAGATCACCTAGAGGGGGGTGAATAGGTGATTATGCTAATCTAGTCAACTCAATGCGGAATTAAAAACTAATTTGCAATTTCAACAAGAGATGCACACAACCAAGCCAAGCATATAAGTATGTATAAGCAATATGAATAGATACAAGGCACAAAGTAAAGAGAGAGAGTAAGAGTCAATGAACAAGCGCAAACACCAAAAAATGTTTCGAGGTTCGAGCACCCAGCTCTACATCCCCGCCTTCACCCAGAAGGATTTTAAGTCTACTAACTTGTCCAAAAAGGACTCCCACAAAGGGAACCTCCACCGAGGATTTGGGGCAATCACAATACAAGGAGTACCCAACTCCTATCCTTACAAACACAACCTCCTCCTTGAGGCACAACTCCAATCCTACAAACAATCACCTCACAACCCGAGGGATTAGCACAAAGCCAAGCAAGGATCACCTTACAACTTGAGGGATACAAACCACTTGCACAAATAACCTCCTCAACCCAAGAGGGAAAAGCACAAAGCAAAGTATAGAGGGTTTACAACTTGGTGGTTCAACAACAACCACAAACAATCTCTTTTTTCACACACAAAGATCCTATAGAAAAGATAGTAGATTTTTGCTCAATTGTGAAGAAAACCAAGGGATTTGAAACCAGCAACTCAAAGAAAATCTTTGGGAAATGATAGAAAATGATGATAGAGAAATTCAAACAAAAACTCTTCCCAAAAATCCCTTTTCTTTGGTTTTTCAAACCCTAATAAAAAACACCAAAAAGATTGTTCAATTTGAATCCAAAAACCTCTTTTAATTGCTGTGAAAACACCAGAGAGTAGGAAAATTCGCACAAAAAATCTTAGAGAAAAACTCTTGCAAATGGGGTATTTATAGACAAATCTGGAAACTAGCCGTTGGCAGCAGATTTGGCCAAAATACCACTGCCGGTCGACCGGTCCGGTCGACCGTCCAACGGTCACTTTTTGCCCGTTGGCAGCTACCGGTCGACCGGCCCGGTCGACCGAAACAAACAGAGAGCTCTGCTCTCAGTCCGGTCGACCGTCCCGGTCGACCGTCCCAAAGCTGCCAAACGTGCACAGATTTGTGCACGTCGGTCGACCGGACCGGTCGACCGACCTCAGCCCTAGTCGACTAGTCAAGTTACTAGTCGACTTAGTTGAAGCCTGGAACAGAAAATTCAGTTAGAAATATGTTTAAAAATTCTTTTATCTTTTCTAAAAATCACCAAAAATAGTTTTATCATTTTGCATTGATATATAAACATGTGGTAAAAAGTCTAGCTCAAATATCAATCAATATGAACTATTTTTGTGTCTAATCATTTTTACCAAACATCAAAAACTGTATTATCTAAAACTTGGATTTTGAATAGAAAATACGTTTTGTCCAAAACTCTTCCAAATACAAAAACATGATATTTAAACACACTTAAGCATGATGCATATGGATTGAAATCCAATATACATGAAATAAATACATATCATAGTTTTTGTCATTAATTCCAAAATTTGTTTTGTCAAGAATACCAAAACATATAACACATGAATAAGGGAGTCAAAACTAAGTTTGTCTAGGAAATTAAAGCATGCATGTATATAGAACAAATCATATATACATTAAACCATGTAAACTTGTTTTGATCTATCCATTCATGAAAACCAAGATCGGTTAAACCTAAAACCGAAAAAACCAAAAACCAATATTCAAAACATGAAACGTGTTTGTTGTGAACTTGAGCATCATCATACTGTTCTAATCTTTACAAATTTGGATCTAAACGCAAAACTAAACTATGGTACCGAAGTCTTCTTATAGAGCGCAATCTCCAAGCCGACTCGATCCCAAAACTCCTTGATCCATCGAGCGAGTGCTATATGTGATCTTTGACGTTCGGGCTCTTGAATCAACATGTGAAAGATGTGTGAAAGCTTTCACCAACTAATAACTTGATTAATGATCTGAAACTAAAATCATAAGATTATTAGTACACATAACTATATGAGTTAATCATCATCAAAACTAGGGTGGAAGGCCTTTGGGCCAACACGACTGAGTATGCTAGCCATCTCATGAACAGATCGACTGCGATAGGAGGTAAAGCTCCATTGGAAATTTGGTCTAGGAAAGCTGCTCAAGATCATGGTGTGCTGCGGGAGTTTGGAAGTCCTGCCTACTTCAGTGCCAAGAATGGCAAAGTGAATCCGCGAGTAAAGAGGTTTGTCTATTTGGGCGTCAAGAGAAACAGCTACAGGTTGTGAGACCCCGAAGATAAGAAGATCGTGATGAGCAGGAATGTCACTTTTGGAGAGACTTTAGCGTTGAAGTCCACCGTCTCTCAGCAGGTGGAGAGGACGAAGACCAAGGTTGGATCACAGCGGGTGGAGGTTGATGCTGTTGGCCCAGAGGCCTTCCACTCTAATTTTGATGATGATTAACTCATGTAGTTATGTTTACTAATAATCTTGTAATTTTAGTTTCAGATCATTTAGCAAGAAATTAGTTGGTGATTGACAAGAGAAGGTTTGGAAGCTTTCACATGGTGATTCCAGAGCCCGAGCATCATGATGATACATAGTACTCGTTAGAGTCTAGCTCGTGGATTACGGTTTGGATCGAGTCGACTTGAAGATGGAAGATTGTCAAGAAGACTTAGGTATCCATAGTTTAGTGTGTTTTAGATCCATGTGTAAAGATAAGAATAGTTGATATGCTCAAGTGCACAACACACACGTTTTATGGATATTGGTTTTCATGAATAGATTAGATCAAAACAAGTTTAAATGGTTTTTATGTATATTAGATGTGTTCAATATACATACATGCTTCATATCTTAAACTAACTTATTTTGATATGTCTATTCATGAGTTTTAAGAAAAATCAGATTTCCTATTGAGAAAAATCCAAGTTTGATAAAATACAGTTTTTGGTTTTTGGTAAAAATGATAAGACACAAAAATAGTTCAAATTACTTGATATTTGAGTTGTAATTTTTATCACATGTTTATATACCAATGCAAAATGTTAAAACTATTTTTGAGAATTTTTAGAAGATTTTTAAGTATTTTTAAGAATATTTTTAAACTATTTTTCTGTCCCAGAAAATTTGGCTGCCAGGCTTTGGTGGTCGACCGTGACGGTCGACCGTGTTCCAGAGCCGGTCGACCGGTCGGTCGACCGACGTGCACAGCCTTGTGCACGTTGGCCAGGCAACTGGGCCGGTCGACCGGACGGTCGACCGGACAGAGAGCTTTGCTCTCTGTAAATCAGCGGTCGACTGGGTTCCTCCAACGGTCGAAAAATCGACCGTTGGCGGTCGACCGCCAACTGTTCTGGCTGACAAAAACAGCCAACGGCTAGTTTTCTGTTTGGGCCTATATAAACCCCATTTCTTTGAGATTTTGGCCAAGATTTTAAGAGCTAAAATTTCTCTCCTTTCTTGATGTTTAAAACAAGTTTTCAAAAGTGTTTAGAGCTTAAAAAAAGTTTATCTTTATTTGTTTCAAAAAGGGTTTGAAAAATTCAAGAAAAAGGAAAAGCTTTTGGGATTTGTTTTTTATCTTAATTCTTATCCTAGTTATTTTCCAAGTGTTTCCTTTGAGTTTTTGATTTCCAAACATCTTGATTTCCACTTGAGTTATATCTCCTATCCTATTCTATTAGGATCATTTGTTTGTGTGAAAAGAAATTGTTTGAGGTTGTGGAAACCTCTAAGTTGTAAACCCCTTCATTTGTTGTATCCCTCTTTGGTAGAGGTTAATTTGGATTATGGGTTGCTCCCTCTTTGGTAGAGGTTGAGAACTTTGGTTTGCTCCCTCTAGTGACAGGTGGAGTTTGGTTTTTGTATCCCTCTTCGGTAAAGGTGATTTGTGGTTGTTTGGCTACGGGCCTACCCCTCTTGTGTGAGGTGGTGATTGTTTGCCTCGGTGGAGGTTGTATTGGTTGAGAGAGGAGTTTGGTACTCCCGGTTGTACAAATCCTCCTCGATGGAGGTTCCCTCGGTGGGAGTCCTCGGTAGACAAGATAGTGGATTAGAAATCCTTCTCGGTGAAGGCGGGGACGTAGAGCTAGGGGCTCGAACCTCGAAACATATCCTTGTGTTTGCGTTTGATCCATTGTCTCTCTAACTCTCTCTCTTTATTTGTGTTGTGATTGCATCATTCATATCATTTCATATTGTGTATGTTTGTGTTGTCCTTACATTGATTCATATTGCTCATCATTATATGCTTGGATTGTTTGTGTGTGCCTCACTTATACTTAACCACGAAAGCTTCATATAGCTCCTCAACCCTTATCTAGGGGAATCAAGAGGAGTTAGTCCAGAGCCCTTCACGGGGAATTCGGCTACACTCGTTGGTTGTATTAAGTGTAGTTGCAAATTATTTTTAGCTTCCGCATTTAGTTTCTAGATTAGCCATATCACCTATTCACCCCCCCTCTAGGTGATTTACAGATGCTACTCCATCATCTTCAGTTGGTTCGGCATCAGAGGAGATTTCACCGGATGTGACACCGGGTGGAGATCATGAAGCTAAGGGTGATGCTGAACAGGTTGAAGACATTGCTGAGAATGTCGAGTTGTTTGCAGCCATTGGAACCAAGGTAAAACCACGCTTGTGGGTTAAGAAGCATAAATCTCAAGTTTGTGATCGTGACAAGCTGAAGTTGAAGGCCGTTGTTCTCCATGATGGTCATGAGGAGGTTCATATGACTCAGTCTGACAGGTCCGCTGCTACAAATGCAGGTGCCAGTACTTGAGCTTGCTGAAGCTCATCTAAATGAACTACGGTTGGCTTGATCCTTTTGGGCAAAGATACGTAGGCAGCCGTAAAGGCGCAGCCATTTGGTGATGCAACTCTTATGAAGCTCTTTGGGTTCTCGAGAAGCTGTTTTGGATCTTCACGTAGAGGTGAAGAGGTGTGGCCGATGGAACTCCACGTAGAGGTGGAGAGGTTTCACGTAGAGGTGAAGCGTTGTGGCCAGTTGGACTTCACGTGGTGGTGAGGTGCTGTGATCTCGATGAACAGGTTGATCTTCCGGTGAGAAGATGTTGAGCTTGCATAAGGAGTGGTGTGCATCCAGTTGAAGCCGATGATGTTTGGTGTGCTCTACATAGACTTGGTGAACCGTCAGTGGAAGACAGGTAGACTAGATAGAGCTAGTCAGTTGGAGAGTCAGTGTTGGCTCGTGAGGAAGTCTTCATGAGGTCGTGAAGTTGCGGAGTAGAAGCCATGTTGGTGATCTGCATGTATGGAAGTTCTCCTAAGGTGAAGTGCAGGGAAGGCATGTGCGATGTTTTCCAGGTACAGCTGAGCTACAGATCCAAGCCGAGATCGTGTGTCGATTTCGCCGAGATCGTGTGTCGATTTCGTCCGGTGCGCGCAAGCCGAGATTGTGTGTTGATTTCGCCGAGATCGTGTGTCGATTTCGCTAGGTAATAGACTGAGGTACGTTGGAGATCGGTTCAGATTTGAAAGAATCTTCGCCGAGGTGGAGAATTGTTGGGGAGGAAGTCGTCGAGGAAGTCGACGAAGAAGACTCGAAAATTCAGCAGCAGCAAAACAGCAGCAGTGCTACCAGCAGGAGTACGATCGACCGGGCAGTCGACCGTCGGCAGGTGCAGGCACACGGTCGACCGGCCCGGTCGATCGTGGTGCACAAACGTGCACAACGTGCACAGAGGGGTGGCGGTCGACCAGGCCGGTCGACCGCAGGAAAAGAGCGGTCGACCGAGCGGTCGACCGACTGAAGTGACCCAACTCTCTGTTGGGCGCCCGGTCGACTGCCCGGTCGACCGGAGCATGGGGTCGATCGACCGGGCGGTCGACCGACAGTCAGGTCTGCTATTTTCGGATAGGGTTATTTTGAACCCTATAAAAGGGGCTGTTGTAATTTCTAGGGTTTGTATCTTTGAGAAGGGTTTTGTGTGCAATCAGGGAGGAGAGTAGAGTAGAGGCAGAACTCTCCCGATCCCCATTACTGTAAGTTGTATTGATTGGTTGAAATCAATAAAACCCTCCCCCTTTCATTGCCCCAAGGACGTAGGCATTGAGGCCGAACCTCGTTAAATCGTTGTTTTCATGTGCTTTCTCTGTTTGTGATATTTGTGCTGTTTTGGGAGATTGTTCTTCGTGCTTGGGAGATTCAGAGATTGCTCTGTTGGGTTATTGTCGTAGTCGCAACAAAAGCTACAATTTGTTCCCACTTTCTTTACATTTCTTATCGGTGATGACCTCCTCACTTATAAAGAGGTTATCTCCTCTCTGGATACTCCATTCTGGAAAGAGGTTATTATAATGAATTAGAATCTATATTATCAAAACACACTTGGGAACATGTTGATTTGCCACCAGGTGCAAAACAATTGGTTGCAAATGGATATTTAAAAGAAAACTGAAACCTGATGGATCTTTGGAATAATTTAAAGTTAGATTGGTTTCTAAATGATACACTCAAAAGAAAGACTTTGATTATTTTGATACATTTGCTCCTGTGACTAGAATTGCATCTATTAGAGTATTGCTTGCTTTAGCATCTATTCATAAGCTTGTGATATATCAAATGGATGTTAAAACTGCATTCTTAAATGGAGAACTGAAAGAAGAAATATATATGAACCAACCTGAAAGTTGTGTGATAACTGAAAATGAACACAAAGTCTGCAAACATGTAAAATCTTTATAGTATAAAATAAGCACTCAAACAATGGCATGATAAATTTGATAGTGTTCTTGTTTCCTATGATTATCAGATTAATGAGGCTGATAAATGAATCTATACTAAATTTGAGGATAATGTTGGTGTTATCATATGTTTATATGTTGATGAATGCTTATATTTGGTATAAACTTAAAAATTGTAAATGACACCAAATCATTTTTCTCCTCTAATTTTGAAATGAAAGACATTGGTGAAGTTGATGTGATCTTAGGAATTAAAATAACTAGATATTCTGATCGTATCATGCTTTCACAAGGACACTATATAGAAAGAATGTTGAAAAGATTTGATCATTTTGACTGCACTCCTATTTTCACACCTTATAATGGCAGCATTCACTTAAAAAAGAATAAAGAATAAAGTGTGCCACAATCTGAGTATGCACAAATCATTGGTAGTTTAATGCACTTGATGAATTATACACGACCTGACATTACTTATGACGTGGGACGACTTAGTCGTTACACTGATTGTCCTAATAAGGACCATTGGACTGCATTATATCGAGTGCTAAAGTATCTAAAAGGAACTATTAATTATAATTTGACATATTGTGGCTTTCCTTCTGTTTTAGAGGGATACTCAGATGCTAACTGGATCTCCGATTCTGATGAGTTAAAGTCCACAAGTGGATATGTGATCACACTTGGTGGGGGTGCGGTGTCTTGGTAATCATCTAAGCAAACCGTCACAGCTTGCTCCACTATGGAGTCTGAGTTTGTTGTCTTAGAGAAGGCAGGTACTGAAACTGAGTGGCTCAAAAATCTTTTAATTCATATACCAATTTGGAAGAGACCAGCTCCGTCTGTGTCTATTCATTGTGATAACCAAGCTACTATTGCTAGAGCTAAGAATAAAATATACAATAAAAAGAGTAGGCATATACGCCTAAGACATAAAATTGTAAAGCAGCTGCTAGATGATAGGATCATATTTCTTGACTATGTGAGATCAGAGTTTAATATAAGTGATCCATTTACCAAACTATTAGGGAGAAAACTAGTGGAGAATACATCGAGAGGAATAGGACTCATGTATATAATAAAGAGTCAAAAATGATAGTAACCCAACCTATGTGATTGATGAACTCATAAAGTAGGTTCATGTGGGTAATAACAAATCATTTGTTGACTTGGTGATACAATATCATTATTTTATTATTGAGAAGTATCTTCCTATAATGTAAATAGTGCAAATTGTAATGTGCAAAGAATGAGCATTAGCTCTTAATAGATTACCACAACCCTTAGTGGGTGGTGTATTTAATTGCAATGCACACTTGATGGATCCACCTATATGAGTGTGAAAGTGGAGCCACTTCCTATGAGAATGTAGACATATTCTCTAGAGTGCTCATGAATATCCAGGTAGGGCTCATGGCCAATTCGCGCCAACCCGTTTTGAACAGCTCGGTTCTAAGAATGATATGTGGGTAATAGGTCAATGATTCATAATTAGAAAGATTGGTTCATAGAAACTTTATGTTTCACCAACCTCCTCTGGGACACACCTACATATCCTAAGTAGTGGTACATAGACCAAAAGTCACCATTGTTGAAGCATCAAGTTCTCATGTTTCCTCCATATTTGATTCCTCCTCCTCTCTCGTTCCTATCATTTTTCCTTTTAATTGTGAAATAGTAGCGGATTGTTAGTATTTTGAGGGTATTTCAAAATTAAACAAAGTTCTTTTAGTCCCACATTGAATAGGAAAAGAACTTTTTAGTGTTTATATATGGAGTCTCTTTCATGATAAGTTGTGTGGGCTAGAAACTAGGGGGTACTCGCACGCACACAAGCCTATTGAGGTCCAGTGAAGAAAATTAGGTTACCGGGTCTGGAAAACCTTAATGCACATGTGCGCGTGGCAAGGGGGGTGCAAATCAAGGTTTCAGAGCTTCGCATGTGTGACTCGAATAGGCTAAGTTTTGCAAATTTTATTTTTAGATTTAAAATTAAAATAAAATCTTTTCAAATCCTGTCACAATATTTGGGTCAGAGATAACTGTTGAGATTCGTATCTTGTCATGTCATGTCAGAGTTAGCTCTCTTCCCAAGTTCTGCAGTGATACTTTTCAAAGCAATATTGGTTCTCTTTCCAAGGATTGTTTTCTCTGTCCAATGATTATTTTCTCTGTCCAAGGGTTTTCTAATGATGAAAATCTCTCTTTATAAAGGACCTATTTCTTGCTCTTAAAAACACAACTCATCTATTTTCTTTTCTCCTCTGAAATCTCTTAAACTCTTCAGTTCTTCCCTGGATCTCTGGAGAAAACAAAATCGGGTTGTTCGAGGACCTGTGCATTGAGAGTGCACGTTTGCAGGGCAAGCAATCGCTGAATCCTTGAGGGTAGGCTGTCATCAACCTGCTGCACCAAGATACTCTCTCAGAGGGGCGCGATCTACTTTTAAGGACAGTGTTCTGAACGTCTCGATCATAATAGAGATGTTCCTTCCTTCTTAAAAGTTTAATTTAAATAACTTAGCAATAATTCATATATTATTTTCCAACAATACTTAGTGAATAATTCAAGTTTAATTCAAAAAGATAACAAGCATACCAACACCTAATACTCAGCCATCCAATCAACATGTCTATAGTCTTCTTGTCTGAAGTGAGCTCACTCAGCAATTCCCATAATCTCATGCCTTCGAATGAGGTATCATGGGGTTTGGTTGTTGGAGACTGTCAAATTCTGCAGGAATCTAATTATATTTTCTTTCCATTTTTTTTTCAATGTATATATTTCGGTCAAAGGAAACAACTTGAACATGTGAACACCAATGGAAGAGCATTGACTAATTGCTAATTCAAGCATCTGAGCTGATTTTATAAGGGAATCAAACAGGAGTTTAAGATTACAACTACATGAGATTTGGTAATTGGTAATTGTAATTTACAATTTTGGCGAGATTTGCTTCCCTTTTTTTTTTTGCACAATTTATAGAACCAGGCATCATCAACCTTTAGTTGAAGTTTTTGGTATCATTTTTGATGGCAATTGCATCTATAGTTCCTTGGACAACCACCACAAGGACTGATGTTTGATCATTGATAGTAATTTTGAAACTTCTACAATTACCCAAAATCTTGTATTGTCATACAAATAATTCTCGAGAAACTTGAGAGTTTCTGTAGTATTAACAGTTACATTGTTGTTGCTTTTACTCTCTTTTTTTGTGATTATACATATGATATGTAGATCAATGAGTTTATATTGACAGTTTTATCGAATTTTTGGTTTATTCCAGGATGTGGAAATTTTTTGCCCCCTACATGGCATGATCGTCCATTTTTTAACTACGAACTACACGTGGGTGTATGGTTTTTGTTCATCAATAATATAATCGTCACACCAGTGGAATAAAAATGGCAAAATTGTTTTTGTTTGCCGAAATTGCAGACATATCTGATCAGGATTCAAAAAAGGCATGCCTTGTTTCTGATACAATAAGCATTACAGTGTTGAGTTACATGTCAGATAAGTTATTTATATTTGTTTTAGCTATATATCTGAAATATTATGAATTTTGCGACCGTCTAATTATCTAAATACATCCATTCTCTCATCTTTATAACTCTAACAAGACATCTTTGAGTAATAAGATTTCATATTAAGATATTTTAAAAAGATTTCATATTAAAATATTTTGAAATTATTCTCACATTATCGATCATGATGATAACAAGAATTTTATTGCGCACAAAATTATATGCTGGAAGGATATTCTGTTAGCTCGATTTTTTTTGTTTTCCACGGTCGAGAAAATTTAGAGAGACTTCGGTTTGATTGGATATTATTGCAAGGCTGTTGCAAGTAGTGTAGTTTTCTCGTGTCTAAATTTAAGAAAAATATTAAGATAGTCAAAATCGATCGAGCGAAGTGGGGGAGGTTTGTAACTCCTACTTGTCTGTCTGTTGATTTTCAAAACAAGAGAAAAAGAGCAGCGCCTTTCGCTGTTGCCGCTCACATCTCTCCCCTCATTCCCCCTCCTCCTTCTTCCTCCCCTCTCCTTTCATCGGAGAGAGAGCCGCCGCCGCTATATCTCTCCCCCACACACTTCTTTCTTGCTCTTTGTCCTTCTTCGAGTCTCTTTCTTCCTCGTTCTTCCTCTTTCACCAATTCTTTCATTTTCACCACCACAGATATACTAATATTATGTAATTTATCTTTGAACAAATGAAGATTCCATTCTCTCTTTTCTTTTCCCTTCCTAATTTTAGCTCGCATGAAGACGGCTGAATGTCACGCGCACTGTGCTTCGACTGGCGACGAGTTGTGAGGAGCGAACCTCAACAACTCAAACCGGACCATACTGCCACATCTCCTTCTCATGCCCCCCTGCTCCAGCTCAGCTCCCGCGAAAAAAAAAAAACTACCCAAAATAATAATTCTACCCCTAAAACCACACACGTTATTATCACGCAAATCAAAATCAATCGCAGTCTTCTTCTTCTTGCTTTATCCCAATCCGAGCTGGTGGCGAGAGTCCGTGCGTTGGCCATGGACCTCGTCCCCTACTCTTCTTCTTCCTCCTCCTCAAACTCTAAAAACCCTAACCTCCCCTGGTCGGAAATGTTCCGCTCCGCCTCCCTCCGCCAGCCCCCCGACTCCCTCCCCCCGACTCGCCCCTCCACTCCCCCTCGTTCGAATCCCAAACAAAAATCTCAAGAATCTGTGCCGGCAACGGAAGCGGCGGCAACCAAAACCCTAACCCTGGACTCGTCGTCGGAGGCGAAGCTGGCCCTGTACATAGCCATGGCCCACGCCGGCCTCGCCTTCTCCCTCCTCCTCCTATACGGCCTCTGCTGCATCCTCCGCTCCTTCCTCCGCCCCCTTCAGTGGGCCCTCCTCTGTTCCATCCCCCTCCGCCAGCTCCACCGCGCCCTCTTCTCCTTCTGGGCCCCACCCCTCTCCCTCGGCCTCCTCCCCTCCCTCCTCGCCCTCCCCTCCGCCGCCCTCCGCTCCTCCGCCCTCACTCTCTCTGAACTTCGCAACCTCCTCCTCCGCCGCCGCAAGAGCAGCAGCCCCTCCTCGGATTCCACCGGCGGAGGAGGGTTCTCCCGCCTTTTCCGCTGGCTTGCCTCCTTCGCCCTGTTCCTCCTCTCCTACGAGCACCTCGGCCCCGCCGCCATCGCCCTCGTCACCGCCGGGTTCTTCCTCGCCGGACCCACCGCCACCGCCGTCCGCAACGCCAGCTTCGTCGGCCGCGGCAAGTCCTCCGGCAAGGGGAGCTTCCTCACTGCCGCAGTTCTCAAGCACCTTAAGACTATAATAGCCATCGGGCTCATGTTCGGGATGATCGTCGGGATGCTGGCCGGCGGGGCCTTCTTATCCTACAAGATCGGAGTTGAGGGGAAAGATGCTGTCATCTCGCTGAAAACACATGTGCAAAACAGTAATTATGGGGAGAAGATCGGGTTCAAGAAGTGGATGGAGGAGAAAGATGTACCTGGGTTGGTGGATCAGTACTCGGCAAAGGTTTATGAGACTGTTTGGGAACAGGTGGATCAGCTCGCTGTGCAGTACAATTTGACGGAGTTTACTAATGGATTGAGGCATTTCTTGATTGCTCAGTCAGTGGATCTCTCAAAAGGGAGTTCCACGGGGATTGTTGGGTCATCGCCCCCACATCCTTACAGTTTAAAGTTGCAGTCTTTGACTGTGAGGGTGAAGAATAGGGAATGGGGTGAGATTTACAGTGAGCTGGATTCGATATTTAGGGACTTGTTGGTTACGAGAGTGGATTTGGTGGAGCGGGCAAAGGGATTTGCTTTACAGGGGCTTGAGGTTTCAAAGAGGGTTCTTGCCAGCAGCACTTCAGTGCTCGGTGGGAGTGCAAGTTTGATGCTTTCAGTCGTGCTTGCAGTTGTTTCCGGGGCGGCAGAGGTTCTGAATTTTGTGTCACAGTTGATGGTATTCTTGTGGGTTTTGTTCTATTTGATTACCTCTGAGTCAGGTGGGGCAACAGAGCAGGTCGTGGGATTGCTGCCAATCTCGAAATCATTAAGAACTCGGTGTGTTGAAGTCATCGACCATGCGATTAGCAGTGTTCTTTTGGCCACTGCGAAGATTGCAATCTTCCAAGGTTGCCTCACTTGGCTGTTGTTTAGATTCTTCTCAGTGCATTTTGTGTATATGTCAACAGTTTTGGCTTTCCTTAGTCCCTTGTTGCCAATATTGCCACCTTTGCTCTCCTCAATCCCCGCAGCAGCTCAGTTGTTCATGGAAGGGAGGTATATTTTGGCTGTTGGATTGACAGTCATACACCTTCTGCTGATGGATTATGGCACATCAGTTATTCAGGAGGATATACCGGGGCATAATGCATATCTCACAGGGCTTAGCATTCTTGGTGGTGTGACATTGTTTCCAAATGCTTTAGAGGTAACTTCTAATTTTATGCTTTTGGTAGCATGTAACTGCTGATTTAACTATTGATTCTATATATGCATTAGTGCTGAGTCAAACATATATTAATATTATTTGTTGATCATGCTACCTTGAAACTTCTATGCAAAGGATTTGTAGGCCATCTATAAGAACCCTGACTGGTAATTGTGATGTGAGACATTTAAATTGCCTACATACAAGAACCGAACATCTTATTAATGCCCTGCATAATCAAGATATAATGGGGGGTTCCTAGTAGCAAGTTAATTTAACTTATTGTATGGAGTATCCGAATGGATTAATCATGATAATGATGCATAGGTAGGAGTGCAAACAGATCGGGTACGGATTAGATATAGCATTTACTATATCTGTATCCATTTTCAAATCATAGATACATATATGGATATGAATATTGCTTAGTTAGGAAAACTCATATTCGTATCTGCAAAAACTGGAAACGGGATACGGATCTAGAAATGAATTGGATATAGAAGGAGTACGGTGACTGGTTGGCTAAACAGATACACAATATCATCATTCATCTCATTCATCTTAACTAAATTGAAAAACAAAATTACTTCTTCCGCTAATTCTAATACCAAGTTGGTTTTCATGATATATAAATAAGTTGAAAAAATTAACAATTAATCTAACAAAACAAGTCAAAAAAATTTAAACACGCCATAATATAAATTCAACAAACTAAGCAAATATTTTTATCTGAATTCTTTTAATAGAAGAGAGAGTAACTACTAAGTTACTATAATAATAACCTAGACTAACTGTTTAGTTAGTAAGTATAATTATTAGTTATTACTGGCAGTGTTATAGCTTAACTGGATTATAATTATTTGTAAAGAACATTTATAACATGACAACTTTGTTATGTTATGTACTATTTCCATTGTTCAATGTACACATAAAAGATTCTCAGACCACTATAATATATTGTTGATTGACTTGTGTGTCTCTCAATTGAAGAATTGTCAGTTTAACAGCATTAACATGAATGATGAATGTTCGTAAGGAATCCAGGTAGTTATCGAATGATTTCACTTCATTTTCTGTAGTCAAAGTTGGAACATATGCAACTAAGGAAACAAATATAACTGAATTAAAAGTGATTGTGTATACTGTTTCGGCTGTTTGACAGAGCTTAAGGAATTGTGTACGTTGTTGTAAATATCACTGGCTAATTTGAAGGATTGGTTTGTCTCCTTTTGCATTTAATTTTTCTTCTTGAGAGGACATAGACTGTCAGTTATTCCTCTACAATGTACAGTGTGCGTCTTTCTGGGTTATAATAATCTTATATGAGATCTGCTGAACTGAAGTGCCTCTCTTATAATCTTAAATGCTTAGAAATCTTTCTACTAAGATTAAGAGGTTGACTAGGTTTATTTTGGTTTTTAAACTACAGGGAGCTATCATGGGTCCTTTGATAATGACTGTGGTCATTGCTTTGAAGAATTTGTATACAGAGTTTGTGCTGGGGGATGCAGAAGAAAACAGTGGTTAGTGTTTAAATATGCTTCGGCAAAGGTGAATTCCTGGTCAATTAGTGATTAAACCAGGTGACATCTCTTGCAAAGAAAATTGTGTATTTGTTGTATGTCTATGCTATATATCTTGATTTAATTTATTCTAATTGTTTTGTATTAGGAGGAAACTGTTCATTAGGGTGTGGATTTTGGATATCCATTATTTCCTCCTTGTTGTTTGTTAAAGGGAAGGTTGTAAAATTATTATTTTTTTGTCAATGTGAGTTTATTGTGAAGAAGTGTAATTTCATGTTTAAAATGTAATATGCGCACTTTTTTTTTTTTTTTTTTGTAGATTTGTTCTAAAATGTTGAACCTAGAGAGTGGCTAAAGATTGTTTATTTAAATAAAAACATCATCTTATTACATCCTAAGATTGTGGAGGATTTTTGAATGGAAACTTTCTATCCGTAAAGCCTCCTTGACCAGATGTTTTCTGAAAGCAGAGCAAGTTTGGGGTATATCGTCAATGCATCTCCTGGAGTAATTGTGTTCAGTTATAAATTCTTAAGAACACTCCTAATTGAACTTGTCCTTCTATGATTATTGAACTGATGTCTTCATCCTTTTTCTTTACTTATCTAGATATCTTCATCCAAGGTGTTACTGTTTTGAGGAAGCAATCGATTTTGTTGCATCTTGTGTATCATGGACATCCAATTGGTCTACACCAAATCATTTAAACTTTGTAGACAAAAAATCATATTTTTCTTTTTTTAATATATAAGGAATTAGTTTGGTTGCATGCCTAGTGCGCCTCCGAATTGATCAGTACCATTATCACAAATCTTTTAATTCACATAAACCAAAAGCTATATTTCTTCTCTTGATGCACAGAATTTGGCTTGCCTATGTTGTACGGACACGGCAACATTGAAATGAACACGACACCTGAACACGTGATGAATTCTTTAAACTACACATGACACGTGTGTCGGACACTTTTCAGACACGACACGGCTCCATGATAGGAGTGTCCGTGCTACATAGGTCCTTGCCTATCTACTGTGTGGTCAGAAAATTGACATCATTCAATGTCATGGCTATTGCTCAAAATTGTTCTCAATCAAACAGTTGTTCTTTTCTTTCCTTCGTAATTTCCACGACAACCTTGCATATGATTTAGATTAAATGTAAAGTGTGGCTCAACTTTCTTTCATTCACTACAAGAATTTATAAATACAATATCAAATTATGTCTCAGCAGCTTGAAATTGCTCCCTGTTTACAAATTGTATGGGTTTTGAGGACATTCATATGTTCCAGCATTCTAGATTGGTTGCCACTCATTATCTATGTCATACTTGCTTTGTAAGTAAGTTATACCATGGTTTATCTAAATAGGCTAGTATGGGGTCTGTTGCCCTAGCTAGCATATGATTCTTCAATTTATGGCTTGGCACTTAGCAGTAGGTTCTGGTTCCATAACAGTGTTATAGGACTTTGATCTTCCAATAAGATGCTAAGTCTGCTCAATTCAAAATAAGGACATAGAGCAGTCTTTTGCAAGAATTCTTGGTTTTGGTCCTTCTGGTCGTGGATGTTTTTAAGGTTTTTTGATAAACAGTAATCAAGGTTTAAATACCATTTCGTTCTGTTTTAACAAACCGGAACCACAACCGGACCCAGATGAGAACTAAGTTTTGATAAGATTTAAGTTATATTTATAGGCTTTGCTGGTAGGTTTAAGGGGTACTTATCCTATTATAAATGATAGGTTTAAATACCATTTCATTCATGCTTCTTTGCTGATAGTGTTTATGTAAAAATGCAGTTGTTTATGGAACAGAGGTACATTTTCTAGTCAGTCTTTAGTGATAAACCCTAATTTGATGGACTAAGCCTACATGGCACCGTCAGGAGTGTATGGCATGCAGAACATTTGTTGTACTAGGCATTCTTGGTGAAGTGACCATGTGACTTTGTTCCCTGACGATATAGAGGTAATATATTTGTAATTATTTTCTCAATAATTTATGGTATCTAATTTAATTAATTTCGATGTTGTTTAGTTAAATTTACGTTTCAATGATACATTAATTGTTTTTAATTATATCTTTCAGACTTGAGCTAGAATCCTTTGGCTATTGATTACATTTGCATCATTCAACTTAAGACACCACACTATTGTCATGATATGCAACATCTACCATGCCTCAGAAAAATAACGAGATTTGTATGTGCTTCTGATCTTCAAGTGTTAGTGGTCAGTTTAATAGAAAAATTCTGTACCCGGCTATGTAAATTGAGAAGCCTCTATTAGCAGTAATGATATACACATTAGACAACCAAATTTGACATTTGCTGTTGCCTCGTCAGTAGCAAGTGTCAGTGCACTGACCTCATCTAGTTCAGATCCCTACACATATTTCTGTATTCTCATATTTTTAAGTTGTAGGTCATGAATAACAGAGTAGGTTTCTGATTTAAGTGGTCTCACAATTTGTGGGTTTTGGTCCATTCTTCAGAAACCTACTGATGACCTCATCTAATTCAGATCCCTACACATATTCCTGGATTCTCATATTTTTAAGTTGTAGGTCATGAATAACAGAGTAGGTTTCTGATTTAAGTTGTCTCACAATTTGTGGGTTTTGGTCCATTCTTCAGAAACCTCTTGATATCCGTGGAACCAATTTTTGTGGGAAATGCTTCGAAGTTGAGGAGGGTCAATTCATGACGCAAATCGTATAAAGTTGTTGATCAATTATAATAATGATTGCCTGAAGAGACATGTAAACATGACATTTTTTATGTTGCTGTCCAAAATTGCCTGTTCAGTTTTTCTTTTTCCCCTTAAAAATAAGACTTTCAGAACATTCAGTAGCATAATGAGTTCATCAGTACTCCATATGAGTTATCGCTTTAGAATGAGATCAGTGTACTTTTTAAGTGTTTCATTGTTCTTTTCTGCTCATGCTAAAGCCTTTCACGGTAGTAGTAGTATTGAACTAATAACACCATGTAGGTCTATCTAAGAAAGGCTTTGTCAGGCAAAATACAGACATTACATACTTGGTGACGCTCAAGGATAAAGGAAGGATGCACATTATCTGTGAATCTTGGTAGACCAATCTAAAGATTGATGCACTGAACCTTCTCCATTTCGCCTGCAGGCACACGCGCATGCACACACATTGTGTGTGTTTAAATTCCGGAGTCCATCAAATTATATATGTGTTTAAATTCTGGAGTCCATTTGTTATCCTTGCTATCATGTTAATTTATGTTCATTGGTTTGGTGTGAATCGCTCCATCAAATTTGAGAACCCACGGATTGGTGCCTTTAAAATCTTATAAAATTCAATTATCAAATTGTGCGTCCTATCAGACTTGTAAACTTATAGGAGTTTATTGGGGTTTTATATTACATAAAATGATAATGATTTTGCTAACAGTTCCATGTCATTACATGAGAAAATTTTGTTTTGAGACATACAGATGAAATTATTGGTTCCTGCTTAATATTTGTATTTATTTGTCTGAGAGGGGAATGTTCTTTGCTGGTTCAGTCTAGTTTGGGCACAGCAAACTAGGTGACATTTTGCTAAGAATTCACTTTTGTTGCTGTTATCATGCGTTTTGTGTATTTATTGACTTTTATTGATTGTTTGCCAGCAGGAAGCAACTGTTATTTAGGCACTTGATAGTGTTATATATCACTTGTAATCCTTTTCTGATATATACATGATCACAAATTTGTTGGTTTAGTTTTACGTGGCAAATTGTCCACTTCAGTGGTCGAATCTTTTTGTTATAGTAATTTGTGTAGGTGGTGTTTAATGGGTGGTACAATGAACATTCTAGGCTTGTCAATTTACACAGGACTTTTCAATGGATAACTGGACTATATAGGGTTTTGGGTTGGCAGTTCTCAAGTCTTTGATATAAACAATTAAGTTCCTAGCTTGTTTCCTTTTGTATTGTTGGCTTGAGAGAGACTCAAGAAATAATACAAAACTTTTGAGAGACCATTACATTATTATCCCATGCAAATAGGATTGTTGGCTAGCAAGCTCAAGTTGCCCTTCAAATTTTTAAAAGTAGAGTCCTGGGTACAAAGCTTGCTTCACTGTGACCTGGAGGTGGAAAACATGAATTCGTGCCATATGTTCTGGAACAGCCTCCCCTATGCAGGGATAAGTCTCCTGGCTTCTGACCCTCCCCAACAATGGGGCCCTCAGGTTTCGTTACTCGTTAGTCCTTGGTATATAGTTACATACCTTCCCTGGAAGAATCATATCAGCTTTGAACTACAAAATATACTTCATAAATAAATTCATCTTTTTGATTATTGTTGAACTTCTTTTATTGACATTGGTTTCCTGTTGTATTAAATTTATTCGACATCAGGGAAATATTGTTCTTATAAGATCATCTAGGTTGCGCTGTCCTTTGAATTATAGTACACCCATCTATTTGAACAGGTGGTCTACATATCTTCTTTTAACCTACCTCCTAGTATTTTAAAATTAAGCAATGGTTCAATGAGATGACTACTTATTTATGACTACCATTGGCAAAAATATTTCCATGTTTTGATCTTTTCTTACTAGAGTAGGCATAAAAAAGAGGTGATGTCTGTGGAGTACCAACTTCCTTGTTCGCTATAGATAAAGGAATGACACTCGGAACTACATCTTAAGCACATTTATTAGTTGTTTCTACTTTTCTCTCCCTGTGTTCTTTGAGAACTTGATGTGTTTAGTGTACAATGTAATCATTCCATTTTTGTCATTGATGATTCTCTTTTAGTTCATTGAATTATTAGGCTGTGGATTTTAGTTGCCTTCAAAAGGGTCCCATTTCCCGTGCAACTGCATGTTATTTGTCTCTGGACTATGGGGTCCTTTTCATCCCTACCTTGCATATTGTTTGTTCGAGAGGTTCAGCAGCAGGTTATCTGAGTGCAGAACAAGACATGTAATCCACTCAAGTGTTATAAGGAGGGATGTATATGAAAAATGTGCTGTTGATCTAGCAAACAGTAAGTTTTCTCAAGCCATATATGATAATATACGAGGCCAGGACGCATGAGACCCTTTCTATTGCAAACGATCTTGACCTTGAGTTCCTCAGGTACCACACTAGTTACCAATTTATTTTTGATTTGATCAATGTGTGTTTGTGGTTTTAAATGTTCTATTTTTCTGTATCGATACCAGACTATACTGTTGTAGTTCTTACACCTGTAATGGCCATTAGTTTATAACCTATTGTTTTTACAGTCATGCAAGTCATTCTCTTACTACAAGTATATTCATTTTTATCTTGTGTTGTCTAGATTTATATTTACAAGGGCTTCTGGCCATTGTATGTTAAGTTCGTATGAAGATTGATTCCACATCAATCTCAAATGATGGTGTGCGTTACAGTACGGTATTATCATGAATGAAGGATTTATATTATACAAAGGCTTATGCAGTACTGAAATGATTGCAGGCTTCTCAATTCTCATAGGGAAAGTCGGTCAATTGCAACATGAAGAACAGTGTGATATTGATCCTAAAGGTTTTATGCAAGTTTTCTGCGTTCTAGTAAATTTGTATTCTATACAACAATTAAGTAATTGTGTCAATTATTTATTAACTTAGGTTCTTGGGGTTCGCGTTGTCCTTTTCCAAATTGCTTTCTTCTATTAGATTATACAAATAAATTTGGTAACATCTGTTGTAGAGAATCTTATTTTGCTGCCATCACAACTCTGCGATGTGTATATATTGAACTAATTTATATGGATAGTTTCTTTTAGTAGCAGATGACTTTTCTATAGGCCTCATTTAGCGAGTGGAGTTAGGAGTTAGGATTTAGGATTTTTGAGGGATTTACTGGAGGAATTAGCAACTGTTGTTGAGATGGTTGATGGTTAGAATTAGATTTTAATTAGAATTAGAGATTGAGATAGAGCGAAAGAAAAAGGCTAATTTTTGAACTTTTTTGGTGGAATTAGCAGCTCTTGAATTTTGTAGAATTGGATGGATGTTGAGGTGGTCTAGGAGATGGTTTTCAGGCTAAATTCACTTTTCATTATGGCTTGCTGCTAACTCTTGTCATTTTATGGTTGTTTGGTAAGAGCTAGTTGGAATTAGCTCGAGTTTTGAGCTTAACTACGTTTGCCAAATGATGCGTCACAGTGTATGTGATGCATTTCAGACCCGTTATTTCTGAGATTTGAATTCGTTAACGGGCCGGGTCCGGCTTAGCCTTGAGACTCGGATTCGGTCTGGCTGGACCTTGTGACTCGACCCGTTAACAGCCCCATCCGGCCCACTCGTGGAACGCGGAATAAATAGCTGTTGCCTTCATTTTTTGGGGATCTATGATGTAATCTGCCCTAATTTGGGACAAGAGCTGAGCTGAGCTCGGCGACTGAGATCAATAAACCCAATTCTCTTCTTCTTCCTCCAAATTCCTTTGGTGTTGCCTGTTCTCCCTGTTCTTTCTAGTTTCTGCAGGTTGAGATGCCGCCGAGGAACCGCCACCGCTATCAGTCAGTCATCGCCGACGCCCTGGAAGACGGCGAAGGCGTATCAGTATGTTCGTGGCTTTCGAACTTTTTCTTCTAGATATTGTTTGACAGGGATGTGTTTTTGGTTTTATAAATGGAAAAAGTGAAAAAGAGGAGTAAATTTAATGCTGAAGTCTCTTTTAAAAGCACTTTTTTGGATGTGTTTGATTTGCTTTTAACTGATGGTAGAGAGGGCAAATTTAGACAAATACATGCAATTTTCTTACATCAAAAGGTTTCAGATGACTTTAACAGAAAATAATCTTGAATCTTCTTTGTGTAACTTGCAGGTACAGAAATGGCTTATGTGACTGCTTTCATTCACATCAGATTCTACTTTCGACGACTTCAAAGATTTCTGGGACTAGAAATGGTCAACAAGTGCGTGTGCTTTGTGAGCCTGAGCAAGTCAAGGACGGCAAATAGTTTTCAAGACCTTGCGAATTTGCGTTGCTCGCGCAACGGGAGCGAACTGAAACTGCAACTGCACCACGAGCAAAGGAAGCAATCCATGTGGCTCTTCCTTCGCTTTCTTTCTAGAACGGAGCAAGCCAAAGGGGTGAGCAATCTGTACCAAAATTGTTTAAATATATCGTACTTGAGGGTTTGTGTTGTTTTACTGTGTTATGTTCAGTGGTGTGGATCCTATTATATGTTTTCTTAAAGTAGTTACTTTACTAATCCACATTTATAGTATTTGAGAGATTTCTTGGACGTATGTTTCAAAAATCTAATGACTAGAATGTGAACTTTTATAGAGATTGCAAATTGAACTGTGCGGTGGAGATTTTTCGTCATGAGCGATCGGATTGTTGATTTTCACCACAAGCAAGATTGGAAAATGAGAGTGAAATGAAGTAAATAAAACACGATGCAAACACTGAGAATTTTAAGTGAAAAATTCTTAACTGGGAAAAATCACAGGGAGGAGGAATTTTACTATAATTCTCATGTCGTAAGAATTACAGGAATTTAGAAAGAGTGTACAAAGTTCAAAATTTCAAGGTCCACCCCCTCTTCACTGAGGGAAGATATTTATTTATTCTCCTGTGAGCTATTGGATTGGAGGTCCATGATCGTGCGTGAGATCCACACGTTGTAACGACAACGATCAGTTGTGCTGATATGTTGGAATTGCATGTTGAGAAATCCGTTATTGTCCATAGCTGCTTGTGCTGAGGGGCGTTGCATGTTATGAACGTGAAAGAGAATTAGGCTGCGTAACTAACAGCGGAAATTGAGGATGATGTGTCGCCGAAAGCTCGGATTGAGGGTTTTCGGAGTCTCCGGGATGAAGGGAGATTTGGGATGTCCGAATGGCGGAGTATTCTGGGTGAAGTATCTTCGGGACGGAAGGCGGACTTCGGGAGGATCTAGAGTGGCAGATGTAGCCGAATGGATTGAATGATATGAAAGTCTATAAGAGGGTGCTCGGTGGCTTGGACACGTGTCACCATCCTGATGAGAGTCAATTTTTTACCCCTACAGTACCCCTCGCTCTTTTGCTTGCAGGAGCTTGCTGAAGAAAAGTCAGAAGAGCGGAGTTGATAGAAGATCTTTTAGTGCCTCGATTTCTTCTTTATGTCTGTGAGCAGGAGAGGATTTGGATCATATGTGAATCTTCTGGATGCACTTGGAGATTGCGCGGCTAATGGACAACTAGCCTGTCAATCGATTAGAATCCTTGAAACTTGTAATTGGCGTCTCTTCGAGTCCTGGCACTATGATGACTGAGATCGTGTGGCAGCGACAGTTGATATCATGCCGATTCGGTTGACCGAGAATCTCGAAATGTGAACTGACTTTTCGGGGATTGGAATTTTAAATTGGAGGCGGTTCGACTTCTCCTCCTCCATCCATAAATAGGGCAAAATCTTTAGGATGGAAATCAATTCTGTTTTCTTCTCCAATATGTCTTGCTCTAAGTTCTTTCTTCTCTACCTAGATGCCATGTCTTCCATCTTTTTCATCAGGTGGAGGAAAGAAAGGGAGAGAGTTGAGACAAAGGGAATGGTTGCCGAGCTCTCGCTGTTTGAGAGACTGGTTAGCACAATATGTCAGTCGTTGTGATGAGTCTACCACAACACACAGTCATTGTGACAGAGCTTTGCTGTCAGAGGTGATAGGAAAGGCTCCTGCTCCAACTTGGTTTGTTCATCTGGTCTTTGGCTTGCTTGGTCCAGTTTCGATCTTGAAGCTTAGAGCCTCCTTTCCTGATAGCGTGTGTGAGGTAGGAGCAGGGGATCTCTTGGACAGTTAAGAAGGCAGATGTAACTCCAGAGTAATCTTGTTTGTCTTAGAGTCTTCATTCTGATCGGACACCACTTCCTCGCACTCAGAGACTCTTTTGTTACGGTGAGCAACAGGAGGGGAGTATGATGGTGTTTTCGTCAGGACGTCGTCGATGAAGCACTCCTTCCAGAGCTCCAACCTCTTCCTCAGAACAAGGATCGGGATGTGAGCAATGAAACTGTGCCTTCTAATAGATGTTCTCCGGAGGACCATGCTCTCAGAGTTCGAAAGTAAAGCTAGACATAGCGACATGATGGAGGGATCAGATCAGGATCATCTGTATTTCTTTTCAAAAAAGTGCAAATATAGGACTATAATGGAGTTTTGTATTACTCTTGTTAGATGTAATCAAACATGTATTTAAAGGAATGCATTCAGAATGAAAAGACTTTTCGGAGTAAAACATATATAAATGTCTTTGGATGGAAATGTTTGTTTAAATCTTGCATGGCTTGATTTACCATTGGCTTTTCAGAATTAATATGATCACGCCTCTTCGGAGTGCTGATCTCTATCATCAGTGTGGTTGATTTGTTATGAGAATGATTTGATAAGCTTCCTGTGTTGTTTCCGAGTAGGGGTAGTCCCATCAGTGGTACCTGCAAACTTTTGGCCTCCAAGTGGGGAAAATCCCAGCAACAGAGTTGGATTCACATACGCTTCCGAGTAAAGTTTGACCTATCAACGGAACTGTGAACTTGAGACTCTGAGAGGAAAAAATCCCTGGAGCAGAGTTGGGCCTCCGAGTGAGGAAAATCCCAGTAACGAATTGGGCCTCCAAATGGGGAAAATCCCAGCAATGGAGTTGGGTCTGTGAGTTGGCGTTTGTGTTTTGCGCCCGATAGAGAGAAGCAATCAGAGGTACAAACGCCCGTTGGCCCACAATGAAGAGATGATGCGCACACAAGCATGCAATGAAACAATTTAAATTAAATGTTAGATGCAACATATTAAGAGCTAATAAAGGCGCAAATTAAATAGATTGGGTTGACATGACTATGTCTACTTAGCTTCTAATCACACGAAACTTGTTCATTGAGCGAATAATCCAATAAGGAAACCCTCATATATATACCATATGTCTCGTGCATTTATAGGTCAAACATACACAACCATGTCATCCCAGGATGAGTAACACATGCATACATTAACAAAAGTGGTGTTCGGATAATACCTGGGCGATTGTGCCTTTCCGTTATGTTTGATTTCTCCAGCATATAATCAGATGAAACTAGTACGTCGAAGGAATAATCCAAACAAGTAAACCTCATATATATACAATATGTTTTCAAGCAAGTATAGGCTTTCCAGAATGCTTACCTGCAATTTGGAAGGGTTCTGAAGTGGGGATATCACCCATCGCAGATTGGATGCATCGACTCAGAGTGGGAGAAATTCCATCAATAGAGTGGCGATTCGAACCTCCGAGTAGGGAAACCTAGCAGCGGAGTTAGGGCTTCGCGTGGGGGAAATCCCATCTGCGGAGCCAGGCTCATAGTTGCTTCCGAGTAGGGAAAATCCCATCTGTGGAGCCGTGACCTCGGTAGGGATCTGAAGTGGCGTACAACCCATTGACAGATTGGATGTGTCTACTCTGAGTGAGAGAAATCCCAACAGTAGAGTTACGATCTGGTTTGAACCCGACAGAGGGAAATTGCCTGGAGGTTCATCCGCCTGTGGGTCAGGTGAGGGGAGCCCATAGACTAGTATTTGTGTTTTTGAGTGGGAAAAATCTTATTATCGGAACATCAAAGGGGGCTCTGAGAGGGAGAAATCCCTGTAGCAGAGTAGGGATTCCGAGTAAGGAAAATCTGACAATGGAGGGTTTCGACTCTCGTAGGCTAATCGAGAAGAGGCCTGTAGGCAAGTCCGCGTTGCCTCTGAGTGAGGAAAATGCCATCAGCGGAGCGTAAAGACACAGTCCTCCAAGTGGGAGAGATCCCATCAGCGGAAGGACCGAAGTAGGAAAATCCAAGCAACAGAGTGGTTACGAGTGGGGGAAATTCCATCAGCGGAACGTCTAGACACAATCCTCTGAGTGGGGGAAATCCCATTAGCGGAAGGACCGACTCGGAGTAGTGAAAATTCCAGCAGTGGAGTAGTTCTGAGTGGGAAAATCCCATCAGCGAAATGTCTAGCTTGGAAGAACTGCAATGGTTAGGAGCAAAATATCATTTTATTCAATATTGAAATGGAATACATGAAATTGGAATACATGAAGTGGTATGGATTGGAGTATTGCCCTGTCAATTGAATATGTGAGATCACTCAATTGCTTTGTATTGGGTGATCAAGTGTTACGATTGAGTAGTGAAACGCTTGGCTATCTGCATTCGAAGGCGGCTTCGGGAGTAAGGATGTACTCGTTGAGAAAGCCTTACTGAATGAGTTCTTCCAGGTACTTCTAGAGGGCCCAATAGTAGATGGTCCTGTGTCCCTTACTATTTTGATATGAGCAATATTCTTCTGCTCTGGGAAGTGTGGGATCGTATCGGATTGGTCTTGAGCGCCTAATCCATAGCTGATTTTTTATGGTGTTGAAAACCTCATTGATGAGAAGTCTCACGGAGTAAAATGTTGTTCTGTCCGGAAGGCTTGCAGTGGGCTTGGAGAGAGGATCGGGAGTGCTCGTCTTTTGAAAGCTCATTGTTCCTAGTTCTGATCTTAGGGCATAGTGGAGACTTCGTGCGTAGACTTTGACTTTTCTCGTCGTCATCATGTTTGGCGGTATGGTTGATGAAAGTCTTCATTGTCTCCTCCAATTGGATGTAGGGTTGAGCTCATGAGAAGAGTTCGCTCATCCGAGTGACATTGTGCTTTAGGAGGTGTTTATACAAGGGTGGGAGAGTTGCAGCCCGCAGATGAAAGCGAGTGCACAGACATCTTCATCGCAGTTGGGGACCTTGGCGAGCTGGCTTTGGAAGAAGCCGATATATGATTTGAGGTTGTCGCTCTGCCTCATCTTAATGGAGAGGAGATGATGTTGTACCTTTTGGCCTCCCGGTGAGAGGCATGCTGAGTGAGGAACATTTTGATTACCTCATCGAAGTTCTGGAGAGAGCGGGGAGTAAGGAGTAGAACTAATCCGATGCCACATCTTTCAGATTGGAGAGAAATGTGATATACAAAGTTGATCGTTGCGGGAATAAATTACCATTTTGTCCCGAAAATGTGATGTGCTGGACGGGGTTGCTCACTTCGGAGTAGTAATTGAAGGTCGGAGTCTAAAATTTACTTGGGAACTCGCACTCCAGGATTTCTTCGGAGAGGGGGGAGTCTGAGATTTTGGAAGTTGAAGGTGTTGGGTAACCTTACAACTTGCCCTCTGCGATCCATCTTTGGATCAGCTCGTCAAAGGCTCGGAGGTCGGGAGATCCATCGACTTTAGGCTTGCTTTTGACTGTGTCGATGGCTGGTTGTTCTGGAGTGCAGCGATTTGGGCCTGGAGTTGATTATTGAGCTGCCTCAATGCCTCCTGCTCCCGATCGCAATTAGATTGAATTTGTTGTTCCTTTATTTGCTCTTTCATATTGGGAGCATCTGAAGGAGCTGGTTTTTTGCTGCTGCGGTGGTTGAACACTGGCGGTTGCCTTCTGAGGCGAGGAGGAGCCAATATCTTCGGTGGTATGCGGCCGATCGATGGCTGATGGAGGGACCGTCATCCCCGGTGGTGCCAGTGGCCTTGCCTTTGGACGTTGCGCCATTGAGGGTGACAATTTGCTTTCTTGGAGCCATCGGCGCTGTGGAAGAGGCTTTTTGAGGAAAGTTTTTAGTTGTTGGGAGGGAGATCTTAAGTGTGAAAGTCTCGAAGAGGTGTCTGTTGCTTGGACACGTATCACCATCCTGACGAGAATCAATTTTTTGATAACTACAAAGTGCAAATTGAATTAACTGTCATGAGTATTTTCTTTGTCTCTCAGCCTTATGTGTCTTGATGTAACTTCTTTCTAAATTGGTCAAGTATTTTATTTTGGAAAATATGAGTCATATTATTGTGTGGTAGATCATGATTGGGTTAATTCATATTTATTTATAACATTTAAGAATTTTTAATCTGAATCATCTTTTAATACAAATTTTGTATCATCATAAGGTACCTACATTAAGAATATATATATGCTAAGAAAATAATAAAGTTCTCTCATCAGAGCATGAAGAACACGTGCCCAGAAAATTTCCTATTGGACAAGTAGCATAGACCGTGTTTTGCATGGTCCAGCTGATCTGAACGCCAAGTAGATCTAAACAATTTTACTTTTTAAAATATGCACAAGGCATGCGAGAAATTTAATACATAAATCATAACAATTAAAATTAAAAAACTTTTTTAACATTAAATAATGTTTTTCTAAATACATGCTAGCCTAGTGCAAGCGGGAGTTGAGCCCAAACCTCTTTTTCATTACAAAGAGATTTAACAGCTGCACAACAGTGACATTTGTGAAGATTAAATAGTTAAAAATGCATCCAATATAATAGCAAAGATTAGACTTAAATTGTGCTTTGTGGAGTAAAACTAAAGCTTGATTAGACTTTTACAATAAGTAACAAATAAACTTATAAAAAGAACGTTTTATTAAAGAAGCAAACTTCTTGTGATCCGAGAAGGATCTCTCAATGTATTCCTCATACTTGATGCCCAAAATGAAATTATCCTAAACTCGGAGGAGACCTGGGGATCACGAAGGCAATATTTTCTTCTTTAATCCACCCAATTAATTAATTAATAGCTGAAATTTATAGTCTTATTACATTACATAATTACAAGCAACAACGAGAGAGTGGGCCCTCTTACACAGTAGACACGTGTCACAATGTAAATTAAAAAATGGCAAAAAAAAGAAAAGACAAAAAAACACAGACCGTTGAATTATTAAACTGTCACCTCCCTGACTTTTGAAAATTTATTGAATAAATATTCATTTAAATGAACAATCAAAATAGAACCCATCATTTATGAAAGAGACTGATTGAAGCATTCAATATTGTACGGCTGTTGGATATTTATGAAAGTTCTCTTTACACTGTTTGTTGTTGCTATTTTCTTTTCAACTATTATCAACTTGTGTTTTAAATTAAAAATATTGTTTGGGGTGGCATTATCAACAATCAGATTAAATTTGAACCCTACAAGATCCATGAGTTTCACCTGTTTCAAAGCGAAGAAACTTAGAATTTATTGGAGGATCTAACCCTAAGAATTTTCAGATAATTTGGATCTAATATTTCTTCTAAAATAATAATTTTTATTAGAAGTCAAGTAAAAATTAAATGATTATTTTACTCTAATATATTATTTTATTCTTAGTTTTGAAAGTTTTGTGCATTGCTAATCATTAAAATAATGTGATATAAATTATGTTTACGAAGATAAATATATAACATCGTGTAAATTATGTTTATAAGACAAGAACTTATATTGCACTACATGAGAACCAAAGTATAAAAATCTCGGATTAAAGTTTTATTTCTAGGCCTTCTTTTAAAAAAAGGAAGAGAGAGAGAGAGAGAGAGAGAGAGAGATTATTAGGAAATTGTAAGATTTATTTTCACTCTTATTATTGACATGAAATCGTGCTTAGATGTCCTCTTGTTTTGATTAATCCTTGATCTTTAAGACTTGTTCATATCAAAATTAAAACACACAACTGTTAGATCTTAATTTATTCCATACAAGATCTACACATATACTGTAGGCTCTTTATCATGATCAAAGGGAAGGAAGGTTTTAGGCATACCTGATTCCATCAGGAAAAGAATGTCGAAGGTTGCAGGATCTCGAGGACGCCGGCTTTCTTTGAGGGAGAGGATTCTTCTCTCCAGCCACCAAGTTCCCTTCTTTATCCTTAGAGGAGATGAGAGGCCTCCAAGAGAGATAGTTATTATTGTTGGTGGAGAGGGAACCCTACTCATGGTATATATAGCATCAAGAAACCCTAGTTCAACTCATCATAGATCTAGGCCCTTGATTTATAACACGAGTTCCACACGTGTAGATGAGTCCCACATTCTAATTTAAATACACTCATGGCTAAGTGTAATTGAAAACGTGTCTAGACCCAAACCATTTAGGTTTGATCAATTCTTTATTGGGTCAAACAACATAGGTTAAGTGGGTGGGTGCAAATATCCAATTGACTTGATTAGGCCCAAAATAAATTAGACTTTAAAATAAAAATAAGTCTAACAATCTCCCACTTGGGCCAAGCAAGTCATACTGAATAGATATTATGCATAACTTTATGACGTCAAAACTTTAACCGCCAACAAACCACGTTTCAGAACAATCTTGTAACGGTCCCAGTCTAATAAATCCTCCAATTTACATAACATCCACTTACACCGACCGATTAGTAAAATCATTCCAATTTCTTAAAAATTTCAGCAGCACCTCCTTTGTAATTACTGGTCGGATATGAATCCAACACAAGTATGATAATTTCGGCTAACATCAGCCTACTTATTCTCAATCCAACCATATAACTGAATTCAAAATCATCCACACATTCATGAAAGTATTTCGGCTTGACATCACCTACTTATGGAGAACATAACAACATAATTCTAGAGTTTCTCTCTCGGCATCCATAGGGTTTCAGAAATGATAACTTATGACTCTCATGATCATCATATTGGTAATACACTTCTTGTTATCACATCCCAATAAAGACATCTCACATATCAACTTGAAATGAAACTACTACAATGGTTCTCTCTCTATATATACATAAGTACAAGATATTACATCTATCCCATGTATCTACAAGTATCATCAACAAGCACAATGTTCCAGAGTATAAAGATTGGATTGATTCAGAACGAATCCTGCGCAGCATAACCCTGGCCTCCGCCTCCAAGCAACCTGCAATATACCAGTCTGTGGGAGGGTGAGCTCGACAGCTCAGTGAGTAAGGTATGAAATAAATCAAGAAATGGTAATATCAATGAGAGTATGAATATTCACACAATAAGAGAAATCTGAAACAGTAAGAAGACAAAAAATCAGAGGCATCCGGTAGTTTAAATAATCAAGACCCCAGTCTCTAACATTTCTGAGGACGATCAGACTCTTATGATCGTACTCCCCCAATTTCTTTTCTTGGATTTTCATCTTATGTGTGATAAGGTCTATGAGTTACATAAACAAACTCTCTCGTCTTATGTGTACGGAGTGTGTATTACTCACGTGCCTTGTATTCCACGCTATAATACACCAACCACCAGAGTTATGCCATAAGCTTAGTTTATGCATTCAAATAACACTTACATCACAAGCCATACTTATATAACATATAATCATATCATATTTCTCATAATGCAATATCGCATCACACTTTAAGTAATGCACGGATTCACATGTACACTTTCGCCCAATATATGGTATTCATTTCAATCAGCTAAACTTGTATTCTGATGTTTTCATTGTCATGTACGATAACACATCCAACATACCCCTAGTGTCTCACACACACACATTTGTATCACACATAACCATTCATTCTCAATCATTTGTAAGGATGCAATTATATGTCTATCATAGCACCGCGTCTTCGCACTCCGCCTGTGCCATACAGGCCCCTTCTCCCAACATGATATATAGCACCGTCTTCGCACTCCGCCCGTCGTGCATACGGGTCCCTTCCTCCCGACATATGTATATATATATAGCACCGTCTTCGCACTCCACCCGTGCAATACGGGTCCCTTCCTCCGTAACACAATGTGTACATACATAATAGCACCATATCAGTGCGTCCAATTCCATAAGATTCATACATCATGCACACCATTTCTTATATAAAAAAAAAACAATCATACTCTCATTAATGTTTATCCGTTAGACTGTATTCTTATAGGAATATTCACACAATTTGCTTAATCAGAACATGTCACCCATGTATATTATGTACATAATCAAGTGATATATACCCATCATATTCATATCAATCATAATGATTTCTATTCAGTAAGACACACGCCAATGCCCTTGTACACCATATTCCAAATTCTATATTAAATGCAACACTTATTACACAAGATTGTGTTCAGTTCTAATCCTGTCTTACTATCCCTTTCATGGTGAACATGAATTAATTATTGGTTCAGTGTCTAATACTCGCAAGACTACCCACATTTAGTGTAAGTACTAATTTACCGCAATAAACCCTCCTTCGACCATAAGATGGCGAAGCTATCCCTTTTTCCTTGTAACATTTGTATGTGTGTAGATATATAATATGGGTACTTTCTATGTGATGCTCTAAATATGATTGAATAGAGAACAAACCATGTTCACATGGTTTACATATGCATAACGACAGGTAGTACTTATGTATATATGCCGCATACCCATATTTCTCACTTTCGAATCTTCTTTTACGAGATTTCTAAACATTCATTGTTACGCCCATTAATTTGGTCTTCATCTCAGATAATTGGTTATCCCCTTTAACTAGAATAATATGAACGCCACAATTACTCTTTAACTCCCGGCGTAATCAAGACATTATACTCAAAAGAGAAAGGAATTCAATGAGCATTGAGAAGATATAACACATACGATTGAAAGTGTTCATTTCAAGTATCTCTTAAGTTTGGTTACCTTATGGGGCACACACTATTTGTACGCAAAAGCATTACTTGCTCAACATTCTGGCAAAAAGGATGGGTGAGTTGAGACTATGAGGAGCAACGAATGTCTCACACATGCTAGTTAATTGGAATACAACTCTCTTGATTTAACACACAAGTTGATAAGGCCCAACAATTCGTTATTATTTAAATTTCTTTGTCACGGTGAATATACTGTGGTCGCAACCAGGATTATATATATTTTATAACAGCTATTCTCATTTACTCATGATGGAGTTGAGCCTAATTGGATTCCTGCCAGTACTGATCTTGATACTGCCAATCTCATCACTCTGATTTCCCAATCTTTAATATTACAATAAGAAAATCTGTCCTTTCAATTAGTATTCATGTTCACTCATCTATTAGCCTGCTGTCAACATAGTTTAGTGCTGGCCGTTAACTTGTTCATTTAACAGTGAATTACAATTGATCGGACTATCGTCCTCACCAGTGACTTCCGGCGTTTCAGAAATTTCTACTGACTATATGTCAATAAATACTCTATTCACAGTCCAGTTACTAGACCACAGAAGGGATTATGTGTTAGGATGAAATGTCTTTTGGAGTCCATAACACAATAATTCCCTATTTCTAGTAAATTAAGGCAAATTTGAGTCCGAGGATAATTGTCCACAACCCGAGTGTACTTGCAACACCGTTTATGAGACACTATTATAAGGGAGGGTCAATACTTTAACAAACAGGTAGGATATGCCCGTGCTCATAACATGCATTACTGAAGAAAAGTGTTTTAGTTCTATATTCAGTACAACGTGCCTACATATAAATTCAATAACCTTCCCATAGATCCCACCTAAATATGTTTCGTCGGATCTGACCTCCCTAACAATCGAAGATGATTTCATCGTAACTCCCATTTTTGATATTAGAATGAGACACAGAGACTTCCATTAAAATTTAGACTAACCGATCTTTCTAACGATATATTACATGACCCACTTATTTCGTATGAACAGCCGTAATCAACAGAAAATCTTTTAGACATTCAAAATTCTGCAACTTGGTACATTCGACTAGTTGTCATATTCAGTGATAATTCCCAGCACAAACCTTTGATTAGGACACCGTAAGAACCATCGGAAAGTAGACTCGATTTGCTTTCCAACGGTATATCACATGACCTATTTCCTATTAAATATCCTTACGAAAGAAACCCCAAGTTTCAGGTTTCAGATCTGGACAGACTTTAACAGATTTGTATTACTATTACAAAAGTGTTTTGAACTACACCAATTCTCAACTTTTCCTTTTATTTCCTCATCTAAATTAGATCATGAGTAAGTCATGAACTTAAGTATTTAGACCTTTCATCACGAGCAATTTTATAAGAACTTTCATGGTTCGATCACTACTTGATTTATCACTAACCTCTCTTTAAGTCACCTCCAACTTCATAACTTAATCATATTATAAAAATTTTCTTTTTATCTTACTAACATCACCACGATCAAATTTTAATTTGATTTCATAGTTATTACGTAAGAATGACAAGAAGCTCAACCATCACAAGTGTAAGAAGCTCCAAAAATCTCAATCTACACTAATGGTTAGGAGAGATCTATAACTTGATCTCCCCCAATTGTAATGATCCACGAATTTATGATACTAATACCACGCTTAGGATTAATCTTGTCTTATAATAATAATATAATCGTTACTTAGACTTTTAATATGATGCCACTCAAATTTTCGGCTTAACCTTGCCTACTCAAAGATAACCAATACCAACCTCCGATCTCACAAGATATAATCATATACATAATACAAGAGAGTATGCCTCTTGATAAAAATCAAGCCAACTCAACCCCATAGCCCTTATTTGATCACGATGCTTTCACATAGGGTTATAGTTGTCACCAAGAGGCTAATTTGCATATTATTACAAGAGAGTTACATGATCACAAGAGAAGTTCTACTATAAGACAAAAATTAGCAATACCTAGCAAGTTCAGCTTACATTAGTCCAATAATTCTTTTAAGAATTTGGTTCAATTTAGGAAAGAACCTATTGCTCTAACGTTAATCTCACATAACTCTCAATGAAAGTTTCATCACCATCAAAGTAAAATGTGAGATTGAAATTTTAAAGGTTTGAGATCTAAACCAACTCTGAAAATTTATAGACTCCATCATTACAAGATGTACCCTAACATGCAATCTCTCTACCCATCAATTATAGGCAATTAGGTTTTACTCATATATCTCAAGATCAAAGTTTGACCACTACATACTTTAATAGGTCAAGAATTTCAAGAAATTTGCATGAATAGCTCAAGGGAAAAATTCCACTCAAATCTAGAGATCAAGATTTAGGGATTTCAAGGAATGAAATTTGAGAAATAAGAAAAGGGGAAAAACCCACTCACCAACTATGAGTTCCGGCCTCCGGCCGCCGCCCTGGCCGCGGCCCCGCCTGGCCCTGGCCGCGGCCGCGCCTGGCCGTGGCCGCGCCCGGCTCGCGACCGCGCCTGGCCGCGGCCCCGCCTGGCCCTGGCCGCGGCCCCGCCTGGCCCGGCCATGGTCTGCCCTGTGAGAGAGAGAGAGAGAGAGAAGAGAGAAGGGAGAATTTTGGGGATCTCTTTGGGTTTTGGTCTCAGGAAAGAGAGAGGCTGGACCTCAAGACTTCCTCCATAAGTCAATTAACTAATATAATTATATATATATATATATACACTTCATAATTTAATTATATAACCTCTTTCAAGCACATCATGACCCTACATCTCATCTTCACCAAGATCAATTAAATCTTGACCTTTCCTCTCCCTCACCTACTCCCTCCACTAACACTAGGAATATAATACTAGAAAATTGTCATGAATGTATTTTCTTGGTAAATACATGTATTTCAAGTATAATACTAGTATATCATCACATTGAAATACTAGTTACATAAAAATTATGGTATAGGTATATTCATATATACCACTTGACATTCCCAAAATTAATTGAAATTCATTACACACTCAATTAACATAATAATTCGAGATTTATTATTAAATCAGGGTTTAATAATTCGGGGTGTTACAAATCTGGTCCATTAAGAGTCCTGCCACCGAACATGGCGATCGTTACCTTCTGTATAATCGAGGTAGGACCTTCCACATCACAAGTTTCAGAACCCCTAACGACATAGATCAAATGTGGACGTGTGGCATGGAAATGTCCTCTGATCAAATAAGGTACAATTCCAACTGGCTTCCACTATATGACTCCAACGAGTCTAACCTTATGACTCCAACGAGTGTAACTGCTAATTCAACAAACTCAAATGCGCAAAAGTAAACTTTAAGAAAAGCAGTTATAAATTTATTTATCAGAATCAATAATATCCATAAAGTGCACTTAGAAATAATGTCTGTTGCATAAAATTATCCACTCCCACAAAATCAAGATATCATAAGGACTAGTCATCCCCATATGGGCAATATACTCTAAGAAGACTTTAGGTGAAAGTCCTTTAATGAGTGGATCTGTAATGTTAAGAATAGTGCTAACACTGTCAACAGACATAATGTGATTCCAAACTTTATCATTGATGACAAGAAACTTGATGTCGATATGCTTCGACTTTACTGAACTCTTGTCACTATTGTAGTAGAGCTCTATAGCTCTTATTATCACAGTATAGCTGTAATAGCCTCTCGACTAAATCCACCATCTTCCTACAATAACATGAAGTGGATTTCCTATTGTCGATACATCCAGCATAATCTGAATCTGTGTATCCAATCGGCTGCAACTGATCAGATTTCATGTAGTCTTCTATTGATATCGCATTACCTTCTTGGTAGTCTTTCAGTGATCAATCCCAGGATTGATCAAGTATCTGCCAAGTTTCTCAATGGTATATGCTATGTCTGGACGGGTACAAACTTGAGCATACATCAGACATCCAACCGCTATGTATATGGAATGCCTTTCATTTGCTCCGCCTATGTATATGGAATGTCTTTCATTTGCTCTTTATGCATATCGTTCTTGGGACATTAGGGTAGACTTAATTTATCTCCCCTAGAGCAATTCTTCATGCCACATCTATCTAGCACCTTATCGATATAGGCCTTTGTGATAAACCTAATATTCCACGTGTCCTGTCACGTTGAATCTGGATACCTATCACAAAAGAAGCTTCTCCAAGATCTTTCATCTCAAAGTTCTTTGAGAGAAAACTCTTGGTGTCAAGTAAAAGAACCATATCGTTACTTGCTAGTAGAATGTCATCCACATATAGCACAAGAAATATAAGTCTACTCTCTTTAAATTTATGGTAAATGTATTGATCATCTATAATCTCCTTAAAATCAAAATCGGATATTACTTGATCAAATTTCAAACACCATTGACGGAATGTTTGATTTAGACCATAAATGGATTTCTTTATTTGCAAACCAATATTATGAAACTTTCACTTTAAAATTTTCGGGTTGCACCATACAGATTTCTTTCTCAATGCTACCATTAAGAAAGGAAATTTTAACATCCATTTGGTATAACTCTAGGTCAAAGTGAGCCACCAGTGCCAAAATAATCCTAAAAGAATATTTCATGAAAACTAGGAGAAAGTCTCCTTATAGTCAATGCCCTCTCTTTGAGTGAATCCCTTTATGACAAGATGTGACTTATACCTTTCGACATTACCTTTCGAATTCCGCTTGGTTTTGAATACTCATTTACAACCAATCGGTTTCTTTCCTTCAGGCAACTCTTCTAAATTCCAAACATCATTGTCCTTTATGAATTTTAACTCATCTTTCATGGCATTTGACCACTTACTGGAATGAATGTTGAGTTTGACCTCATTTAAGGATGTGGGGTCATCCTCTAGCCTTATGTCAAACTCATGCTATTGGAGATAAACTATATAATCATTTGTAATGACTGATCTCCTCTTCCTAGTTGATCTCCTAGGTACTTGTGGTTGAGAATTTTCAGTTTCTACCTCACCAGCATGATCTACTTCAAGATGAACTGTATATATATCTTGTAAGGATGCAACTGTATTTTCATATTGAAGTGGGACAACTACTTTATCATTTGGAACAATTTGTCATGGGTATAACAATATGTTCTTCCTTAAATATGAAATCCTTATGTAGTTGACTCCCACTGTTCTGAATATTCTCAAAAAAATTTAGCAATCCGTCTTTATATTCTTAGTGGAGGAATAATAAAACTTAAAGCCTTTATACCTCTCAGAATACCTTACGAATAAACAGCTAATTGTCCTTGAGTCCAACTTCTTCTCATATGGTACATATGGCCGAGCTTCTGCTAGACAACCCCAAACATATAGATGCCTAATACTGAGAGATTTCCCAGTCCATAACTCATATAGGGTTTTAGTTACTGTTTTTCTAGGTACTCTATTAAGGAGGTGACAACCATCTTTAAGGCTTCAATATATAATGACTCTGGTAGAGTAATGTGAGCTATCATACTCCCAACCATTTAGTATGTGATTTTATCTCTCAGCAATACCATTTTGACGAAGTGTCCCTGATATGGTGTACTAAGCGACAATACCACTCTTTCAGAAATTGACAAATGATTCTGGACATTTACCTGATTCGTCATATCTGTCATAGTACTCACCATCACGATCAAATCTAACGACTTTAAACATGTCCAATGATTGGGATTCTCATAGAACAAGTATAGGTACCATAACGAGAGTAATTGTCTGTAAAAGTGATGAAATATTCATGACCATTCCAAGAAACTGTAGGGAATGGATCACAAATGTCTATATATTCACCAAATTTAAGACATCCTGAACTCTGTTTAGTACCTAACTTCCTAATATTTCTTTAATTAATTTTCGCTTAGTGTCTAGGCTATTCACATGTAGAGATTCAGTATATGAAGCATGAAGTTTCAATTTATATAGCCATCAATCAGAATTCTAGTACCAATAACTTTAGATTTGGAAAGTAGACTAAGCATTTCATTGTCAAGAGTGACAGTAAAACTAGATCTGTCTAACAAATGAAATAGAAATATGATTCCGCCTAAAAGGACGGTACATATAAAGTCTCATCCAAATCTAAAATAAAAAAAAAACCAGAATCTAATTTAAGCCTACAAACTCCCAACAACTTTAATTGTAACTTTATTTCCATCACCCATGTATACGTATCGCTCAGCTGGGCTGGGCCTCCTTTGGGTTTGGAAGTTTTGCATTGAATCACTTATGTGAGTTATATATCAACCTTGTATCAAGTGGCACTAAAGCTAAATTAATTTCAGAACAAACATAAATATGAGATATACCCGCTAAATAGCCATTTCTGATACTTTATGTATTCCTACTTGAGGTGGCTTACTTTCTTACAGAAAAAGCATGCAATGAGCTTAGGCTACTTTTTCTGCACTTTTGCCACTTAGGATCAGCCACTTTAGTGATGTTTATGTTCCTCCTTTAGTTTCACTTTTCCTTTTCTTATTAGACGCTTACCCTAGATGCTAAGTGAGCACTAACTTTATCGGGCACAACACCCCTAATAGTTATAGGAATAGTGTACTTTATGACCATTAGACACATCTTGTAAGATCTCTCTCACTTACCATAATTGACCTTTTATTAATGATAGTAGAAATCTATCAATCTTTAAGGTATACTCTAGGTGCATGAATTCAAGAACGATCATTTACGAGGTCTTACCACTTCTTAAAGTTTGTACCATTCAATTTAAACTACATAAGTGTACAATTTCTCATCAATTTAACATAAACATTGCATTTAATAAAATTTTACTGTAATAGCCATAAAAAATGAATTTCAGAAAATGCAACCAGTTTAACCGATAGAGCAGTCTGTTAAACTTTCAGAACAAGTTGTGTCTCTATATGCCAACACTGTACTGGCCCAATATAGATATCCTAAAGTCTAGGTCCTATGTAAGAGAACAGCCATCCTTTGGACCGACTGTCACTTTATAGGATTGGTCCCAAAGTTTAAGTAATCTATATTGGCCATATAATATATGTAATGACCCGGCCATAATGACAACCTTCCTTTGGGCCAATTGCCACACGCATGGGCCACACAAATTTATGCATCTGGATTCTTGTTCCGCCATCGGACTAGTTGATGAGGGTAATACAATATGGGCCTATAATGTGACAACCTTCCTTTGGGCCTATTACCACACACCAAGGTTCTCCCACATGCATTATCCACATCAAATATCCGAAGCCGTACATAATTCGGCCAAGCAATAGTCTTCCTTTGGGCCGGTTATTGTCTGCATGAACTACATACGCAATTAAATAAGCTCTTTTTAAATTATTTAACTTGAACATGTATATATCTTTATCTGTGTGTTATCAACTGTAGTAAACATCAATATTCATTATGCTAGACAATATAAGCAATAATATAAATATTGATGAAACGGAAGCATGTAAGGGTACACATAACCATGATAAACAAACACTTCAATGCCTTCTTTATGTCAACTAACTACTGTTTTATCATGTATAGTTCCTGTAATACTGTAATACTCATCAAGAGCTTCGAAATGGTTGTTTACTAGCCCAAAACAGAAGTCGTATGAGCCCGTAACGACTAATTGAAGTTTCTATTAAAAAAACGGGTCTGCAGTGCTTATCGGGTGTGGATCAAACCCGACCCGTAATGGTTAAGTTATGAGTTTCCTTAAATATTGGGCCGGGTTTAAATAAACTGGATAAAACCCAATTAGTTTTATGTGAGAGCAACTAAGAATAGATTAAATGAGTTTCCTTATTAGATTTAAATGTTGTATCTATATCAAAAAAATTCAATCCTAATCAATCTCAAAATCCCAAATTAAGGAAACCCTAACCCCAAAGGCAATAATAATAATAATAATAATAATAATAATAAAAAAATTCGCATTGCTACTGTGCGCCGCCGGCACCATATGCCGGCGGCGCCCTGCATGAGGTGCCTGCTCTGTATTCTTTTTTTTTTTTTTTTTTTTTTTTAAATTTTAAGATCTGGCCGCATGCATGCAAGCCATGCATGCGTGCGTCCACACAGATGCATGCGCTGGTGCTTCCACCGCATGCATCTAAAATCCCCCCCCCCCCCCCCCCCCAACCCCCTTTTTTTTTTTATTTATAACTTTAAGGCCTGCCATGCATGCATGCAGGGGCTTCCCTGCATGCATGCGTCCAGCAGCAATTATTTTTTTATTTTTTATTTTTAAGAACAAAAAAAAAAGTTAATAACACATAGATTTAAATCATAAAAATATATATATACATGATTTAATCATCTCCAATTTAATTCAATTATTTGAGACACAAAAAATAATCTTTCTTGAATTAAATCAAGAGATTGATTGGAATTTTGATAGATCGAGATCAACAAATTTACTTTATATCACGATGATCCGATAAAGAGGAGGCTCTGATACCAATTATTAGATCTTAATTTATTCCATAAAAGATCTACACATATACTGTAAAGCCTCTTTATCATGATCAAAGGGAAGGAGGGTTTTAAGCATACCTGATTCCATCACGAAAAGTCTCGAGGACGCCGGCTTTCTTTGAGGGAGAGGATTCTTCTGATTCCATCACGAAAAGGATGCCGAAGGTTTGCACGAACTCGAGGACGCCGACTTTCTTTGAGGGAGAGGATTCTTCTTTCCAGTCACCAAGTTCTCTTCTTTATCCTTAGAGGAGATGAGAGGCCTCCAAGAGAGATGTTTATTATTGTTGGTAGAGAGGGAACCCTACTAATGATACATATAGCATCAAGAAACCCTAAGCCCTTGATTTATAAGACGAGTTCCACACGTGTAGATGAATCCCACATTCTAATTTAAATACACTCATGATCAAGTGTAATTGAAAACGTGTCTAGACCCAAATCATTTAGTTTTGATCAATTCTTTATTGGGTCAAACAACATAGGTTAAGTGGGCGGGTGCAAATATCCAATTAACTTGATTAGGTCCAAAATAAATTAGACTTTAAAATAAAAAACAAGTCTAACAACAACACCCCCAATAAAAAAAAATGGTATAAAAAAATAAAACGAAAATTGCAACTGAGATCGGACGGCACGGAGTTAGTCACCGCCGTTTCGCTGTTGACCCAAAAAAATCCCAAAACAAGTGGATTAAAAATATAATCATTTAAGATTTTTGAGCGCATTTAAAGACACTGACAATAATTAATTTTTAATTTTAACAATAATAATTAGTTTAAACTAAAGTCTGCAGAGTCTACGCGGGGAGAGAAAGGCGCAGTGCGAATGTGACTCGTTCTCTCTCCTACTCCCATCAAATTCAAAGCTCCCTGCTATTCCTCGCTTGGATTCTCTCCAAATTTCGCTAAAATTTCTCCAAAAATTGCACTCCAAATTTTCTCCAAAAGACGTTGTCTCTGTCTCTATTGGCCCGATTATTAGGGTTTGGAGAGTGAAATCTCTGGGGGGTAACTCGTACTTACTCAAAAATCTGACCTTTGCACTGTTTATTGAGGCAATTTGGGCCGTTTCTTGAATTGGGTTGGATTGAAAAGGGGTTTTCAATAGCTGAAATCCCTCTTATTTAAGGTTTGGGTAGCGCCCATCTTGTAATTGCATCAAGAATCTGATGCTTCTTGTTTGTTCTTCTTGACTGGAGTCTGTTGGGGGTTCTTCCTTTGATTAGAAATTAGGGTTTCTTTCAGCTGAAGCCTTGTTTTCTTGTTTGTGATTTAGTTCTCTTGTTGTTGTAATTCACTTGATCTGCTTCTTCCTCCTGTGTTCAATCCTGTGCTTAATCCTTTTCATGTTTTTCTATACAATCCAAGAAAGCCACCTTTTGAATAAAAAGGACCTTTGCGTACCCAAGAGCTCGATCCAAAAAGCAACTATTGTAAAAGGAAAGGTTTCCTCTTTAGGCACATTTATCCATTTGCCTTCTTAATCGATTTCTTCCAGCTAAAAAATTGGTAGCTACTGTCTCTTACTTCATCAATATGAAGCTTTTGGTTCATGTCATTGAAGCCCGGTGCCTGCCGGCTATGGATCCCAACGAGTTGAGTGATCCCTATGTCAGGTTGCAGCTTGGGAAGCACCGTTCGAAGACTAAGGTTGTGAAGAAGAACTTGAACCCTTATTGGGATGAAGAGTTCAGCTTCAGAGTTGGGGATCTGAGTGAGGAGCTCACTGTTTCGGTATTGGACGAGGATAAGTACATTGATGATTTCCTGGGGCAGGTCAAGATTACTTTGTCAAAAGTCATGGATGCCGACAACTTGTCGCTTGGGACCCAGTGGTATCAGTTGCAGCCCAAGAACAAGAAGGCAAAGCAGAAGGATTGTGGTAATTAAGCTCTCTTGCTTATTTGTTTATTTCAAATTAATCTCCAAATGGGGCTTATCTCTGTTTTATTTTGTTGAATGTTATTTATCATGGAGTCTAGGTTTAGCATGCTTGGTAAATGAAACTCAGTCTTATCATTTTGTATTTTTGTTCAAGTTTATGTTCGATATCTTAAATCCTGTTATGGATCATTTCAGATGACTAGCGTTTTTTTTTTTTTTTTTTTTTTTAATTTCCTGTTCGAAATTTGATAATAAGAAGGTGTAACTTCAATCAGCACTCAGGAGTCATCAATAAGTGTGCATAATGAATATCTAAATATGGACAAAATAATGGATATTGAGGGGCCAGAGTAACTGAAAAGGGAGACACATTATAAATGTAGATTTTTTTTTTTTTACTATGGGCATTTTCCTTGTATTAATCTCATATTCATTTTTATTCGTTATACCAATTAGTTTTGATTATGTCTTAGTTTGTTACTAGCTTAATCTAATGTTACTGTATAGAGGGGGTTAGTTATAGTCCATTCTAGAGGCGTCATAATATTATTAGAATATATGAACATCTGAATATTGGGAAAGCTAAGATTAAAGAGACTCCACATGATTTGCAAGGAAGATGACATATATGAGCAGAATAGGAATTCTTTTCCATATAAGCTTTTTGGGAAGGAAAGAAGTTAGGAATCAATTGGGAGATCGGAAAAGATGGTAATTATTGCGTAACCTGCAAAAAAGATGGAGTTATCATCATTCGACTTGGCCTGTGAAAGCCCTCTGATGCCTCAAGTCAGTACTCTCAACTGGGAAGAAAGACTGTATTGAAAGAAAGAGCAAGGAGAGAATCATATCTCAGTTTAGTGCTGTTGTCCCTTATTTATAAGGTAAGTTGGTTGAGTTTGTTATGTTAGAATTTTATTTGTTTTTCAAGAGGAGATGATGGTCCAAGAAAATCTAATTGAGTTGGCTTTAAGCAGAAGATGCAAATCAAGGTGAAGCAGTTTTCTTTTCAGGCGATTGCTAGTTTTTTTCCGAGGAGGATGAATAGGGTTCAATTCCTATTCAATGAAGATTTATTTCTAAAGATTAAAAGGTCTAGAATCTTTATAGATCAAGGAGATCAACCCTTAATAGGATTGATCAAAATCTTTAAGCATCCAATGACCAAGATCATCTCATAGCCCAAATAAGATTGTATTGTAAAATCCTATAAATAAAGGTTGTAACCCAGCATTATAAATTAGAGCAGAGGAGCTGAAGAAAGTTGTGGTGAACAACAATGTAAGGCCCTAAAAAGTCATGAAAGAGAGAAGCAATGTGAATATGCATAGAGAAAAGGTATACTCTTGTAATCTAGGCATAGATTCAAGGGGAAAGTAAATACTCTTGTGTCATCAAGAAGAAGGTTAGATATTTTTATATCAAGTTTATTAATAAAGCTCTATCAAGTTCTCTCTACGTAGACGTAGGCCAAGTTTGGGCCGAACCATGTTAAATTTTGTGTTCTTCTTGTATTTTTTAATATTTATTTTGTGTGCTCGAGGTAATCGATCTCATGGCATGCTTGAGTTGTCGTGGGGAGCTCGTATCTCCCAACTATTGGTATCATAGTAAGTATGGTATCCCGAATTATGCACGCAATAATTGGTATCAGAGCATATCAATTTGGTCACAAAAATGGTATCAGGGCTGATGATTTTCGTTTAAGACTCGAGTACTTTAGATGAAGAAGAAGATGTCAAGTCGATGGAGTTCGGTGGAGGCATCAAAATGAAGAAGACAATAAGAAAAGTTCAGATTTATTCTTAAGTAAAGATCGATGACTTTTGGAGTATATTGATCAAGGTGGAGTCGTCAAGGCTCAATAATGCTCAGATCTGAACGCCGTAGATGCGAGGTGTTGATCGGATCATCGCCATTGGCGCACGGCAAGACGAGCTCGATGAGCTCACGGAGGCATTGCACAAGGCATCCCATGGAGGCTCTCTGTGGTAGCAAATCAAAAAAAAAAAATAGCGGAGGGATCAATGGACGAGATTGATCGGAAGGTAGATCGTGCAATCGTAGTCAGATTCAGATGATCTAGGTATCAAACCCTATGTTTTTCAGCATTCTGGATGCAATGATGGGTGCATATCAAGGAGATTCCAAGGTTGGTGCAGGTTCTGTACAGTTTGGTAAAGGAATCGACAGAGATCACAGTCAAAGTTACAACGGACTAGTCGTGATACAGTGAGATTATTACAGACAATTGTGGATCTGTCAGGTTGAAGATCATCAATAGCAAGATAATATATTTGGCAAACATCAATACATTATACAGTAGTGGATGACAGCCCTGATTGATGGAAGGAAGACTGTGGTAGTTTGTGGCGGGAAGACCCGGTAAAACCATGGCAGTTATGTGAAGACAGTAAGTCTCAAGGTTAAAACATCGATGGAAGGTGGATCATCACCAAGTGATCTGTGGAAGATCATGACACGACAAATCCTTGACAATGTTCGTGAAAAATTGATAAGACCGTTGCAGAATTAGAGGCAGATTGCCGGAAGATCGGTGGGGGCCCCATGGCCGGGAAGTCGTCACAAAACGAAATTGGCTGGTGGCGGTGGTGATGCAATGCAAGCTAAGGGAAAGAAACTAAGTCAGAGAGTTTCAATGAAAAGCTTGAAGGGAGCTCACTCGATGTGAAGCTTCAAAGAAAACTGCAATAAGTTTAAGAGTTGCAAGACGACTACAGAAAGGGTGCATTCAGGCGAGGTTGGAGATGACCCAAGGCATGGTGGTGAATCCGCCAAAGGCCCTGGGAGGGGCAAGGTTAAAAGCTTCACAATATGGTTACAATTAAGGCAAGATTAAGGTAGTAATTCAAAATCTCAAATGTTTTGCTAAAGGCTTGAAAAACAAGTCAAAGTGGAGATTGTTAGGATTTTACCTTATTTTTCTAGAGGAGATAATGATCCAAGAAAATTCAATTGAGTTGGAGAAGACGATGACTTGAAGCAGAAGAAGCAAATCAAGGTGAAGCAGTTTTCTTTTCAGGTGATTGCCAGTTTTCTTTTTAGGATGAGTATGAATAGGATTCAATTCCTATTCAATGAAGATTTTTTTTTATAGATTAAAAGGTTTAGAATCCTTCTAGATTAAGGAGCTCAACCTTAATAGGATTGATCAAGATTCTTCAAGCATCCAATGACCAAGATCATCTCATAGTCCAAATAGGATTTGTATTGTAAAATCTTATAAATAAAAGTTGTAACCCAACATTGTAAATTGGAGCAGAGGTGGTGAACAACAATGTAAGGCCCTAAAAAGTCAAGAAGGTCTTAAAAAGCCAAGAAAGATAGAAGCAAGGTGAAGGTGCATAGAGAGAATGTATACTCTTGTAATTTAGGCATAGATTCAAAGGGAAGATGAATACTTTTGTGTCATCAAGAGGAAGGTTAGATCTCTTTGTATCAAGTTTATTAATAAAGCTCTCTCAAGTTCTCTTCCCGTGGACGTAGGCCAAGTTTGAGCCAAATCATGTTAAATTGTATGTTCTTCTTCTTCTTATATCTTTTAATATTCGTCTTATGTGCTCGAGGTAATCAATCTCATGGCGTGCTTGAGGTCATCGGTGGGGATCTCGTATCTCCCAATTATTGGTATTATAGGAAGTACGGTATCCCGGGTATGCACGCAACAATTGGTATCGGAGCATATCAATTTGGTCACAACATGTTATGCCAATATGATGTCATTAACAATGTTTAAAATAACAGTAACGTAACAATAATATTTTTCTTCTGTTATGTTAACATAGGTTATACCGTAACGCATAACGTAGTTTATGTGATTTAATAAAAATAAATATATATACTATATTTAAGAACTTTTATAAATGGGAAAATAATTTTAAAAAATCTAAAAAATATCATAACAATATATCACATTTAGCAAGTTTCACAATGATTTTTAGCAAGTACCACAATAATTTTTCACATTTAAAAGTTATAATTCATAATTTCATCTACACAAATAACAATATGATTCACATATTTCATTACAAATAATTTTTAGCCATACTATTCAATCTACAAAATGATTCATAATTCAATCTACAATAATTCATAATTCAATCATAATTCATAATTTTTTAGTCTTGTTATTATTATAATTCATAATTCAATTTACAATATGCTATTCAATTATACCTCCCGTGTCCTTCACTCTTCGATATTTTACCACTGATCTCTCTCTGCTCTCTTTTCTCCCCCATCAGTCTCTCTGCTTTCTATTCTCGATTGAGAGAGAAAGTAGAGAGAGATCGGGAGAGGAAGAGCAGGAGAGTGATCGGGGGGGAGAGAGAGAGCAGAGAGAGACCGGAGGGGGGAGACTGGAGAAAGAGAGGAAGAGAGAGTTCGAGGGGAGAGAGCTTACATGTGCTTGGAGATAGAGAACTACCGTTTGGAGACGACGCCGGCGAGAATCACGACGGAGAACTACCAGAGGTAGGTCTTCTTATTTAGCTGTCGATCAGAGAGGTATGTCTTTCTTCTTCTCGGCGCTAACGAGGAGACGGCGACGAGGTTGCAGAAAGGACGCCGAGCGAGTGAATTTGAGGGGGTTTTTTTTGCCCTGGACCGGGAGAATATGGGGAGTTTATAAAAAAACGACTTGCACATTACGTAGGTTACGATGGGTTACATTAATAACGTAACGTAATGTAAATTACAGGCAAAATAACCATAGTTCTCAAATATTATGCTTTTTAGACTTGTTACATAAGGATTGGTCGGGGTTACGTTATATAACGAGTTATAACGGGTTTTTTAAAACACTGGTCATGAATTGAATTTCTTCATTAAGAAGATTTAATGATGTTCGATCAAGTTTATTCTGGTTGAATATTAGTGCCGCCTCTAGTAAGAATACAATTCCAGGAGGATATACATTTGATTGGAGGACTAAGTCCTGCACAAATCCGGTACTAGAGAGTCTGCCCACTTCTTATTGATTTCTGGAAGCAATCAGAACTAATCAAAGGATGACAGGAGTGGCATCTGAAGACTATCTCGTTAGCATTAAAATGAGCCTAAGTTTGTGCAAAACAGATATCAGATGAAGAAAATATGAAAATACAAGCCAAACAAGTCAGACGGTGGTCTCAGTTTGTCCAAATCCACTCCAAATTATAGTCAGGTTGAAGTCTACTTCTATTAGGATTCTATGTCTGAATTTGGGAAGGGTTGCTAGGAATGCTCATTATCGCTCAATGATATACTTGTTATCTGGCATGTTTTGCTTGAATGCTTTCTAGATGTTCTCCAGCCCGACAAATGCTCTCTATCATGCATTTAAGTGGTGCTGGTTCCCAGTATAGACACTAGTATCATCATTGACCTTCAATAGTTCCATTGCCAATGTTCTACTCATTTCAACGAACTGCCTAATGCTAGAATGCCCTTGAACATTGAACTAGTCTAAAGAGATTGTGTGTTATCTCATGAACTCTGTACAACTATTCATCATACTGCATGGTTTGTGATTCATGGTTAGAACCTTAAACTTTATGAGAGAACCTTTTATAAGTTCAACTCGTTTGTTGTTATCTTTTATTAGTTAATTTTTTTTTTTGCTTATAAAATTAATGATTTATTTGGGTTGTGTGAATCTCAATGTCAAGTGGGCCACCTCATGCATAAGCGTGACCTGTTATGTGATAGGTTTTGTTAAGCATGTGGGTTTATTTAGGCTGGCATGGAGGAATGACCATTATACGAGTTAGCATAGAAGTGAGTGCTATGGCACTTAGACAAGTGTCTTTATGATTGTCTTTAGTGACGTGATCTTCTCAGATAACTTTGTTTAGAATGAAGGGTCAAAGTATTATTTGAAATTTCATGGGTTTTAATGTCCTGCATGACTGTTATTTCTTCATGGTCATTGATTTTCTCTTTGTTTTGCAGGCGAAGTCCGTTTAGGCATATCTTTGTCTCAAAAAAACACTTCCAGCAATGGAAACACCTGTGACATATCTTTCTTGTTCTGATGAAGTTACGTCAAGCTCAGATATATCCAGTGAATTAACTAGAGAACCACCTCCATCATCTTCTAAGGGAAAAATGGAATCATGCGATGATTCTGAATCTCTTGAGGAAGGAAAGTTAGATGCACCATCATTAGTTAACCTTCTATTTCAGTTTTTCACTGGGAGAAATGCAGAGGTTGCAATGACTTCAACTAACTATATTGATATTACCGAGGACCTCCAAGAGACAAAGATGGACCCAGAGGTTTCTATAAGCAGAACTGATGATACTGAATCCAACGTGGCATTTGATGAGTTACTGAAAGCAATTGAGTCAAGAGATCAAGGAAGTGAAATGCCTGGAAATTTACCCGGAGGAGTTCTTCTTGATCAGTCTTATAATGCGTCACCTACTGAACTAAACTCCCTTATCTTCTCACCAACTTCCAACTTTTTGCAATCTCTGGCTGATCTTCAAGGAACCACTGGTTGGCAAGCTGGACCTTGGAAACTTGAAAATGGTGGGGAGAGTTTAAGAAGGGTGCTTATATACACAAAAGCTGCAACTAAATTAGTGAAGGCTGTGAAAGCAACTGAGGAGCAGATTTATCTTAAGGCTGATGGAAAATCATATGTAGTATTGTTAAGTGTGAGCACTCCTGATGTTCCTTTCGGCAACTATTTTAAGACTGAAGTCCTTTTCTGCATCTTGCCAGGGCCTGAATTACCATCTAATGAACCATCTTCACGTTTGGTAATATCCTGGCGCATGAATTTTCTGCAGAGTACGATAATGAAAGGTATGATTGAAAATGGTGCAAGGCAAGGCCTAAAGGACAGCTATGCTCAGTTTGCTGATATGCTATCCCAGAACGTTAAACCAATTGACTTGAAAGATGCCGGCTCCAGCAAAGATCAAATCTTAGCCTCTTTACAGACAGAAAAAGAATCTGATTGGAAGCTAGCATTTCGATTCTTTGGAAATTTTACTGTTATATCCTCTGTTATTGTTGCTTTGTATGTCATGGTACATATTTTGCTTGCAAATCCTAGCAAGATCCAGGGCCTTGAGTTTCCGGGTTTAGATTTGCCAGATTCAATTGGAGAAGTTGTGGTCTGTGGGGTTTTGGTTCTTCAAGGAGAGCGTGTGTTTAAAATGATTGGGCATTACATGCATGCGCGGAAGCAAAGAGGTAATACATCTGTTCGCAGTGCAATATGCTCAACTCTGCATCTACAATTATATTTGTCTCGAAATTGTTCGAAATTTCTGAAACAGAGGATATTGCAATATAAGCATGTCCACATTACATATGGTGAGCAACGTGTAGTTATCGTTATTTGCTTATACATTTTTCTGGAGGATATTATTGTAACGAGTGATTTTTGTCAACATGCTACACATTTCATATTATGTGGGTTGTTGAGTGGGTGGGTGGGGGGACTTTGCTTGCTCTACTAAAAATTGTGCCTTGTCTAATTGCATAAAAAATAAAATATGCTTTTGATAACTTTAGCAAACCTTAGAGCACCCTCAAGTGAGTTATTTGCATAATTTGTTATGTTTTTCACTGAAAGAACAGAAATCAATTTGCTTCAGGATACGCTAGAATGAACTTTCGTTTGCAATGGTACCTTTCTAAACTTTACTTAATACACTTATTCCGAGCAATGTGAACTGGTTTCAATTTCTCTTATTTCAAGTGAGTCACAAAAAAACTCCCCTTCATTTCTGGCTTACCTGCTAAAGAAGCCTGTTTAAAATAATATTCAGCATATCAAAATCCGTAATGTAGGAAGTGGTATAATTACTTTCCTTTCCATACAGGAAGTGACCATGGAGTGCGAGCACAGGGGGATGGATGGTTGCTAACTGTCGCATTGATTGAGGGAAGTAATTGGCAGCAGTAGATTCATCTGGTTACTCTGATCCTTATGTGGTTTTTACCTGCAACGGTAAAACAAAAACAAGCTCAATCAAGTTCCAGACTTCAGATCCTCAATGGAATGGTAATGCTCCAACTCTAAAATATTTTTTGTTTTTCCTTCAGCAAGCCTGACTGGGTATATCACTGGTTTTTCAGAAGGATCATTTCACCTTTTCCATTTTCTTTCTTAGAAATTTGTTGTCTTGATGAGTTGAGATATTAAGTGATCATACAAAGTAGAATCAATGACTGAAGTCATTGAACCTGTATGATAAAGTCTTTTTCAGAATTGTGTTCTGTATAGCTTTTGTGCAAGGTGAAGGATAGTTATTATCTACCTTGTGAGCCCCTGAAATTCCTAGCCCTAGAGGATGGCCGTATGTAGTGAAAGTAGGGGATACATTGTTATGATAGAATTGGTGGAGTCGTGTCCTGATTGTCATGAATTTGGATGTGGAAGGTGAAACTGTAGTATGATTGAATGGTACTTGCATAACAAAACATAACCTCGTTGTACAAGATGGGCTTTGCGTAGAGGGTTACACAAGAACAATGCTGGGATTAGATGGTGAAACACAATATGACATGTGTCAATGTTGATCCTAATGCTGGATTTCCCAATATTTTCAGATAATTTTGGTTAAAAAAAATTAAATGCAACAATCATGTAATAATTCTACTGTAATAAAATCAGAATAAATAAATAAATAATAGGACATAGTTGACTTGTGGGGAGTAGTCGTGCAAACACTGCCCTAGAAGACAATAGACCCGTCTTATCGCTCAGGCGTTGTCGTGGTCGTCATCCACTAGCGGTAAAAGCCCTTAGAATGGTCCAGTACCAAGCTCGAGCGTGAGTTTAGGCCTCTGCTCAGATGAAGATCGGTCACCCAAAATAACAGTGCAAAAATCAGAACTCAGAGAGAGTAGAAGTAAGAACTGAACTTCTCACAGATAGAGTGCTAGTAGAGAAACTCAGAGAGGGAGAAGAGTTTTGTTGTGATTTTTGCTTCTGAATCGGGGTCCTATTTATAGGCTGAATAGCACCCCCGCGTTAAACAGTCTGATCTAAGAATATGCGGTTTCAACTGCACGATATCGTGGTCTGCAGTAACGGCCTAGTTGTTGCACCTGATCCGCGAATTTTGAGTTCTAAAAAACAGTCGGAGAATCGATCAAAAGTCCTAGTCAAAACCCAAAAATAAAAGAATAAAAATGCAAAAACTGGCTCGTGCATGCGCCACCTGGACGCGGTGCGGCGTGCGACGCGAGCGGCGCCGACGCGGTGCGCACGCGAACCGACGCGGTGCGCACGCGAGCGTGGTGTATCCAACCTGTATCCAATAAATCATAACAATTGGATGAGAAAGGTTTAGTATATAAACCACATACCCTTCCGCATCCTATCCAATGTGAGACTAAATAAATAGGCCAAAATGAGCACTCTAGGAAAAATCAAGCTTTTCCCTTGATTGTGTTCATTCAAACCCAACAAATCCCCCCAAAAGTTTGAATTTCAGGGAGTACATAAAATCAATGAATAACATAAAAATATAAATTATAAAATATAAACAAAAATGGGCAACCTCATACTTTGAATTCGTGATAGGTGGCTTGCGGCTTAACCTATCTTAAGTGAATTTTATCGCAATCTGAGAGACAGTGCGCTAAGCTTTAGCTAAGCCTCTTTACTAGAAATTGACAAAAGACAAACACAGTATGTCTTCATCTTTTGAGCGAACGGGTTGAGCGTTAATGATCATGCTCACAATAACCGACTCATGAGAGTTTATAAGGGTTGGCCCTGCCCCCCAACCGCGACCGTCAAGATTTTTCTCACGTAGGTAAGTCCTTCGAGGGTACTACAATTGGATATTATATCCTCCACAATACATGTGTTGGACTTATTAAGAGTTTAAATTCACCTAGCCAGCTGTATCATAAAGGCACCATCATCATCATAAGAAGGGGTAGTAGCTACATAGGTTATAAAAAAGATATAATATATCCAGGTCGATGCTCCACACGAATGTCACCAGTACAACTTCGTTTTCCCACATCTCAAGAAGGTTAGGTTTTCACTATCAGTGAGTTCCTCTTTGGGCTTTCACTATCTCTCTCGATGTATCTATGACCAAACTCTTTGAGAGAGCCTTCATTAAAATTTTACTTTATAAGGTCGAGGGTCGCAAAGTAGCTTACAACTTGTAATTCCAAGTGGTGACAGTCAGATGTTTTACTTTTTATAACGACATACTTAAGTTCTTGACACTCTTTATCAAAAAGACTTATAATGTCATGGGCGATTTTATAGCTTAAGAGCTTTAAATTTTAATGAAAAATAATCTGTCGTTTTAGGTGGAGCCCCCATTTGGGAATATTTAGATAAGCATGGAATATTATTTCATTTTAATATGTTAATAATAAGATTTTAGTTCATGCATATTATTGATCAAACTGGTCAAAACTGAAATATCAAATTTTCAGTATGCTATGAACTGAGCATGCATTTTGAGAGAATTTTATTATCCATTTTACTTTATCAAAACAATAATGATGTCAAATATTAAAATTTTGTATTTATAAAATGGCTGCAAAGTGGATAGTAAGACATTTAAATTACTTCTCCATGTATTTTTTTAATAATATTT